>JAJHSJ010000012.1:20095296-20148305 GCA_021015155.1 Magnolia officinalis | reverse complement strand
TATATGAAGGGAGCTTGGTTCTCCATGCTTGATTTTTTCTTTCTCAAAGGGTGACACTGAAAATTGATCCTCATTAATTCATTGCATGAAGGGAGCTTTGTTCTCCATGCTTGATTTCTTCTTTCTCAAGGGTGACACTGAAAATTGATCCCCATTAATTCATTGCATGAAGGGGGCTTGGTTCTCCATACCTGATTTTTTCTTTTTTAAAAGAGATAACATCGAAAATTGATCCCTATTAATTTATTGCATTAAGAGGGATTGTTTCTCCATTCTTGATTTTTCCTTTCTTAAAGGGTGACATTGAAAATTGATTCTCATTAATTCATTGTATGAAGGGGGATTTGTTCTCCAAGTTCGATTTTTTCTTCCTTAAAGGGTGACATTGAAAATCATTCCCATTAATTCATTGCGTGAAGGGACTCAGTTTTCTATTTAATGTGCTCAAATGGCACATTAAATACAAGTGCAGGTCCACAAAATGGTGGATCGCTGATACACACTGTGGACATCGATAATAACTGTGGGTCACTGATACCACAGTGTTTATCGATGACCCACAGTTACTATTGGTGATTCATAGTGTGCATCGTGATCCACAATATGTATCGGTGACCCATAGTTACTAGCAGTGATGCACAGTTTGTATCGACGATTTAAGGCACAAAATACAAAAGTGTGGTTTCTACATATATAAATGGATGGTCATAATGGTATAAAACAAAGGACATCTTAATTTTCCACATTTTGCACCAATTCATATTAAGAGGTGTAGTCGGCCAAGTCCACAACAGTCCGCGATAATTGCTCTCTCTACAAAATTATTTTGAGCCTTCCTGATCATAGCAAGCAAGTAAACTCGCATAGAGCTCTTGTTCCCTATTTAAGAGATATTCGGACATTTCCACTAATTCAGCCAAAAATAGTGCTACACAACAAGCTTCTTCGAGCGCAAATATGACTTCATGAAGACGGCCTTCCATTTTATAAGGTGGCCATCTCTTCTAATTTGAAGTCTCCATTTATGTATGACTGTAGCGAGTTGTTGGACAGAGTGTCAGTCATTACGGTAATCCATGCGGCAAGCATCTATGATGGCTTGGACGCGGTTAATGTCTTTTCATAGTTGTCTAAGCTGCTCCTGAAAAAAATTAATGAGCATGAAGTCGTTGTGTCATTATAATGTAAAATTGTTAGGCCTCTAAGAATTCTTGAAGAATGGCTCGAACCAATCGAAAACAACCGCCAATTTCTGCACATAAGGGTCGTTATTCTCAAAGGGATAGAGCTCTTTAAGATGTACACCAATCTCTCCATCCCTTCCTACAAAACTCGGATTCAACAAATCTAACTGAAAATTATAATTCACAAAAGTAATGGTGTGGGGAGCAATGTCGAAAGCCATGGCAAAAGAGATTATGTTTTTACAACAAGAATAACAAGCTAAAAGGATGGGATTAAAAATGGCTGATGGTTAGAAAACATATAATGTTAGTGAATAACGGATATTTAATGTAGATCGTCGATACACACTGTGAATTTTCGATAGTCAATGCGGATCGAGGTTTATTGGCGATCCTCGCTTCCCGTCCTTAAAAATAATATAAATAATATATATATATATATATATATATATATATATATATATATATATATATATATATATATATCTATATATATATATATATATATATAATAAGAATAAATCCTGACTTTTCATATGGGACTACCATGCTCTCCACCATTCACACTAAAACCAAATCATATTCCATTTCACAAACTCCAACCATTCGTACAACACACAAAAAAAATAAGAAATAAAATAAAAACAACTTTGAAGCAAACGGAACTACTAAACCACCACGATAGTGTGGTGTCAATCCATACAACTACCAATGGTCGAATAATCTTCGGCTCTTGGTGTACTCCACTTCAAAAAAAAAAAAAAAAAAAAACGAAGAAGGCTAAGTGGCCTCTGCAACAAGGGCCTATCTTTTCAATAAATCCCACATCATAGCCCACTGGATTACCGTCAAGAGCTTCAGCCCTTCGTTGTCATCCCCTCCTCTGAAAAGAAACCAAGAAAGGAGAAAGACAAAAAGGCAAAATGGCCTTTCCCATGTAAGGGACCCACCTATTGAACTCTACATGAGACTCTACATGTGGCCCACTGGATTGTCTTGTAGAAAATCCAAGTTGTCCACATGAAAAGGATTTAAATTTTAGGCCGTCGGACAAAATTTGAGGACAGAACTTATCATGCATCGGTGGAAACAGTCTATAATTAACACACAACGTTAATGCAGTTGTGGGACACAAGCAGCTCGAGAAAAAAAAAAAAATTTGAAATGACCTTATTGTGGGTTCACAACTATCATATTAAAGTGAACATATTAGATCGGTCGAGGGGTGGTCCCAATCATTGATATAGTGGGGCCCACACCCCATTCTCAAAAGAACCTCTCAACTTCCATGACACGATAGGGTGGTACGAGGGGCCGACTGACAAATGTGCTTTTTTTTTTGGAAAAAAAAGCCGAATAACATAGTGAGGGCTAAAACAATAATGGCTACACATTATAATATATGCACCTTTTATGACATCATAATTGGAAATTATTTTAATTAATAACTTATTCTCGAGAATCAATTAGGTGCAGCCCTGGCCCCACCCATCGTGGGCCCACTTGATTTATGTATTCTATATCAATGCCATCCATTTATTTTGACAAGTCATTTTATGACATGATCCTAAAAATAAAGCAAATCAAATTCTCAAGTGAACCATATTATAAGAAGCTGTATTGATTGACCATTAATGGACTACAACATTTTTGAATCAATCTAATATTTATTTTCCCTTCATCTAGGTTTTTGCAATCTTATCGATAGGTTGGATGGCAAATAAACATTACCAAGACACTATGGTGAGCCTAAGGGGTCGTTTGGCACCTTGGATTGGAAGGGATTGGAGGGGATCAGAGGGGGTTTCAAATCCCCTTGGTTGTTTGGCAGCATAAAGCAACTGGGGATTGCCAATCCAGGGGGTTTCCAATCCCCTCTTTGAGGGGGTTTGTAATCCACGGTGAGAACTTGGATTACACCCTAAATCATTTCAATAGTCGCAGGTATAAATGTATGTCGTTGTACACTATCATTCTACTGGGCACATGACCCACTAACGATGATCAACACCGTCCAAACATTGTTCATGTAGATCAGCACCATCCAAATATTATCCAATACCGTCCAAAAATTGTCCATATTAATCAACGATTAAAAATCATTGGTTAGTCACTCAGACATGATCATGTGCTTGCGGTCCATCTAAGACTTGAAATTTCATCATTTATAGGCAAAATAGATATTTTATTGGGTTTATCACAACCATAGTGTTAAAAATTATATATCTCACTAAGTGGGGATATTAAAGTTGATTTAGTAATTAAATTCAAACCCCTGCAAATATGCCATGTATAGGTATTTTTGAATTAAAGTTGATTCACACTCCAGGGTGCCAAACACACCGAGAGGATTGCCAATCCAGGGGGTCTCCAATCCTGAGGGTTGCGAATCCAGGGGGTTTCAAATCCACGCACCCAAACAGGCCCTAAGAATGTTTTAATAGTAATGCGTTCAATCATCACGGTTTCCTATAGCAAATAAACATGATGAAAACATTACATAGACCCTAAGAAGTTTCTAATAGTAAAGCATCCAATCATGGTCCACCAGAGAATTGTATCTTCTTAATTTTTGGGATCACACTCTAAAACTGATATGAAAATAGATGGTCAAAGTGTATATATAATACATACATCAGTGGGCCCAGGGTAAGAGGCCGGACAGCACCTAATCTGCTACCACAAATCTCGCCTTTGGGGACTATGATTTCGGGAGGGGATTAGATTAGCTGTTACCCGGGTAACCCACTCTGAGTGGGGCCCTTAATAGTGAGTGTTAAATCATCACTGTTTATTGGGGTATGGTACATTTGAAATTTGGATATGCTTAATTTTTAGGACTCAGTCCTAAAATTAGGTGTAAAAACGGATGGACGGAGTGGATATACAACATATGATCAAGGTGGGCCCTATCTTAAGGGTAACACCCACTGAGCTGTTTCCCGGGTAACCCCTAATCCGTGCCCTTTGATTTCGGAAACGGATTGGCTAATCCCCTGCCACTAGCCCGGTGGCTGGTGGTCGGTGCCCCGTGGGCCCCAGGTGTATGTGTTTCATCCATGCCGTTCATCCATCTTTACAGATCATTTTACGGTTTAATCCCAAAAATGAGATGGATATATATCTCATTTGGACCACACCACAGGAAAACAACAGTGATTGGATATCCACCATTAAAATCCTCCTAAGGACCGCTGTACTGTTTACTTGACATCCGATCTGTTGATTAGGTCATACAGCCATAGAGGAAGGAAAAAAAACAAATATCAGCTTGATCCACAATTTTTAAGGGGCCCAAAAAGTTTTTAATGGTTGATGTTTATTCAACACTGTTGCCTGTAATGCGGTCCACTTGAGATTTGGATATAACTCATTTTTGGTCTCATATCCTAAAATGATATAGAAACATAGATGGATGGCACGGATGAAACACATACATCATGGTGAGGCCCACAGAGCACCGACCATCAGATATTAGCTGGTGGCAGGGGGAGTGGCCAATCCGCGTCCATTTCTGGCATTAACTGCCGTGTCGGACGGGAATTGAATGCTGACACTACCGCAGGGACTCGTTACTGGACGGTGCACCGTGATCCCACCAGTATGTATGTATTTTATCTATACCGTCTATCCATTATTTTAGCTCATTTTAGGACATTATTACAAAAATAAGGCGGATCAAAACCTCAGGTGGACCACACCATAAGAAAGAGTGATGATTTAATGCCTACCATTAAAAACTTCCTGGGGACACAAAAATTTTGGATCAAACTGATATTTGTCCTTTACGTTCATCCAGGTCTTTATAACCTAATCAGTAAGTTGGATGGCATATAAACATTATAATGGGCCTTAGAAAGTTTTTAATGATAATCATTCAATCACCAATGTTTTCCTGTGGTGTGGCCCGCCTTATATTAAGATCTGCCTCATTTTTTGGATCATGCTTTAAAATAATGATCCAAAATGGATGGACAGCATGGATAACACACATACATCATTTTGGGGCCGCATAGCACCATCCATTAGCCACGTGGCTGCTTGCAGTGTCAGCACTTTGACAAGGGTAGGGCAGGGAACCAAAGATAGATTAGTGGACTGTCATAATTAATACACATGCACTAAGAAAACTGTATTAGTGGGACTCTTTCCAGAAAATCCATACCATCTATATCACTGACCCAACTATGGATGGACCATGATCTAAAAGTGGAACCACCCCTCACACACGTATGGGATCATTTTTCCAAACACCACATATCCATTGCATTCTTATACAAATAGATATATCACTATCAAAGACAATACATGCTGTCACTCTAATTTCTATTTGATCATCATAACTCCAATCGTGATAAAATAATCTTATTTGCGCAACATTATCCATCAACCTTATCAAATAGGATCTAAGCTTTAATACAAACAATGCTCCAAATCATCCTATTCATGGTGGCTATAACTATCTATGAAAAAGAGTAAAATGGCCAGCAATCTAAATTCAGTGGATAAAATTAAATGATTGAGTGGTAAAATTAGTATGATCTTTGATACGATTCTCCAGCGACAATGGGCCAAAATTTTGGATGGTTTAGATTGTCACGAGTAATTAGATAGGTCAGCCCGTTTACAAAACAATGTGACCTACCATTGTTATATTCTAGACCAGGAGAAGAAGAAAGTGAAACACAAAAACAAAAAAAAACAAAAACAAAAAGCTTAAGGGGTCGTTTGGCACCATGGATCTGGGGGATTTGAAGGGATTTCAAATCTCCTTGTTGTTTGGCAGCATAAAGTAAGGGTTTCAAATCCCCTCAAGAGTTGGATTACATCTTATAGGGGGTTTGAAATCCACTATTAGAGATGGGTAATCCTGACCCGATCTGACCAGATCTGACCCATTTCGAACCAATCCGACGGCTTGGATCGGTGCGGATCGAGTAGGATAGGGTAGGTCCGAAAGATTTTCGGGTCGAGGTCGGATCTATGCCTACCCAGACTGATCCGATCTGGAATCCGATCCAATTGGATCCGATCCGGCCCGACCCGACCCGATCCGCGGTAAATAAACTACGTGCATTTGCTAGCACCGTTTGTGGGACGTAGCTTTAGCGTGGGAAAAGGAGAGAAGCATTCGCTAAACACGATATGGATCAGCTTCGCTCGCTTTCAAATGCCAGGGAGATGTGGTGTGGAAGTGCCAGATATCTTTCAAATTTCAGGGAGCAAGCACAGGATACTGCAATGGAGTTTTGAAGAGGGAGAACAACTGGACAACTACTCCCGGCCACTGACTCCGTAGCTGGTGGTTGGTGCTCTGTGGGACCCACCATGATGTATATATTTCGTCCATTCTGTTCATCCATTTTTAAAGATCATGGTATTGCTTGATACCAAAATTGAGAGAAATATAAATCTCAGGTAGACCACACCACATGAAAACGATAGTGGTTGGATATCCACCATTAAAATCCTCCTAGGGCCTACTATACTGTTTATTTGACATCCAATCCGTTGATTAGGTCATATAGTCCTAGATGAAGAGAAAAAACAAAGATCAGCTTGATCCAAAACTTTTATGGCCCTCAAAATATTTTTAATGGTCGACTCTCATTCAACATTGTTTCCTTTAATGTGGTCCACTTGAGATTTGGATATACCTCATTTTTGGACTCATACTGTAAAAATGATTTATTAAAATAAATGGACGGCATGGATGAAACACATACGTCATGGTGGGGCCCACATAGCACCGACCATGTAAGTGGAGTAGCCAATCCTGTTTCCCTCTCTGTGCGCCACCATGAATATGATGGCTGCCTGACACAGCCACCTACTCTGTAGTTACGTGTCGTGAGAAGATGAGCACTGACGCTCCTCGAGCTCCACGTCGTACGAACGGCTCAAAGGATATCAAAGTTACATGGCCCCACAGTAATGTATTTATTATATATACACCGTTCATATATTTTTCGATATTATTATAAAGCACTATTCAAAAAATGAACAATATCCAAAGATCATTGGACCACACCACAAATAGCAATATAGTATGATTTTCACCGTTAAACAATTCGTGTGGTCTACCCAATAGTTAGATCTGTCTTATTTTTCGTCTCAAGCCTTAAGACGAGCTCGCCAAATGGATGGACGATTTGGATATAGCACATACCCCATGAGAAGACCCACAAAAGTTGTTAACATCAATGCGTGAAAAGGACGTCGTTGGGCGCTTACGTGCAGTGCACCTCAACCCGATATTAGTCTGGTGAAAGGGTGTGTACAGCTCTTTCGTATCCATGTGGGGCCCACCTTGATGTATATGTTTTATCTAAGTCGTTCATCTATTTCGACATATAATTTTAGGCCTTGAACATAAAAATGTGGTATATTGAAGACTGAAGTGGATCACACCACATGAAACAGTTAGATTAGATTCAAACGATCCGAATCATATCCAATCCGATCTGACTCAGTTTTCTTGACCGAGTCAGACTCGGTTCGGGTCAGGCCAACCATCCATCGAGTCGGTCCGAGTCAAATGACCCATACTCGATCCTGGATCGGATCAGATTCAGGTCAAGGTATGGAGAATTCGGATCAAGTCGAATTATACCCAATTCGGTCCGATCCGGACCGATGCCCAGCTCTATCCACGATGAGAATTTGGATTACATCTAAAATCCTTCCAAGAGTTGCATGTGTAACATGTATGTCATTGGACTATTATTCTATTGGGCACATGGCCCACTAATGATGTCCCAAAATAATTAGATTATCAAATCACTATAATTACTTTAATATGATGATCAGCAATGTCCAAACATTATCCATGTAAATCAACGGTTAAAAATCCTTGGTTAATCACTCGGACATGATTTTGTGCTTGTGGCCCATCCGAGACTTGAAAGCATATATTTCAATAGGCTTATTACAATCATTGTGTCAAACATTACATACATTCACTAATTAGAGATACTAAAGTTGATTTAGTAATTAAATTCAAACCCATGTAAATACACCTTGCCTAAACACAAGGATTAAAGTTGATGCCAAACACAATACGAGTATTTCAAATCCAAGGGATTCGTATCCAAGGGATTTCAAATCCACGCTCCCAAACAGGCCCTAAGTAACTGTTTTTTCTAGGATTTAGGTCAGGTTCATTTTAATATATGAAATTGGAATTTAAAAACTAAGCCTGTTGGTTGGACTCAGACCCCAACTCCTTTAAGAATTTGGGTTGAACTCTTGGAACCAAACCCACCCCTTTGGTCTATTTTGGATTCAAACCTACTAATGGTGAGGTAGTGTCTAATGATGGGGGTAGTCAAATTAGTATGATCTTTGATATAATTCTCCACCAACAATGGGCCAAAAATCTTCACGGTTTAGATTGTCACGAGTAATTAGATAGGTTAGGACGTTTATAGAACAAGGTGATGAACCATTTTTATAATTAATCTAGCTCAAAAGAAAGAAAGAAAAAACACATGATTAATTAACTACTCTTTTTTGGGTTTAGGTTTGGGTCAAGTCTATTTTAGCAGGTCAATTTGGACTCATTTAAAAATTGGGTCCGGGATAGGTTGGACTGTATACATTTTGAAAGGACCCAGACTCAACTCCTTTAATAATTTTCGGCCGAACTTTAGGAACCAAACCCACATCTTTGGTCTACTTGGAATCAAGCCTACTAATTGTGAGGATAGGTTTAATGACCCCACCCGGTTACCCATCATTTTCACCTAATGCATGATACATAACCAAATTGCCCTTAAAACCCCAAATAAGCTGGGGCCGTCCCACTGACAATCTATTACACAAAATCTAAATCCGGTTGGGCTTTAACTTTTAGGCATTGGTTAAACCCTCCTGCATTAGGGGCGACAGCTGTGTGTACAGTACAACGAACGCGGATTGCGTCCTACCCCCTCCCGTCTCCGTCTGGGAACGGGCACGAGCTTTGGAAATCGGATTGCTTACTGAGTTACTCAGTACGTCTTTTTTCGTACGAGTAAACTCAGTTGGACCGTCCATCTGTTTTTCCGTATTATATAAGGGTCAAGCCGGAAATTGAAGCATATCCACAGATCAAGTGTATCATACCACAGGAAACAGTGGGAATAATGATTTCCACAGTTGAAACCTTTCAAGGGCCCATGGTGATGTTTATTTGTCATCCAACCTGTTCATAAGTTCATCCAGAGACATTGATTAACAGAAAAAATATATATAATCTGGTTCAAAACTTCTGTGCTCCCAAGAAATTTTTAAAAGTACAAGTTCAATTCAATTGTTTCGTGTGGTATGGTCTATTTAAACATTTTATATGCTAGCCCTGAAATTTTTAGGGAAAATGGATGGTCAGAGCCGATAAAATACATAAATTATGGTGGACCTCGCAGAGTTTACTCAATACACCGTGCGTAGTGAGTTACTCACCAGGCAATCCGCTTCTAGAGCTTTGAGTCTCCACCGTGCTGTATGGGTTTTATAAGCACCGTCCTTTCATTTTTCCTTAACATTTTGGTACATAAGCCCAAAACTGAGGCAGATTCAAGAGAGAGATGGGCTACGGAATGGATATTACACTCTTAACTGTTGAAAACTTCTCGGGGGCTATAAAAGTTTTGGATCAAGATCCACGGGAGAGATGAGTTACACAACGGGGATTACACTCTCACCGTTGAAAACTTCTCTAATGCTACAGAAGTTTTGGATGGAGCTGATACTTGTGTTTGCTCTTCATTCAAGCGTGTATAACTTCATGAATAGGTTGAATGTCAAATAAACATCATGATGGCCTTAGAAAAGTGTCATCATCGTTTCTTCCTATGGTGTGGTCTATTTGGGTTTGGATCTGCCTAGATTTTGTTCCGGTCTTATAAAATGCCACGGGAATATGGATGGACAGTGTGGATAAAACCCATACTTTATTGTGGACGCTCAAAGCTCCTGCCCATGAAATGCCTGTGAGCCCCACCATGATGTATGTGTTGTGCTGTATCTACACCGTCCATACATTTGGAGAGATCATTTTAGAGTATGGTCTAAAGAATGAGGCAGATCTAAGGCTGGGGTGGACCCCACCACAAAAAACAGTAGGGAGAGTGACGCCCACCGTTGAAACCTTCCGAGTGTCCACCATGATGTTTATTTGAGATCCAACCTGTTCATGTGTTAAAGCAGACATGAAAGAAGGGAAAGCACAAATATTAGCTAGATCGAAAACTTTTGTCACCCTTAGAACTTTTTAACAGTGGGCGTCACTCTCCCACTATTTTATGTGGTGGGGTCCTCGAGCTTTGGATCTGACTCATTCTTTGGATTGTGTCCTAATATGATCTCTCCAAATGGATGGACGGTGTGGATACACAACATACATTATGGTGAGGCCCAGGCCCACAGAACTAGGTGACCTAACTTCAGTAGCAAGTCTCTACTCAACTAGTCGGTAGCTAATCCGTGTCCGCCCAAAACTAGGCACATCCAATACAGAGATGGGCTGCACAATGAGTTTACACTCATAGTTGAAAACTTCTTGACCATAAAATTTTACTTTGATCAAGATGATATTCATATTTTCTCTTCATCCATCTCTATATAACTTTATATATAAGTTGAATAGTAAACTTTATAAATAAGTTAAACGGCAAATAAACATCACGTTGGTGAGAATTATTATCACCTTTGCTTCCTCTAGTGTGGTCCACTTGAGCCTAGTATCTACTTAAATTTTTGTCTTACCGTATAAAATGCTACGTGAAATTGGATAGACTAAAATGAATGGACATGGTGGATAAAACACATGCATCACGGTAGCTACTCAAAGCTCCTGCGGGTTCCCAGCTGGAGACGGCGGGGCAGGACTCAATCCGCCTCCCCCGGTAGGCAGGAAAGAATCTATGGATGTTGACATACCACTGACCCATGAATCCCACCAACCTCCATTAAATATCATGAATCTTACCATTTTTCGTAAAAGGCTGCTTTCTGGTAGTTGAGAACTATTGGCTCAAGGATAGAGCCACCTCCCTACGTGATACACGTGGTATGGTAGCCCAATCTTGTCCATCCATATATAGCGTCCTAGGACGGATGGCTCATTTGTTAAAAATTATATTTATTGGACAATCCTATCCATCAAGTCAGTTGAATAAATAGAAGGAAACCGACAAAGGAATAGTCTAATCGATTAAAAGAGATGGGTGATGGTGGCATGACTTTTGCTAATGTGGACAAAAGGATTGTCATTTTGGAAGGAAATGAATTCATGTGTATAACATCCAACCAAGATGTGCCGCTGCCTGTGTTTGAATGAATAGTTACGGTCTCCAAGACTACACATGCGGTGGATGAGTCATTTGTAGAGTCGTGTGTGTTAGCAAGTTCAGATGAAGTACGTCTCTTAAGTCACTTGGTACGTGTGATGAAGTCACTTGGCATGTGTGGGACACCCGTCTCCATCTCCATCACCTCTCTTTCTCAAAGTTGTAAGGGAAGACTCTACATTATGTTGTATTTTGTTTCAAAATTTATATTAAAAAAATGGAATTTCAAATATTTCGGCTTCCCTCCAAAATTGAAATTTTTATTACTTTTGAGTTGTGGGTTTAATCGCATATCAAATTTGTCTAAAAAAATTTCTTGTATATAAGATAGGGTTTTCGCTTTCGAGCTTGAGCCCCATTTAGGCAACACGTGAATTTGGTCATGTGGGGGTTATGTCAATAACTCTAATCTATGCACTTGACCACACGAGCGCGTCGCGCCATGTCGCGTCGTGCCGAGCCGAGTCTATGCATGTGCACGTGTGCGACGGGATAGGTCGCGCCGCGCTGTGTTGTGCCGAGCCAAGTATGTGCACGTGTGCATGCGCGACGGGCCGGGCCGCGAGTGCGGGTGTACTTGCGCAAGTGTGTATGTATGGGTACTCGCGAGACTTTATCTACAAGAGAGTGTACGCACACTTGCTTCTTTTCATTTTAAACTAGAGAGATGTAACCGATCGGTTGGTTGCACCTGTTCGGTTTAAATCTAACAGACCGAACCCTTTCGAATGGGTGTTTAATGCACCACTTCGGAGTCCATATAAGGACTTTCGTTCCATTTTCAAAACAACTAAAATTCTTTCTACTCTTTGTGAAAACTTCATGTCTTCTGGTTTACGAGTTTTTGATTAATGAGTTCATTTTTTAGTTAACTCAACAATTTCATGTTTAAATGCAAGTGGTTCGAGCCTAATACTGTGAGTGCACCGTTGGGACCGCATTATAGTTGTTATAACCTGGAGATTAATTGCTCTAGAAACCTGTTGCACTTGGGATGCTGTCCAAGGGGAGAAAATTCGATTTCAAGCCGAGTGACTCACGTCACGCATCGATTCAACTCTATAAGTCTTTTATATCAAATTTTATTTTCTTTTTGGTTCTCGATTTTTAATAGTCTATTTGATTCAACCAAATATTTCAACAATTTTGAAATCAAATTTGTTGAATTAAATATACTAGGGCTACCGTAATAGTCAATGCTTCTACCGAGTTAGTCAAAATCGAACCATTTGCTGGACGATACTTTAAACGGTGGAAACAGAAACTTATGTTCATACAGACCACCCTTAAAATGTCATACATATTATCTAAATCATTTACTATAGTCCAGCAAATCAAACTAAAGTAATAGATGAAAATAATTACAAAAATTGTATTCTGAACACTTTGTCCAATGATTTATATGATACGTATTGTAAAGCCCGTATCTTAATCCGTACCATTCCGTAGGCTTCCGCGGTCCTCCCAATCGAATTTCGGCAACCCGCGACCTGTAACCGGCATTTGCGCGCGACTTTGAATCACATGCTGTCAACCCGAGTCAACTCGACCCGAGACTTGTACCCTAGCGACCGCACCGTCACCGAGGTTCTGATACCACGTCTCGCGCGCCGAGGCGATACTCAGGCCAGAAGATGTGGGCCCGCATTCAGTTCAAGGAAAACGCCGCGCGTTGCAAAAGGCAAGAGAATCTCTATCTAATATCACATCAATCAATCAATCAATCCCATCAAGGGTCAAGTACACATTACCTCACACCCCATCTCCAAGCAACCCTATAAGTTAACAATCCCTTACACAACCCATACCCCTCTTAAACTACCCCAAAAGTCAAGAAAGCTCTTACACACCCATCACTCACCTCACCCATCACTCCATCACCCATCTCTCTCTCTCTTTACAACCCCCTCTCTCTCATTTCTCAAACTCATTCCCAAGCAAACCAAGCTCCAACGTATGAGCTTCCCAAGCTCTCATGGAGAAGCTCTAATGTGGCCCACTTCCTACCCTCTCATCTCTCATCTCAACTATCAAAACTTCATCATCTTCCGTTGAAATCAAAGCCAAAGAGTTTGGCGTTCCATCGGATCAAGAAGGAGGCTAATAGGTGGGTGATCCACCGTTAATTTTGATTTCTAAGGGCCTACTTATTGTGGGACCCACTTAATGTATGCATTATATTAAGGAGAGCCCAATAGTGGCGGGGTCTCTCCCCTTCTCGTCTCTCTCTCTCTCTCTCTCTCTCTCTCTCTCTCTCTCTCTCTCTCTCTCTCTCTCTCTCTCTCTCTCTCTTATGGATGTCGGTGTGCGTGTGTGTGGCCCGCCATGAAGTATGTATTTTATCCATGTCGTCCACCGAGTGGCCCACATGGCAGTCCGTTTGGACAGGCCCAAATGAAGGAAAATACAAATATCAGCTTGATCCAAAAGTGTGGCCCACCTGACATGGGGCCACCGTGTTGCATGGGGCCATCCAAACCGTCCATGCGGGGCCTACTAGTGGGGTGTGTTCCCTTTCATCCAGGCCGTCCAGCGTCCCTGGACGCTGGACACTGCCTCTTAAACAGTTTCACACATACACGTGTGTGTGTGTGTGTGTGTGTGTGTGTGTATATATATAATATAACATTTTATATTATAAATGCTATGGTGGGCCACTACGTGGACTGCATCATGATGTATGGTTACATCTGCACCGTCCAGTTGCTGGACGGTGTAGCAGGCACGTTATCCAAGCCGTCCATCCACATGTCGTGCCTCATGCGCCCCACCTTGATGTATTGTTCAATCCAGGCCGTCCATTCAAATTTCGTGAGACCCCTGTGATGTGTGGGTCTTGCACTGCACCGTCCAACCATTTTTACGGGTGGAGCCCACCGTGATGTAAACCATGTCGTCCATCCATCTGACGTGCATACGGCCCCACCATGATGCATGTGATGTATCCCTACCGTCCGTCCATTTGGCGACTGGCCCCACCATGATGCATGTGATGTATCCCTACTGTCTATCCATTTGGCAAGCTTGTCTCCAGGCTTGAGACAAAAAAATAAAGCAGATCCAACATCAAGTGAACCACACTGCAGAGAACAGTGGGATGATCGCCCACCATTGAAAACCCCTTTGGGATAATAAGGTTCCGGACCAATATGATATTTGTTTTTCCTCTATATCCAGGTCTTTGCAACCTTATGCACAGATTGGATGGAAAATAAAAACTATAGTGCGCCATTGGAATTTAACAGTGGAAATCATTGTCACCATTGTCATTTGTGGTATGGTCCAGATGATCCTTTGGATATGATTCATTTCTTAATGCTCTATAATGATCTCTAACAATGGATGAATGGTGTATTTGATCAGCCCATTCAACTCGGACCATTTGAATCGGCCCATTTGATTTGGCCCACTTGATCGGCCCATTTGATTCGGCCCATTGATTCCGCCCACTTGATTGGCCCACTTCATTCAACCCATTTGACGTATATGGACCCATTGGTACGGCCCATATGATGTGGCTCATTTGATGTATATAAGGCCCAATGAGATATATGTGAGGCCTTTGTTTGGGCCGAATGTGATGTATATGAGGCTCATTGCGCTGTGAGATTCCACCATGATGTATGAGATGATGTTTTTGGCGGCCGTGCCTTGGGAGTAATGATGGTTTGACGTCTACATTGTAAGAGCAATAATAGTTAAATGTCCACATTGTAACTCTCCCTAGGGCCCATTGTTAGACCCATACTTGTAGTGTGTAGGCCGTATAGGCCCATCTTCATTATGAACAGAATCAATCACCATATAACATGTTTAGTATAGTTCCATGATTCATGCTCATAAGCATCATATGTATGCTTGATATGAGGAGTAACTGATCATAGCATATGCCTTCGGGCAGATTGTCTATGGGCCCGCTGATAGGAAGAGTTGCCCTACATGAGCGTGCATTACGCACAGGATTACTACATGACTGGATAGTGTGATTCATGCAATTCGCATTGTGTGACATGGTTACTGTAAGCCCTAGCGACATCAGGGTTGTAGCCCCCACAGGCGTATCGTGGTTGGCAAGATTGGACACCGAAAATCTTCTTCTACATGGGGTGTTATAGATGTCCTTAGGTGAAAGTCCCTAAACCCTTATGGTACCAGGAGGTTGCTCCAATGTTTAGACCAAGTGGATGCATGAGCACTGAGTGCCGAATACCAGGAGGTCGTGCTTTCCACTGTGTCGTGGTCAGTTGGAAGGGGGTGCGACCTTACCCACTCGAGAGGAGGGGCAAAGCTAAGTCGAGTTTGACCAGCTGAGGAATGGGTCCGCTATCGACGAGTCAGACCCGATATTAGCAGACAGATAGTGAGGTCTCTTCCACTCACCTTGTTGCGCACGATGGGGCGGTAATCTGGTTTGGAGTGTACTAGACCCCGGTGATATTCCAGAGTTGAGCTGTATTGATATGTGGACTTAGATGAGGATTCATATGCTTGAGTTGCATCTCGCATCGCATGGCATTGGTATGGCCGACATCATTCATGCCTTGCATCGCATGGCCTTGGTACGGCCTATAGTATTCATGTATTCATCAGCATATTCCGCATTACTCTGATATTGCATAATGACATTACTACATTGCACACACACTTTCACCACCCTCTAAGCTTTCCGTAAGCTTATGCACGACCGTTGCGTGTAGGTGACGTTGGACTGCAGCAGCGCCGAGGCAAGAGCGCATAACAGATCATCTTGGAGCTTTTGTCTATCATCATTGTATTTTCCTTTATGCGCACTGTACTTATAAGTTTTTTATTATAGTGAAAATGTGATGGAGTTTTTGGTTGTTGTTTGTGGGTTATGCCTTTGGTTATGCTTATTACGAATCAAACTGATGTTAAAAATCTTCTTTATAGGATCCCAGGATCGGAACCTGATGAATGGGTGTCAGGAGCCGAGAATGGGGTACTAAGGAGGCTGTTGGCGCCGGATTCGGCGATCAGAAATTTTGTGAACCCGGTTTCCGAGTTTGGGGCGTGACACGTATGCTTCTTATGAGTCTACTAAGGAAATATAGACTGCTTTAGAAAAGAAGTATGTTCTGGAAGATGCAGGCACTAAGAAGCATACAATTGCTAATTTCATTCACTATGAAATGACGGATGATAAACCTGTCATAAATCAAATTCATAATTTTCAAAATCAAGTTCATGAACTGTCATAAAAAAGAATTAAGTTGGATGAAGTGTTTCTGTCAGAAGCACTGATAGAAAAGCTACTACTTTCATAAAAACAATATAAAAATAAAATGAAACATAAAAAAGAATAGTGTCTCATTGGAAACTACAATCGCACACATACGAATAGGAGAGGCCAATAGAAATAGGAACCAAAAAGAAAATGCAAATGAGCTAGATTCAAAGACAAATCTTGTGGAATCAAGTCGGGAAAACAATAAGAAGAAAAAGGGCAAATATCATAACTGTGGAAAGCCTGGATATTATAAAAATGAATGCAGGCTTAAAAAGAAGAATGCAAACAACCAATTCAAGAAAAAAGGAAATTGTTATAACTGTGGAAAGCTTAGGTATTATATTAAAACATGAAAACTTAAGAAAAACAAAGATAAACCGTATGCTAATTTTACAGAAATTGGCAATGAATCTGACATGGTAGTAGTTATAGTGTTAGAAGTATTTCTTGTAAACAACTTGGAGCGTATACTAGACACTGGTGCAACTCGGCATGTGTGCAAGGATCATAGAATCTTTACCTCCTACTAAGTATCAAGAAATGACGAGAAAGTATTCATGGGTAATGTTAGAACATCTCCAGTTATGGGGAAAGGAAAAGTACTTTTGAAACTCACTTTTGAAAAGACTCTGATGTTAAATGATGTCCTACGTGTGCCTGACATTAGAAGAAACTTGGTCTCTGGTTCGCTCCTCAATAAGTTTGGTGTCAAGTTAGTATTTGATTCAGACAAACTTGTAATGACTAAGAATGAAACTTTTATTAGTAAGGGGATACTGTACTAATGGTCTATTCATTGTAAATGTATCCAATGATAATAATAATAAGACAATTCAATGATAATAATACGAAAATATATAGTTCGGTTTATATCATTAAATCTTTTTATCTATGTCATAATAGATTAGGTCATGTGAACATAGCATCTTTGAAGAAAATGAAAAGATAAAGTTTATTACCTAATATATCAAATGAAGAATTAGATAATTGTGAAACATGTGTAGAATCAAAATTCATTAGAAAACCATTTAAACAAATACAATGATCCTCTATTCTATTAGAATTGATACACAGTGACTTATGTGATTTTAGAATCACATGTCTAGAGGTGGAAAAAGATATTATATAACCTTTATAAATGACTACTCTAAGTTCACTAGAGTTTATATGTTAAGGAATAAAGATAAAGATTTCTCTAAGTATAAAACTGATGTTGAAAATCGGTTAAATATAAAAATTAAAAGACTTAGAATAGATATAGGAGGAGAGTGTAGATTTTCTCAATTTAGAGAATTGTGTGAAAATACTGGGATAATTCACGAAATTATAGTTCGTACACGAGAATAGAATGGAATAGTAGAGCGTAACAATATAACTCTTAAGGAGATGATGAATGCTATGTTAAATAGCTCAGGCTTAGCTTCAAATATGTGGGGGAGAAGCAATTTTGTCTACTTGTTATATCATAAATAAGATTTCTTCTAAATCTTCTTAATAAACACCATACATACTTTGGAAGAACCATGCTCCCAGTTAAAAATATCTTAAACTGCGGGGGTGTCTTGCGAAAATAGGATTGTCTGAAACTAAGAAAATGAAGTTATGCCCTAAAATGATTGACTGTGTATTTATAGGGTTGTACAAAACAATGCAGCCTACAGGATTCTAGTTCTAAAGACTAAATATAATATTATATACCCTAATAAAATTATAGAAGATAAGGATGCAGAGTTCTTTCGGAATGTATCCCTTATGAAATCTAAGTCTATAGAAAAAGATGAAGTTAATAAATCAGATATCGCGTCTACTAGTAAAAGTACTTACGAGCATGTAGTAAAAGAGATATGACAAAAAAAATACTAGAGTTAAAAGATAAACTAATTTAGGAGATGGTTTTTCACCTTCTTAGTAGAAGATTATCTTACAACCTATACAAAAGTGATTAACTCTCCAGATACAACCTTTTAGAATGAAGTAATAAATGATGAGTTAGAATATATTATATCCAATAATACTTGGGAACCTGTAAACCTACCACCTTAAAACAAACCAATAGGCTGTAAATAAGTGTTTAGAAAAAAACTAAAACTAGATGGTATTATTGATAACTTTAAGGCTAGCTTGGTAGCAAAGGCTTTAAACAAAAAAATAAATAGATTATTTTAATATAAATTCCCCTATAATTAGGATTACAACCATCAGGGTCCTAATAGCAATAACTTCCATATATAAATTGGTGGTATACCAGATGAACGTTAAGACGACTTTTATAAATGGAGACTTAGAAAAAGAATTATATATAAAGTAACCTAATGGTTTTAAGATATCAAGTAAAGAAAATAAAGTGTGTACACTAATTAAATTACTATATGGTATAAAACAGGCTCCTAAACAATGGAATAAAAATTTTGATGGTGTTTTAAAATCAAGTGGTTATTATATAAATGAGATAGATAGATGTGTATACAGTATAAAAAAATAATTTATGTTATTATCTATCTTTATGTTGGCGACATCTTATTTTTGGAACTAATATTAAATTAGTTAATACGTCTAAGAAATTCTTGTCATCTAAATTTGACATGAAAGACTTAAGAGAGGCTAGCGTAATCTTAGATATTAAAGTAGCCAGGAAAGATAGTGGTCTTGTATTATCACAATCTCATTACATTAATAAGTTATTGAGAAAGTTTGACTATTGACTTTTTACCTATCAGTAAACTTTATGATTACAATATAACTTTCATGAAAAATACAGGTAGTAGTATGTCTCAATTGGAATATTCTAGGATAATTGGTAACCTCCTAAATATAACAAGCTGCACTAGACTAGACATAGCTTTTACAGTAGGAAGGCTAAGTAAATATACATATAATATTGAAAATGAGCACTGAAATGTCTTGTCTAGAATTTTGAAATACCTAAAAGGTAGTACGGCCTATGGTTTACATTATAATGGTTATCCTACTGTATTAGAAGGATACAATGATACTAACTAGATCACTGATTCAGATGAGACAAAATCCACTGGCGGATATGTCTTCACTTTTAGTGGATGAGTAGTCTCTTGGAAGTCTACTAAGTAAATATATATTGCTTAGTCAACTATGGAATCCAAGTTTATTGCCTTATAAAAGCCTGGATCAGAAGTCGGGTGGTTTAGAAAATCTCTTGATTGATATACTATTGTGGCCAAAGCCTTTATCAGTCATGTCTATTCATTGTGATTATCAAGTCGCTATAATAAAAGCAAAGAGTAAAATATATAATGGAAAGAACAGGCATATTAGACTCAAACATAAAATAGTGAAATACATGTTGCATGGTGGAGTCATATATATCGACTTTGCGAGGTCGGAAAATAATCTGACAGATCCTTTGACCAAATGGTTATATAAAATATTAGTCAATGATACATCAAATGGAATGAGGCTAAGCCTAATATATGAGCTGCCGGTGTCGGCAACCCAACCTATTCAAGTGGAGATCCCATGAAATAGGTTTAATGGGTAAAAAATAAGACACGAGGTAGATGATTACACTTATATAAATGAGCCACTTCTATGGTGTAGCAGTGCAAGTAACAACGTAGAAGGATGGGCTTTTTTAAAACTCTTAATGGATCCATAGCCATATATTTAGTGGTGTATATAGTTGCTATATACACTTTATGTAATTCACCTATATGAGTGTGGATGTGAAGGCCACTTCATATGAAAATCTAAGCGAATTCTCTAGAGCACTCATGAAATCCAGGTTATGGTGTATGACCAAAAAGTACCAAACCACATAATCACTTTCAAAGGAAGAGTTGTGTGAGTGGCATGTACATAGAATTTATACTAAAATTATTCATGTTTAAAACTATGGTGTCACCTAATTCGTATAAACTTGTCTTGCTTACTCTAAATGTTGGTTCAAATCTATGGTGACACCAATACCACTGCACAACTATTATATGTTAACCCGAAAGAATTTTTTATTTTGAAACATGCGAGGGAATGTTGTATTCTGTTTCAAAATTTATATTTAAAAAAAAATGAAATTTCAAATATTTCGGTTTCCCTCCAAATTTGAAATTTCTATTACTTTTGAGTTGTATGTTTAATCCCACATCAGATTTACCTAAGAAAATTTTCTTGTATATAAGATAAGTTTTTTACCTTGGGGCTTGAGCCACATTCAAGGGACATGTGAATTTGGTCCTCTAGGGGGGGGGGGGGAGGGGGGGGTATGTCAATATCTCTAAATATGCCATTAACCACACATGCACGCGTGCGCCGAGTTGAGCCGAGTCGAGTCTAAGTCTGAGTCCGTATTTGTGCGTGGGTCCGTGTGCGCAACGGGATAGGACAGGCTGGGCCTAGCCGGGCCACGGGTGTGGGTGTATGGATTCTCACGGGACTTTATTATGCGAGAGTGCACTCGCACTTACGCCTTTTCCTTTTAAACCAGAGAGATGTGACTGATCGGTTGGTTGCACCTGTTGGGTTTAAATCCACTAGACCAAACCATTTTTAAAGGGTGCTTAATGCACCACTTAAGAGTCTATATAAGGACTCCCGTTCCATTTTCAAAACAACGAAAATCCTTTCTACATGCCTACATTTGAAACCTTCCCGAGGTCACCTTGATGTTTATATGTCATCCAAACTGTTAATAAGGTCATTTCTAGTACGATGAAATAAAAACACAAACAACTTAGCCTGATACAAAACTTCAATGGCCCTATGTATGTTTCATGATAGCCATTCAATCCTTGTGGTTTCCTCTTATGTGGCTCACTTGAATTTTGATATGCCTTTTTTTAACACCCACACACACCTTATGGGCATTCGAACTCATGACCTCAATGTTGAAACGCACTCTGTCAACGACTTAGCCATGAGTTGGATCTACCTCAATTTCGGTCTCATATCTTAAAATGAACTGGCAAAACCAATGAACAATATGAATTTCTCACAAACATCACGGTGGGCCCCACCTAGCTTCCAATTGCACAAGCTTCTTTTCACATCCTTTCACAAGTAATCCGCGTCCCTGGGACATGAAGAAGGGTGCTCCACACATAATGTGTTGGAATATTTGGTTGAATTAAATAGACTATTTAAAATCGAGAATCAAAAAGAAAATAAATTTTGAGATAGAAGACTTATAGAGATGAGTCGAGGTGTGAAGTGAGTCACTCAGATTGAAATCAAATCTGCTCCCCTTGGACAACGTCCAAAGTGCAACAGGTTTCCAAAGCAGTCAACCTCCAGGATACAATGACTATAACTCAGTCCCAACGGTGCACTCACTGTAACGCGGCTCAAACTGTGTGGGCCTCACCGTGATGTTTATTAAACATCAACACCGTGCATTTGATGGGTCCCTTTTGGGTTATGGGATATCCCAAAAATTGGCCGTATATGGAACTTAGGTGGGCCATACCATCTAACTCTATGTGAAAACATGGCTAAAACATATAAGTGGGACACACACAATGGATGGGCTGGATTTGTGAACCACACCTCGGTGGGCCCAATAAATGATTATGAATGTTTTAATGGGAGGGTAACCCCTCTCAAACTGTTGTATGTGGTGTGGCCCACCCAAGTCGTGGATTAACTTGATTTTAAAGCCTGTGGCCCACCATGGAATGGTGCATTTGATTGATGGGGTATATTTTCAATAAACATCGCAGTGGGGCCCACACAGCTCGACCTCATGGGAAGTTCCCATGAGGTCGACCTCATGGTACCATTTCCCACACGCACACACACACTTGCGCACCAGTTCTCATAAGACCTCATAAGCACTTTTTGGAAACTTATTTAACATGATGCGAGCCTAAAATTTAAAACTGTCCAAACTTTTACCCTGGTCTAAAACTCTAGTAGGCCATGGAAAACAAAATTAGTTTCCTCCCTTAATTTGTCTCTCTTTTTGTAACGACGTACTAGAGTTTTGGGTCATTGTGAAAGTTAGGCCCTAAGTATTTCATAGGGTGTTGCATCACATAGACAGTTCAGATTTTAGGCTTACATCAGGTGATGAGTTCTAAAAAAGTTCTTGTCAAGTCTTCTTGAGAACTGGCGCTCATGTGAGCATGACTATATATGTGTGTGCATATAGATATACTTATTATGTTATGCAGTGAAATGCTCACTTGCACACTAGTTCTCATGAGTTTTCGTGAGAACTTTTTGAAGGCACATCACACGTGATGCGAGCACAAAATCTGAACGGTCCACATGATATAACACCCCATGAAACCCAAAGCCCAATTTTTATGCCTATCTAAAACTTTGGTGGGTCATGATAAAAGAAAACAGTGCCATCCCTTGATTTGCATCTTTTTTTGCTATGGCCCACCAAAGTTTCAGATCAAGTCACACACACACACACACACACACACACACACACACACACACACACACACACACCACACAACACACACACATATATATATATATATATACATAAGAGGAAGTTGCGCACTAGTTCTCATGTGTTCTTGTGAGAACTTTTTGAAAACTCATTTCCAGTCATATGATCTCAAAATTCGAACGGTCCACCTAATGAAGCACCCGATGAAATCCTTAGGGCCCAAATTTTACCCTGATCTTAAACTTTGGTGGGGCCATGATATAAAAAAATAATAAATAAATAAATAAAAAGAAAGAGGCAAATCAAGAGAAAACTATTTCCTTCTGCCATGGCCCACTAGATTTTTGGATTACGGTAAAAGTTGGGCTGTAAAGGTTTTTTGGGGTGCTGAATCAAATGGACGGTTCAAATTTTAGGCTAATATTCTCGGAAATGAGTTCTCAAAAAATTCTCACGAGAAATAGTGAAAACTAGTGTACACCTTAGCATTCCTCTCTCTCTCTCTCTCTCTCTCTCTCTCTCTCCTCTCTCTCTCTCTCTCTCTCTCTCTCTCTTATATATATATATATATGAGAGAGAGATGATCTATTGCACCCTCTCAATCTCACGTGTACGTATTTCCTCTTTCATACTACCAATTTCTATCTCCACATGCGACACCAAAGTTTTGATGCATGAAACTTCCGTGAGTCCCATCATAATGTATGTGTTAGATCCACATCGTCCATGCATAATGCCAGATCATTTTAGAGAATGATCCTAAAATTGAGGCAGATCCAAAGCTCAAGTATATCACGCTATAGTAAATGGTACTGGGAATTGGACACCTTCCCTTGAAAACTTCATGTGACCCATAATAATGTTGTTTTGCCATCTAAATTGTTCATAAGATCACACAAACCTGGATGAATGGAAAACACAAATATCAACTTGATTGAAGCCCTCTATAAACCAAGATTTTTTTAATGGTGAGGTTCAATCACATACCACACCTGAGCTTTGGATTTGACTCGTTTTTTTAAATTGCTTGATAACTATCTAAAAAATTCATTTCACGGTGTGGATCTAACATGGGCCACGGTAGTTCCACACCGCATCAAAACTGTACCCTCTTCTTTGTTGACGATGTATCTGTTAGATCCACACTGTCTAGCCATTTCTCCATATCATTCTAGGACATAATCCCAAAAACAAGATAGATCCAAAGATCAAGTGGCCCACACTATTCGAAACTGTCCCCTCTTCTTTGTTGACGATGTATTTGTTAGATCCACACTAACCACTTCTCCGTGTCATTCTTAGGACATAAGCCTAAAAACAAGATAGATCCAAAGCTCAAGTGGCCCACACTATAAGAAACAGTGGGGATTAAACACTACCATTGAAAATTCCTTAGGTACAACAGACGTTCTGGATCAAGTTGAAATATGTGTTTTCCCTTCATCCCGAGCTACCTGACTTTATGAATAGGTTGAATGGCAAATAAACATAAGATAAAAACTACAGCAGTTTTCAAAGGTAAGTGTCTCATCCATGCTGTCCATCCATTTTTCCAAATTACATGACATAATCCAAAAGTTTAAGCATATCCAATGTTGAAGTGGACCACACTATAGGAACAGTGGGAATTAAATTATTACCGTTGAAAAAAAATTACCACCAAAGAAGTTTTGGGTAAGGCTGGTATTTCAGTTTTCCTTCACCAAGTGTGAACTCTGTTGGGGGCCTTGCACAAAACCTTAGGATCTAACCTCCCGAAACAAACCAGAATTATGGAATAATAATGCAATGAACTAAATCAAAACATAAACCACACCACACCAGGGATTTTTACATGGAAAACCCTCAAAGAGGTAAAAACCACGGGACCTCGTCCAGATCAACAATCCACTATAAAGTAGAACGTTATAGCCGATCACAAGCACACACCACTTGGATCAAACCTTCTTCACTCACGCAGGAGTGGATAAACAATAAGAGAAACAAAAAAAACAGAGAGATCTCATCGATCACGAGGACGTAGAAGCTCTGAGACGTGGACTGCGAAGTAGATCACCTCTACGAGCAGAATCTCCCTTTCACAAGCTTCCTCTCTCTCTTTCTCTCTCTCTCTCTCTCACCTTTTAATAGTCCTAAGCCTTCCTAGAAAACCTTTAGGAAACTTAGAATGCCCTGGAATACACCCCAATCCCGCATACACCCCTTTATATAAGAATAGAAAGAGGTAAAATCTAAATAGGAAACAAAATCCGTAAAATCTACGTTTCCGCAATTGCATCTGCGGAACTCGTTGATGATATCGAAGGTCTCTCGATAACAGTTTCGATATCATCTGAAGGTCTCTCAATGATATCGAGACGGGACAAAAACTGTCCAGCGACCAAGGGTGGAAATTCCAATAATTATCGATGTCATTGAGCCACTCTCGATGACAACCTCGATATCATCTGAAAGTCTCTCGATGATATCGACATGACAAAAAAAAATTGTCCAGCTACCAGTAGTGAAAAATCCTGCAAATATCGATGATATCGAAACCTATTCGATTTCATCGATCCCAACAATGATGAGAAAAATCTCCATCAAATCTCTCCCTTTTCGACTCAGGAGGAGTTCACCTTCTTCAAGCCAACCTGGTTTCTACAAACCTCAAACTTGCCCTTGAGCAAAGCCTTGGTCATCATGTCTGACCCATTATTGTCCATGTGGACCTTCTCAAGCTGTAACACCTTCTGTTCCGAAATATCCCCGATCCAGTGATACCGAACCTTTATGTCTTCGACTTGGAGTGTTGAGTTGGATTCTTGCTCAAGTATATAGCACTTTGATTATCGCAATAGACAACGTGTGCTCCTGCTCAGGCTAAGTTCCTGTAGGAACTCTTCATGATCTCACATTTCACGCACTATCAAAATTTCAATACGTGTCATGCTCCCAGTCGTGGTATATACCAACTTCTCGATCCGACATCGCCCTTTACATCTGCTACAAACTCAAAACCGGGCTCACAAATTCGACGCCAGGCCAGCTCCACGAACTCACATTCATCCACGCCCATACGCCAAGGCCGATCCTAGGATGCTACAAGGAGGATTTTCAACATCGGTTTAATTCGGAATAAGCATAACCAAAGGCATAACCCACAAACAACAACCAAAAAACTCCATCACATTTCCACTATGATCAAAAACTTTACAAGTACAATGAGCATAAAGGGAAATACAATAAGAATGGACAAAAAAAAACTCCAAAAAGATCTGCTCTGCGCTCCTGTCTCAGCGCTGCTGCGTCCTCGCATCACCTGCATGCAACGGTGCATAAGCTTATAGAAAGCTTAGAGGGTGGTGAAAGTGTGTGCGCAAAGTAGTAATGCAGATATGCAGTATCAGAGTAATGCGGAACATGCTGGTGAATCCATGAATACCGTTAACCGTACCGAGGCTATGCAATGCAAGGCATGAATGATGTCGGCCATACCAAGGCTATACGATGCAAGATGCAAGTCAAGCATACAAATCCTCATCTAAGTCCACATATCAATACAGCTCAAATTTGGAATATCACTAGGGTCTAGTACACTCTAAACCAGATTGCCGCCCATCGCGTTCCCATGTCAGCGTGCAATAAGGTAAGTGGAAGAGACCTCACTACCGCCTGCCAATATCGGGCTCGGCTCGTCGATAGCGGACCCATTCCTCGAGCTGGTCAGACTCAGCCTAGCATTTGTCCCCTCCTCTCGGGCGGGTAAGGCCGTACCCCCTTCCAACCGACCACGACACAGTGGAAAGCGCAGCCGTCTAATAATCGGCAATCGGCGCTCCTGCACCCACTCGGTCTAGACGTTGGAGCAACCTCTTGGTACCATTAGGGTTTAGGGACTTTCACCCAGGGATATCTATAGCACTCCATGTAGAACAAGATTTTCGGTATCCAATCCTGCCAACCACAATATGACTGTGGCGGCTACGGCTCTGATGTCACTAGGGCGTATAGTAACCATATCACACAATGCGAATGCATGAATCACACTCTCCAGTCATGCAGCAATCCTGTGCGTCTCGTGCGTTCATGTGGGGTAACACCGCCTAACCGGGAGCCCCTAAACAATCTGCCCGAAGGCATATGCTATGATCAGTCACCAAGCATACATATAATGCGTATGATCATGAATCATAGGACTATACTAAACATGTTATATGGGATGATGTTGTTCATAAGGAGATGGGCCTAGACGGCCTACAAGTATGGGCCTAACAATGGGCCCTAGGGAGAATCATAATGCGGACATTTAACCAACATTATTCGACAATGTGGACGTCAAACCAACATTGCTCCCAAGGCATTGCCTGTCGTAAATATCATTACATGAACCAGGTTGGGTTTACACATTGCAATGGGCCTTAGGTTCATCCCATTGGGCCTCAAATGGGTCATACTATATAGGCCTTTCATTCGTCAAGTGGGCCACATCAATGGGCCGCACCAATGGGCCTTATGCGCATTGCAATGGGTCATAACCCATGCGCCTTAGATACATCAAATGGGCCTAGTCTCATGGGTCTTAAAATACATCAAATGGCCTAATGACATGGGCCTTACATCCACATCAAAGTGGGCCCCAATGATCTACCACAAATACGTTAAGATGGACCTCCAAAACATGCTAAGGTGGGGTCCACTTGGACTATGGATCTGGCTCATCCTTAGCTCATGCCATAAAATGATCCTTCAAAATGGATAAATGGATTGGATGTAACCTATACATCATGGTGGGGGTCCACATGAGGGCCCACATAAAGTATATTACCTAATATAATATAATATATATATTTGTATATATATATATATATATATACAATAATATATATGTATAAAAATAATATATACAATAATATAATATAATAATATATATATATATATATATATATATATATATATATATATACTCACATACGCACCCACGCACACACTCACGCACACACACGCATGAACCCACGCACGCACCCACGTACACACCCACCGTCCACTGGATGGTGGGAATACATGCATCTCAGAGGGCTCCATGTCCAGTGGACGGTGGAGAAATCACTGTGGGTCCACGTGGGGCCCACTGTAATGTTTACATGCCATCCAACCCGTTGAAAAGGTCATACGAGCCACAGAGAAGGGAAAAAACAAATTTCATCTTGATCCAAAACTTCTGTGGCCCACAGGAGGATTTCAATGGCAGATGTGCAATCCCACTGTTCTCTGCAGTGTGGGCCACCAGAGCTGTGGATGGAGCTGAAATTTTGAGGGGGCCCACTTCTGGGAATGGCCTGCCAAATGAATGGGTTGGATGGTAAATACACATCATGGTGGGGCCCACGGCTGGAGGCGTGGGCGCTGGTGTCCGCCCGCCGTCCGCTGTCCGCCCAGCGCAGGCAACGCCTGCCCTCTGACAGCGCCAGCGCTGCAGCAGCAGCGCCTTCCCTTTTCTTTTTCTTTTTTTTTGTTTTTCTTGCGAAAAAAAAATGCATGTGGGGCCTTCTACCGGAGAATCCACTCCGTCCAATGCGTTCAGGAGCTCGAAATACACAAAACGAGTCCCATATCCGGTATTTTTGGCGTGTAGAAACAGAAAGAAAGGCTTGAATAGTCTTGAACAGTAGGAAATACAGTTTCTTATGGTATGGTCAGCCTGATCATCAGATTGACCTCATTTTGCGGCTCAACGCCTAAAATGAGGCAAGGATTAAGGTGGACGGCATGGATCGAACCCTTTCATCAGGGTGGGGCCTATTTGTGAAGTCCACATAAAGCTTGAACCAAGCTTATATCTTTGTTTTCCAAAAACGTCCAGACGCTGTACGTTTTCTGTACTCAATGCAATTTTCAAGGTGGCCCCGCCTAGGTGGGCCACTACAAGGTGATGGTGCGGAACATTCATACATATAAAGTGGGCCCCACCTACAAATGGGTTGGATCCAAAACATGCTTTATGGTGGGGTCCAACAGGGTGGGCCACATGGCCATTCATCACACAAAAAGGGAGAAGAAAGGAGAGAGAGAGAAAGAGAGATCGATGAGGATGGAGGGACCCCACCACTATGGGCCCTCCCTTGCAATAAATCATACATCAAGTGGGCCCTAAAGCATGTGGGCCCATAAAAATCAAAACTCAACAATGGAGATCCTTTCTCCACCAATATGGACGGTCTAGATGACCTATCTAAAGCAAGAAAAATAAACATTGTGATGGGGGCCATGGCCCCATCATGGAATGATCATGATGATCAAAGCGGGGCCATCGGCAACATCTTAGGGTCCCAAGTGAGATCCAAACCATTGATCGGTTGGCCTCACTTGGCCCATCTTAAAAACATGAAAAACTACTCTTATCAAGCACCCACCGTTCTATCTTCTTGCTCCTATGGGTTCCTTATCTCCTTAGCTTCAATTTCAAAGGAGGAGATGAGGAATGGATGGTTGAGATGGAAGATGGAAGGGTAGGAAGAGGTGGGCCACACTTGTTGCTTGGGAGAGGTGGGAGAGGCTTGGACGTGTGAGAGGTTTTGGGTTGCTTGGAATGGGTGAAAATGAAGGGGAGAGAGACTTGTAAAGAGAGAGAGAAGGATGGTTGATGGATTGATGGACATGTGTAAGAACCTTTTTGACTTTTGTGGCTTTTGGTGTAAGGAAGGTATGGGTGTGTAAGAACCTTTTCTACTTTGGGGGTTGCTTGGGAATGGGTGAAAGGTGATGTGTACTTGACATGTACTTGACATGTTGAGATTGATGGATTGATGGATTGATGTGACACATCGTAGAGATTCTCTTGGGTTTCGCACGCGCGGCGTTTTCTTCGCACCGAACGCTGGCCGACATCTCCTGGCCAGAGTATCGCCTCGGCGCGCGAGTCACGGCATAGAAACCGCGGCGACGGTGCGGTCGCAATGGTACAAGTCTCAGGTTGAGTCGAATCGGGTTGACGGCGTGTGAATCAGGGTCGTGCGCAAGGTCGGTTAAGGGTCGAAAGTTGCCAGAATTTGACCGGAAAGACCGCGGGAACCTACAGAACGGTACGGTCTAGGATACGGGTCTTACAACATGCCTCTGTGACTGCAATGTACTCGGCTTCTGTGACTGCAATATACTCGGCCTCTGTCGTTGACAATGCTATGACCTTCTGTAGCTTGCTCTGCCAAGAAACCACTCCCCCTGCAAACATGAACATGAACCCTGATGTAGACTTCCTGGAGTCTATGTCGTCTGCCATATCTGCATCTTGTAACCCTCTAACACGAAAGCAGCTTCAGAAAGAGAAGATCTACATTTACCGTCACCATAGCATAAGCTCAACCTGGATGAGCCTCTTAGATACCGCAGTATCCATTTCACCGCTGCCCAATGCTCTTTGTCAGGATTAGCAAGATACCGGCTGACAACACCAACCGCATATGCTATGTTTGGGCATGTACACACCATAGCATATATCAAACTTCTTACAGCTGACGCGTAGGGTATCTTCTTCATCTCTTCCACCTCTGCCTTCGTCTTGGGACACTGTCTGTCGCTCAATCTGAAATGACCATCCAGTGGAGTACTGACCGGCTTTGCTGCATTCATATTGAACCGCTCTAGGACTTTCTCAATATACCGCTCTTGTGACATCCAAAGCTTCTTGCTGCTTCTGTCACGGGTTATCTCCATTCCTAGGATCTGTGTAGTCGGGCCCAAGTCTTTCATCGCAAACGACTTGCCCAACTCCTGTTTCAGCCTATCGATCTTCTTGATGTTTTTTCCCATGTTGAGCATGTCATTAACGTATAATAGCAAAACTAAGAAATCACCATCTGAGAACTTGCGCATGAACACACAGTGGTCCGACTCCATTCTGTCATACCCATGCTTCAACAAAAATGAGTCAAACTTCTTGTATCATTGCCATGGAACTTGTTCCCATACAAGCTCTTCCTCAGCCTACACACCATATGCTTTTTGCCCTTGACTTCGAACCCCTCTGGTTGGTGCATGTAGATCTCTTATTCTAGGTCACCATGGAGAAAGGCAGTTTTAACATCTAATTGCTCTATCTTCAAATCCATGCTAGTTGTCAACCCAAGCAACAACCGTATAGATGTCATCTTCACCACTGGTGAGAATATCTCCTCGAAGTCTATACCTTTTCTCTGACCAAACCCTTTCACCACAAGTTTGGCCTTGAATCTCGTCTGTGAATTCTTCTGCTCAACCTTCTTTCTAAACACCCACTTATTGCTCAGAGCTTTTTTGCCCTTAAGCAATTTCACCATGTCATAGGTGTGGTTCTTATGCAAGGATTTCATCTCCTCTTGCATAGCTTCCAACCACTCCCCCTTATGCTCGTCGGCTAGGGCCTCAGAATAATCTTCTGGCTCTCCCCCATCAGTCAGCATAATGTACTCATGCAGCGAGTACCTCTTGGACGGTTGTCTGTCCCTAGATGACCTCCTCACCTGTGGCTCAATAGGTGGATCAAGTGGGGGCTGCTCCCCCGGTCCATCTTCTATAGGAACTCCCTCGTCCTCTGCACCTTATTGTACTCCCCCGTCATCAGACACCACGAGAGGAATAATCGGATCCATGTCCTCTAGCTCACCTGAACTAGGCTGGTTCTTCTCTAGCTTACCAATGTCTTCTATACACTGATCTTCAAATAAAACCACATCTCTACTCTTGACGAGCTTCCTCTCGGTCGGATCCCACAATCTGTAACCGAACTTTTCATCACCATACCCTAAGAACACACACTGCCTGATCTTCATATCGAGCTTGGACCTCTCGTCTTTTGATACGTGAACGGATGCCCTGCATCCAAACACCCTAAGATGACTGTACGATGGATCTTGTCCAGTCCACACCTTCTTAGGTACTTCTCCATTCAACGGGGCTGATGGAGACCTATTTATCAAATACACTACCATGTGCATTGCTTCTCTCCAGAACGTCTTGGGCAATTTCGTATGGGATAACATGCACCTGATTCTCTCAACAATGGTGCGATTCATTCGCTCAACTACACCATTATGCTGGAGGGTCTTGGGAATCATCTATTCATGCCGTATACCCAGGGACTTGCAGTACTCATGAAAGTCGTCAATGTATTCACCACCACTGTCAGTACGGATGCACTTCAATGATCTACCTGTCTCTCTCTTGACCATGAAACAATTTAAACACACCAAAGACCTCGTCCTTGGATTTCAAAGCATAAACCCAAACCCTCCTAGATGCATCATCTATAAAAGTAACAAAATACAATGCCCCACCCAAGGTTTTTGTCCTCATAGGACCACAAACATTAGAATAAACCAAATCTAATGCATGCACTTTGTTAACATGAGAAGTAGTTTTAACAAATGAAACTCTATGTTGTTTCCCTGATAAACAATCAAGACAGGTTTTGAGAGGTGTACCTATCACGTCTGGAAGGAGCCGCTTCCTTGTTAGTAGCTGAAGCCCTTTTTCACTCATGTGGCCTAGACGCCTGTGCCACATGTCAATAGCTAAATCTTTCGCTGCGTTCAACCCACCCTTACACATACTGACACTTACCTTATAAAGGGTGCAACATTTCTTTCCTCTAGCTGTGATCAATGAACCCTTGATGAGCTTCCAGCGCCCACCAGCAAACCGGCTTTCATAGCCATCATCATCCAACCTTCCCGTCGACATCAAGTTGAGGCGAAGGTCTGGGATATGCCTCACATCCCTGAGAACTAATGTGCAGCCCACATCGGTCTTCACACAAATATCACCGACTCTCATGATCTTTGATACGCCAGAATTTTCCATCTTCATAGTCCCATAGTCACCAGACTTGTAGCTTGTGAAGAAGTCCCTGCGTGGAGTCGCATGAAAAGAAGCTCCCGAGTCTATCACTCAGTCAGTGTCCTGACTCGTAGCCGTGAGACATACATCATGATCTGCAGAAAGAATAACTACAACGTCGCCATCTGAAGCAACCGCAGTGGAATCTGATTCATCTTCCTTCCCTTTTCCTTTCTTGTCGTTTTTCTTACCACGACATTCATGCTTATAGTGGCCCTTCTTGCCACAATTCCAACAATCAACATCTTTTCTGTTACTCGACTTACCTCTTAATTTATCTCGGGCCTTCCCGCCCTTTCTATTCTTTCATCTCCCCGTTCTTGTGTTATAAGGGCCTCTTACTGAGTAGACCCCTGAGACTTCCTCTTTATCTCCTCATTGAAGAGACAACTGGTTACTTGTTCCATGGATATCTTTCTGTCTGGCACGGAGTTACTTAGAGACACCACCAATGTCTCCCAACTGTCAGGCAATGAACTAAGCAATAGTAAAGCCTGTAATTCATCATCTAGAACCATCTTCATAGAGAAGAGTTGGTTCACTATATTACTGACCTCATTCATGTGCTCGGCCACAGAACCACCATCTTTGAACTTGAGATTCACAAGTCGTTTTATCAGAAAAATCTTATTATCAGCTATCTTCCTCTCATACAGCCCTTGTAATTTCAGTCATAGGCTAGCGACTGAGGTTCCTGTAAACACATGGTGGAACACAGAATCATCCAACCATTGTCTAATAAATCTCACCGCCTTTCGGTCCATCTTCTTCCAATCATCATCAGTCATATCCTTGGATTTTGCTAATATGCCTAAAATTGGAGAATATAGGTCCTTGCAATAAAGCAAGTCCTTCATCTTAGCCTTCCATATGGTCCAGTTAGAACCATTGAGGCTGATCATCCTTGATGAGCCACCTTCCATAATTCAAAACTGATCCTACCCGTTCAATGAACTTAGCTCTGATACTACTTTGTTGGGGGCCTTGCACAAAACCTTAGGATCTAGCCTCCCAAAACAAACCAGAATTATGGAATAATAATGCAATGAACTAAATTAAAACATAAACCACACCACACCATGGATTTTTACGTGGAAAACCCTCAAAGAGGTAAAAACCATGGGACCTTGTCCAGATCAACAATCCACTATAAAGCAGAACGTTACAACCGATCACAAGCACACACCGCTTGGATCAAACCTTCTTCACTCACGCAGGAGTAGATAAACAATAAGAGAAACAAAAGAAAATGGAGAGATCTCACCGATCACGAGGACGTAGAAGCGCTGAGACGTGGACTGCGAAGTAGATCACCTCTACGAGCAGAATCTCCCTTCCACAAGTTTCCTCTCTCTTTTTCTCTCTCTCTCTCACCTTTTGATAGCCCTAAGCCCTCTGAGAAAACCTTTAGGAAACTTAGAATACCCTGGAATACACCCCAATCCCGCATACACCCCTTTATATAAGAATAGAAAGAGGTAGAATCTAAATAGGAAACAAAATCCACAAAATCTGCGTTTCCGCAATCGCATCTGTTGAACTCGTCGATGATATCGAAGGTCTCTCGATAACAGCTTCGATATCATCTGAAGGTCTCTCGATGATATCGAGACGGGACAAAAACTGTCCAGCAACCAGGGGTGGAAATTCCAACAATTATCGATGTCATCGAGCCACTCTCGATGACAGCCTCGACATCATTTGAAAGTCTCTCGATGATATCGACAGGACAAAAAAACTGTCCAGCAACCAACAGTGAAAAATCCTGCAATTATCGATGATATCGAAACCTGTTCGATTTCATCGATCCCAACAATGAGGAGAAAAATCCCCATCACTCCATCCATAACAAATAAACATTACAATGTCTCAGAGGAAGTTTTTAATGGTAGGCATTTAATCACCACTTCTTTCTGTTTTATGATCCACCTAAGATTTGGATCTGATTCATTATTGGGCTCATGCCCTGCCATAAGCATGCAAAATTGATGGACGGTATGGATTTAATACATAGGTCATGATAGCCCATCGAAGATCACACGTGGAAAAATTCCTTTGTTTTCTCCGTTGTGCATTAGGCACTCCCATAGGAGAGCATAAAACCGGGATGCAGATTGCGTCCAATCCCCGCCAGGACAGTAACCCGTCCGAGAAGGGCTCTTTCAGGCCCAATCGTGATATAAGTATTTTATCTATGTCGTTCATAGATTTTATCAGATAATTTTAAGTTATTAACTAAAAATGAGGCAGGTAAAGAGATTAAATGGACCACAAAATGGGGATTGAACATCCACCATGAGGTAGATGAAGGGATTAAATGGACCACAAAATGGGGATTGAACATCCACCATTAAAAACTTCTTGGGAGGTGGAGAAGTTTCGTATCAAGCTGATATTTGTTTTTTCACTTCATCCACGTCTACGTGACCTTATGAATAGGTTGGATGGTATATAATTTTATTTTATTTAAAAAAAAACATCACGGTGGCCTTTAGAAAGGTTTCAACAATGAGTGTCGTTATCACTGCAGCTTCCTTTGGTATGGTCCACTGGAGCTGTGGATCTGATTCATTTTTAGGACCATACCTTAAAATGATATGAGAAAAGCGATGACGGAGTGGATAAAACACTTACATCACGTTGGGCCCCACAGAGCCCTGCCCGGTGTAGGACGCAGTCCGCATTCTAAAACCAGATAGTCTTCATGTATGGAATTAGGGGTGCACACGGATCGGTTTGGTCCGGTTCTGAAACCGGAACCGAACCGTTCCGAACGGTTCTAGGATATTTGGAACCGGAACCGGACCGTTGGCACCCTAGAACCGAACCGGAACAAAACCGTTAAAACTGGTTCGGTTCCGGATCGGTTCCACGGTTCTGGGCTTTTTATAATCCAACCCAATTGCAGGTTTAATTTTATTATCTGGCCCATGTCCATCCATGTTGTGGTCCATTTGATGAATGGTTTAGATATTGTATAAGGTGTGCAAAAATACATTTATGAAAATAATTAAATGGTGCATTATTAACCATAAATCATGAGTCAAATATGGAAACAATCAAAGGGTTCTTGGTTCGGTTCTAAGTTCGGTTCCATGTTCAGTTCCACGGTTTGGATCCACAGTTTGGTTCTACGAATCGGTTCACGGTTCGGTTCGGTTCTACATACCCCCAAACCGAGAATCGAACCGATATAACCGGTTCTTTGATTTTTGGAACCGGAATCGGTGCACTCTAGAACTGGACCAAACCGGACCGTTTAGTCGGTTCTGGTCCGGTTCCACAGTTCTACCAGTTCAATGTGCACCCCTATGTGGAACTTCCATGCCCATAACATAATGTATGTGTTAGATCCACACCGTCCATCAAATTTTTTTAAGATTATTTTAAGTTATTTGTCCAAAAATGAAGCAGATCCAAAGCTAGAGTAGACTACATCAGAGCAAATAATAGCAAATAATGATGATTAAACAACCACAATTAAAAACATCTTAGGGTCACAGAAGGATCCGATCAAGCTGATATTTTTATTTTCCGTTAATTTAGGTTTACGTGACCTTATGAACAGGTTATATGTCAAAATAACCTCATGGGTGAGCCTCAGGAAGTTTTCAATAGAAGGCATCCAATTTCCACTGGGTACTACAGTGTGGCCTGCTGAGGCTTTGGATCTGCCTCAATTTTGAGATCATTTTCTAAAATGATGATTGGCAAAATAGATGGACAGTGATCATTCTCTAAACGATGATTGGCAAAATGGATGGACGGTGTGGATCTAAAAAATACATTATGGTAGACTCATAGAAGTTTCATGCATTAAAATTTTGGTATCTCATGCAGAGAGAGAAATTCAGTGGTACTACGGAGAAAATACAATATCACACCTGACAATCCCATAACCTAGAGGGAGAAATTTGGGACTGTGGACCCCACTTTTTATCCCGCTGTTTTTATGAAACAATGCAAACTTTGTTTGGGAACTTAGACCCGGTCGTACGGACAACGAATTTGAGGACGAAAATACCACTCCTTTCACGGAAATGGATTGGGTACTCCCCTGCCACCAGCGAATGGCAGATGGTCAGTGGTCTATGGGCCCCACCATGATGTATGCTTTTCATCCATGTCGTCCATATATTTTTTCACATCATTTTATGATATGAGGCGAAAAATGAGGTATATCCAAATCTCAAGTGTACCACATTACAGGAAACAGTGTTAAATGAGCGTCAACCATTAGAAACCTTTAGGAGGCCCACTGAGATGTTTGTGAGAAATCCTCCCCGTCTAAGTTCATTCATAGGGTCACAAAGACCTGGATGAAGAGGAAAAAAATTTTCATAATGATCCAAAACTTTTGTAACCCCTAAAAGGGTTTCAATGGTAGACGTTCAATTCCCCAGTACCTTTTACAGTGTGGTCCACTTGATAGTTAGATCTATCTTATTTTTCGTCTCAAGCCTTAATATGAGCTCGCCAAATAGATGGACGGTTTGGATATAACACAGACCTCATGATGGGACCCACAAAGCAAAACAACAAAAAAAAAAGACTGCCGCCCGCGCGGTCTGGCTACGGCTATAGCTATGGTTATCATCCGTAGCCATAGATAACCGTAAATGCCACGATTCCACCGCAAGTCGTTGTCCTGATCGGCGATCAATCGCAGATTCCATGATTCCACCCCCGATCTATGGCTACGGATTATAACCGTAGCTATAACCGTATCCCTATGCAACTTTTTTTTTTTTTTTACATGGAGAATTTTATTCTACCTACATTTTTCTCTAACACATATTTATATAAATATGTATATATAAGCATATAAAGAATTTTATTCTACCTACATTTTTCTCTAACACATTTATATGAAATGCATGGAAATGACCATGAAGTGAATGGGAATTGCCGTAATTGGCCGTGAAATGCATGGAATTGACTATAAAGTGAAGGGAATTGACCATGAAGTGAAGGGAAATTGTTGAAATTGACCATGAAATGCGTGAAATTGACCATGAAGTGAAGGGAATTGATCGTGAAATACATGAAATTGACCGTGAAGTGAAGGGAATTGATCGTGAAATGCATGGAATTCATCATGAAGTGAAGGGAATTGACTGTGAAATGAATTGAGTTGACCGCGAACTGATTGAAATTGACCGTGAAGTGAATGAAATGGATTTTCGACCATCGACTTGATGGAAAACAGTGGAAAACAACCAGGTTGGTTGGCTAAAGTAGCTTCTCCTACCCCAAAATCATATGTGGTGAATCAACATGGAATCGCTGGGAATGACCATGAAATGCATGGAAATGACCGTGAAGTGAAGGGAATTGATCGTGAAATGCGTGGAAATGACCGTGAATCAACACGGAATCACCGGGAATGACCATGAAATGCATGGAAATGATCGTGAAGTGAAGCGAATTGACCATGAAATACGTGGAAATGACCGTTCAATTCCCCATTCCCGATTGACCGTTCATAATGATCCAAAACTTCTATAACCCCAAAAAGGGTTTCAATGGTAGACGTTCAATTCCCCATTGCCTTTTACAGTGTGGACCAAACTGGAAATTGAGCGGGATAAACTGGAAATTGAGCGGGACAAACTAGAAATTGAGCGGTGCAAACTGGAAATTGAGCGGGCTAAATTAGTTTCTCCTACCCCAAAATCATATGTGGTACCTTAAGTAAATCATTCTACTTTGAGAGATATGCTTGTTAAATAAATAGGCAAAGAAATGAATTAAAAGATAGAAAAATATTTTTATATACATATTTACATAATTATGTACTTAGAGAAAAATGCAAGGGATAAAAAGTTCTCCTTGTAAAAAAAAAAATAATAAAAAATCTCCTAGACGGTAGTGCTGCGGCACTGGTTTTTTTTTTTTTTGCTGTTGCTTTTATGGGTCCCATCATGAGGTCTGTGTTATATCCGTCCATCTATTTGGTGAGCTCATATTAATGCTTGAGACGAAAAATAAGATAGATCTAACTATCAAGTGGACCACACTGTAAAAGGCAGTGGGGAATTGAACGTCTACCATTGAAACCCTTTTAGGGGTTACAGAAGTTTTGGATCATTATGAAATTTGTTTTTCCTCTTCATCCAGGCCTTTGTGACCTTATGAATAGATTGGATGGAAAATAAATGTTATGGTGGGCCCTACAAATTTTTAATTGTGAAAATCAATTTTCCCGCTGCTCTTTGTGGTGTGGTCCAGTTGATCTTTGGATATGATTTTTTTTTTGGATAATGCTCCGAAATGATCTCGAAATATGGATGAACGTTGTGGATATAATAAATACATAGCTGTGGGGCCATGTAACTTTGATCTCTTTTAAGCCGTTCGTACAACTCTCGGTTGGAGGAGCGTCAGCGCTCGTCTTCGAAAGGAAGGGAGGGGTATTTTCATCCTCAAATTCGTTGTCCGTACGAGCAGGTCTAAGTTCCAAAACTAAGTTTGTATTGTTTCGTAAAAACAGCTGGATAGAAGGTGGGGTCCACAGTCCTAAATTTCTCACCTAGAGAGGAGCTATCATACGCAGGGCACACAGGGTGGGGCCCACAAATCTTGGCCCCATGGGAAGTTCCATTGAGGTCAACCTCTCGTTTTATATATATGGGAAAAGGTTCTATGTAGTCGAGCTCATGGGAACTTCTGAGGTCGAGTTGTGTGGGCCACACCACATACAAAAGTTGAGAGGGTTTATCCTCCGTTAAAACATTCATAATCATTTGTTGGGTCACCGAGATGTGGTTCACAAATCCAGCCCATCCATTATGTGTGTCCCACTTGGACGAGGGGTCGGACCAAGTTTCAGATGCATCTAAATTTAAGGTGGCCCCACCCAGTGCTTTTATATGTTTTAGGATGTCTTTCACATGATTTTAGCTGGTATGGCCCACCTAAGTTCCGTATAGGGCTGATTTTTGGGATATCCCATAATTTAAAACAGACCCATCAAATGCACGGTGTTGATGTTTGACATACATCATGGTGGGCCCCACAAAACTTGACCTCTTGGGAAGTTCCCATGAACTGGAGCATAGAACCTTTTCCATATACATATATATATATATACATATATATATATATATATTTATATATATATATATGGGAAAAGGTACAATGTGCTTGAGCTGATTTTAACATCCCATGAGGTCGAGCTGTGTGGGCCCCACCGTGATGCGTTCGAACATCTACCCCATCAGTTAGATGCACCATTCCATCATGGGCCTAGATCTCAAAAATCAAGTCAATCGTGACTTTTGTGGGCCACACCACATACAGCAGTTGAGAGGGGGCCATGCACCATTAAAACATTCACAATCATTTTTGTGGGCCCACCGAGATGTGGTTTGCAAATCCAGCCCATCCATTATGTGTGTCCCACTTGGATGAGGGTTCAGACCAAGTTTCAGCAGCATTCAAAACTCAAGTGGGCCCCACCAAGTGTTTTTACATGTTTTTGGCATGTCTTCACATGATTTTAGATGGTATGGCCCACCTGAGTTCCGTATACGGCTGATTTTTGGGATATCCCATAATTTAAAGGGGACGCATCAAATGCACGGTGTTCATGTTCGAAACACATCACGGTGGGGCCACACAGCTCGACCTCATGGGACATTAAAATCAGCTCGAGCGCATTGTACCTTTTCCCTATATATATATATAATAGAGAGAGAGAGAGAGAGAGTCCCGGTCTCCTGCGAACCATCACGCAGGATACCTTGGTGCGGTCCAATTCTCACCGCAATAGATGGGAACGGATTAACTACTCCCCCTGCCACACGGATTAGCTACTCTCCCTGCCACAACCCCGTGGCTGGGGTCGGTGCTCTGTGGGCCCCACCATGATGTATGTTCTTAATCTATTCTGTTCATCCATTTTTACATATCATTTTAGGTCTTGATCCCAAAATTTATAGGAATATAAATATCAGGTGGACCACACCACAAGAAAACAATAGTGATTGGATATCCACCATTAAAATCCTCCTAAGGTCCACTATACTGTTTATTTGACATTTAATCTGTTGATTAGGTCATATAGACCCAGATGAAGGGAAAAACAAAGATCAGCTTGATCCAAAACTTTTATGGCCCCCAAAAAGTTTTTAATGGTCAAAGTTCATTCAACATTGTTTCCTTTAATGTGGTCCACTTGAGATTGGTATATACCTCAATTTTGATCTCATACTATAAAATGATATGAAGAAATAGATGGATGGCATGGATGAAACACATAGATCATGGTGGGCCCACAGAGCACCAACCACCAGTCATTGGCTGGTGTCAGGGAGAGTAGTCAATCCGTTTCCGCAAGAGACGCTTGTGTAGCCGCGGAATTGGCTACTGACAAGTTGAGTAGCCAGACTGTTACTGAATTTGTGGCCCCACTTTAATATATGTTTTGTATCAATCCCGTCCATCCATATGGAGAGATCATTTTAGGGTGAAATTCAAAGAGTGAGTTACATCCAAAGCTCCAGTGGACCCCACTACAGAAAACAGTGGGGAGAGTGATGCCACCCTTAAAAACTTCTAAAGGCCACAAAAAGTTTTCAATAAAGCTTTTATTTATAATTTCCCTTCTTTAAAAATGGATGAACGGAATAGATGAAACACATACATCATGGTGGGGCCCATAGAGCACCGACCACCAGCCACGCCAATATGTACGAGGAAATCACATTGCGTACAGAGTAAACAAAGCTAGGCCCACGTTGAATGTATGTGGTCTATCTACGCCGTCCATCCATTTTTCCAACTAATTTAAAGGGTTGAGCTCAAAATTGATGCATATCCAAAGATCAAGTGGATCATACCACTGGAAATAGTGGGGATAATGATTTCCACCGTTGAAACCTTTCTAGGCCCCACAGTTATGTTTATTTTTCATCCAACTTGTTCATATGATCATACAGACATGGATGATGGGAAAAAACAAATATAAAGTTGATCTAGAACTCCTGTGGCCCTCCAATTATTTTTCAACGGTAGACATTTAATTTAAATGTTTCCTATGGTGTGGTCTATTTGAAGATTGAATATACCTTATTTTTTTGTTCAAGTACTAAAATTATCTGTTAAAATGTATGGACAGAGTGGATAAAATAAATAAATCATGGTCGACCTCACAGAGTTTAGTCAGTACGCTAAGTGTATGAGTTACTCACCACGCAATCTGCGTCCTAACACCGGACCTCACTCTACGGAGGTGACGTCACCAAGTTCTGTGGACCCCATTATGATGTATGTGTTGTATCTACAACATCCACCTATTTGGAGATATTATTTTAAGCCATTAGCTAGAGAATGAGACGAATCGAAAGCTTTAGTGGACCCCACCACAAAAAACAGTGGGAAGATTGTTGCCCACCGTTGAAAACTTTCTAAGGCCCACCATGATGTTTTTTTAAAATCCAACCTATTCAAAAGTTAACAAAGACATTAAAGAAGGGAAAATATAAATATAGGCTTGATCGAAAGCTTTTTGTGGCTTTTAGAAGTTTTTAACGGTGGTGTCTTCCCCACTGTTTTCTGTAGTGGGGTCCACTGGAGCTTTGGATGTGACTCATTCTTTGAATTTCACCCTAAAATGATCTCTTCAGATGGATGGACAACGTGGATATAAAACATATATCATGGGGCCACAAATTCAGTAGCAGTTTCCCTACTCAACTCGTCAGTAGCCAATCCGCGCCCAGCACAAGGATCTCTTGCTGTGAGAATTGGATCGCACCGAGGTATCCTGAGGGATGGTTCGCAGGAGACCGGGACTCTATATATTGCATGTGGGCATTAATAACACTTGAAAAATTAGGTTGGGGGTGTTAGCACTCAGATTTGAGTTAAAAACTACTTGCAGTTTCACGTCACCTTTATGACCTTTTTCAAGTTTATTTGGAAAAGGTGCCCCTCAATGACTTGTCTCATTCGTACCTAAACGATCCTAGGTTGGATTGGAGCTTAGTGGAAAATGACATTTTTACAAAGCTTTATATAAGATCCGTTCTAACTTAAAAATTCAATTCGTCCATAATGTGAAAACCCTCAAGTCCACGCTACATATATTTTATTTATGAAATCGGATGGGCACACCAATAGGAACAAGTAATGTCAAATTGCCCTAAAATCTGTTAGGTTCACACAGCATAGCCCGCTTGAGTTTTGGATCAGGTAGATTTTTCTTACTTTTATTCCCGGAGTCACACCTCATGAACGGATTTGATGAAAGATAACACGCTATATAGGCCCCACACACAAAGTTATGGTTGGCCATCTCCATTGGTCCCTGTGGTGTGGCTCACCTGATTGGTGGATATGGCTGATTTTTTGTACAAAACCCTAGCTTTGAGGAGAGCACTTGATTGATGGAGTGGATATCACACGGACAACAAGGTGGGCCCATAAAGCTTGGGTGTTTTGTATGATATGTAAAACAAGCACTTTGGCAGAGGATACCCGACATCAAGAGGGCACAGCCCGCTGCTGACCTAACGCGAAATTCAAATGTGGGTACTCAAGGCAAATTGCAAGCCCGTTGCTGACCTATCGCGAATTTGCTGAACCCTAACACATACCCCACTACAAATTGGGATGGAGATTTCAGGATCTTGCCAATCCGATAAAATTTGGGTTGACCCGAACCCAACTGGAACGCTAGATTGTAGTCCTATGTTGTACTTTTCCAAGTGCATTCTACTGTAGAGATTCAACGTGATGCATAGAAATTAACTTTTGTTGCAGAAATTAATTAAAATAATTCTTAATTATGATGTAATAAAAATGTTGACCTCAACATCTAAAGTTGTTATTTATTTAGTCTTTTGAGGTATTTTTTGTATTTTTAGATAACGAAAATGTCCATTCGTCAGCCGTCTTTTTATACCGCGTAGCTTTTCGCAGAAGTCAAAAGGGCTTTATGAGAATAGTGGTATAAGCCCAGTAAATCAACGATAGAGACCACTCCTTAGCCAATCTGATTTGTTCACTTTAATCGGACAACCATAAATCCATAATAGAGTCATTTAAAAATTGGAGTGTTTGTGGCCCACAACTGCATTAATGATGTAAGTTAATTCTAAATTATTTCCTCTAGTGTGGCCTTTTCGTGATAAGTTTTGCCCTCAAACTTAAATAGATGGCATGAAATTAAAACTCTTTTCATATGAGCAACTTAGATATGCTGCAAGATGAACTAGTGGGCCCCACACAAGATGTTGGATGAGTTTAATAGGTGAGTCCCTTGCACGAAAAGGTCATTTAGCATTTTCTTTATTTCTTCTTCATTTTTTTTTTTTCATGGGAGGGGACTATTTGGCTAGTGTTTTTTTGTTGAAGATTTTTTACCACACTCTCCGACATAGAAGCTATGACGGCGAAATGTAAGTTTATGTTAAGATAATAGTGGCTTTTGTGTGTTGTTGTTGTTGTGTTTGTTTTTTTTTTTTTCTCTCTTTTTTTGTGCTATCATTGATGAGAGTTTGTGAAAGGGAAGAGGGTGTGGTGGTTCCCTTTATATATATTTTTTGTTTTATTTTTTTATGGGTATGAATGGTGGGAGTTTGTGAAAATGATGAATTTTGTAATGGAAGAATGTTGTGATAAATAGATTTTGAAATGGAAAGAATGATGTAATAGATGAATTATGAAATGGATGAATGTGATGAATATTGAAATGGATGAATGTTACTCAAAAATGTGCCCAAAATTATTGTGAATCGCCGGTACTCATTGTAGATTGTCGATCCCATGAAACTGGTCATAACTCTCTCGTTACATGTCCGATTTAGATGATCTTATACTCATTGAAAAGGTAATTTGATGAAATTTCAAATAGTATTGGAATTACCTAATTTGGACACCATTTAATTGCCTAAAATTGGGCCCAAACTTACTATGATCATTGATACTCACTATGAATCGCTTGTCCCACGAAAACGGTCATAACACCCTTATTACATGTCTGATTTAGGTAATCTTATACTTGTTGGAAAGATAATCTGATGAACTTCAAATATAGTTGGAATCACCTCATTTGAATACAAATTGATTTCTTAAAGGTGGGTCTAAACTTATTGTGGATCGCCGATACTCATTGTGGATCATCGGTACTCATATGGATCGTCAGTCCCATCAAAATGGCCATAACTCCATTGTTACATGTCCGATTTAGGTGATCTTTTACTCGTTGGAAGGGTAGTATGATGAATTTTCAAATGACTTTGGAATCACACCATTTGTACACTATTTTATTTTCTAAAAGGGCGGCCAATTTTATTGTAGATCTCCAATAGTCAATATGGATCGTGAATCCCACAAAAATTGTCATAATTCCCTATTACATGTCCGATTTTGGCAATATTATACTTGTTGGAAAGTTATTTTGATGAAATTTCATATGGATTTAGAATTATTTCATTTGGATGCCATTTGATTTTCCAAAAGTGTACCTAAAGCATATCTATTTGAATATCTCATTCACTGATAAATGTTATAATGAATTTTGGATCCACTTTTGGGCAATCAAATGACGTCCAAATGAGGTAATTCTAAATCCATTTGAATTTCATCAAATTACTTTTCCAATGAGTATAAGATCACCCAAATCAAACATGTAATGAGGGTGTTATGACCATTTTCGTGGGATCGGCAATCCATAATGAGTATTGACAATCCAGAGTAACTTTAGGCCCACTTTTAGGCAATAAAATAATATCCAAATGATAAGATTCAAAATTCATTTGAAAGTTCATCAAATTACTTTCCAGCGAGTACAAGATCACCTAAATCAAACATGTAATGAGGGAGTCATGACCATTTTTGTGGGACAGGCAATCCATAGTGAGTATCGATGATCCACAGTAACTTTGGGCATACCTTTGGACAATCAAATGATGTCTAAATGAGGTGATTCCAAAGCCATTTTAAAATTTCATTAAAGTATCTCTCCAACGAGTATAAGATCACATAAATCAGGCATATAACTAGGGGTGTACACGAACTGAGCTAGCTCGGTTGGCTCGCTCGGTTAGCTCGCTCGACTTGACTCGAAAAAGCTGATTCGACTCAGTTCGAAGCTGAGTTCGAGTCTAGTTGAGCTATTTTTTTGAGCTCGAAAATGAGTTCGAGCCGAGTTCGAGCAGGCCCCAGTTCAACTCGACTCAGCTCGAATCCAGCTCGAATCGAACTCGGATCGAACCAGTTTGGTGACTCGGTTACTTTGCCATTGATGTTGCTCACCAACTGTTTGATAAAATGACTCAACGAGATGTGGTTAGCCGGTGGCAAGCAAGGTATGTACATTAAACAAATACATTTTTTCTCTCTTTTTTTTTTTTTTTGGTTTTTATGTTACTTAGAAGGTGTTTGATAAAACACCTGTAAAACCATTGCCTCTGTTTGTAAAACAGTGGGTTTTTGAAGTTGCAGTTCAGGTGTTTGTGGAAATGCCTTAATGGCGAACTCAGCCCGATCTTAGCTCGAACTCGGCCCGAGCTACTGACCGAACTGAGCCGAGCTGGCCAGTCAGCTCGAGGACCGAGCCGAGTCGAGTTCGAGCTGAGGTCGTCCAGTGTTCGAGCCGAGTTGAGCTGAGGCCAGCTTGACTCGGTTCGACTCGATGTACACCCCTACGTATAACAAAGGGAGTTATGACTATTTTTATGGGACCGTCGATTCATAGTGAGTACCGACAATCCACAGTAACTTTGGGCCCATTTTTGGGCAACATTCATCCATTTTAATATTCTTTACTATTAGGTAGATAGATGCCTTGCATTCTGCAGGGTACAACCGACTATGAGAATCCATGGTTAATCGTGACTCGCTCTGTAGTTCACAATCAACGTGAGAATCCATGGTCACCGTGACTTGCTCTGTAGTTCACAGTCAACCGTGGTGCAACCGTCAGCTTTGGCAATTTTGTGCAAAACATGGAATTTAAGTTCATTTTTTGGAATAAGCTGAGATAATATGAGTGTTTCTCTTAAGGGACAAGGGTTTGTTTAGGGAGAGGGTTTCTACACTTGTAAGGGCTTGAGAATGGATTTTCTTAAGGGATTTAGTGTTTCTTAGAGATGCGCATCGTAAGAGGAGATCAGACGATCCTATAATCGAAAAAGGCGAGTGGTTGTTGAGGTCGAATATTGCATATTAGACTTTATTACCTATTACACCCATTACTATTAAGCACCGATTTAGTATGTATTAACGCCGATTTTAAGTGTTTTTGTGATGCAGGTGTATTGAGAACATATAACTGGAAAGGACGATAAAGCATGGATTTAACGCTCTGGCATCACCAAGGCAAGGGATAGACCCCAGGGGACCAAGATCGAGGAAATTACACGTCGGAGATCAAAGGAAATCAAGCCGCTCATGTTAAAGAGGCCTGAAAAGTGTCCTGAATGCAAGATCTCAGGGTTTCCACCATCCGTTCGGCTCGAGACTTCATATATGGCCTGAGGACCCTAAATTAACCGTACACGTCAAATTTCAGCCATTGGAACTTTGTGGAAGTGGCCCAACGGACAGATCAGCCCCTAAAATCCTGATTTGGGGCCCACCTGGTATCTGTAAATGCTTCAATTTTGGTCTCAAAACCTTAAATTATGCGGAGAAACGAATAGATGGAGCGGATTTTGGATACACATCATAGTGGATCCCACTCGAGCATGAGTGTGTATAGTGCACAATTGCACTAGCCGTGCACGGCAACGTAGAGTCGGTCAAACCGACTCTTGACCCAAACTTTGGAAAGAAGGAAGTTTCCTTCTTCAGGCATTTACGCGGCCCGTCCGCTGGGATGGTGCGTGGCCCACCTTCATTCATCAGACGGCTAATCCAAACCGTCCAGATTGTCCAGAGGATGGTGCCGACCAAAACCCAACAGATTTCATGATTCCATGCAGACAATCAAGACAGCAGAAACAATCTCCTCCATGCTACATCCAGTGATGGTGTGGCCCATATGAATCACGGATTCACGCAAATCTTGGGCCCGTGATCCTGAGCTGTTGCAGAAGCTCGTAGGATGGATTTGATTTTCCATAAGATCAAATTAAGTGGGCCCCACCACGCATCAGCACAACTGCCGTGCGTGAGGTTACGCACGGCCGTAAAGTCCGGAATTTACGGAAGATGTTGGCCCTCCATCTTTGATCAGTCGGTCAATCTGAACCATTCATACGGTGCCAGGCAAAAAACGACCGTGTTTACGAAAGGAATCTGGAGCTGAGACGTTCTTCCGTTCCGGAAATCAACCCAAAACGCACCGGTTTCGCGGTTTTGCTGCGAAAGAAGAAGCCAGCTGTACGCACGTCACCGACTTCAGCTCGCATCGCCTGTTGTGCGTGTGGAAATTCCCTACCTTCTCCACTGTTTTCCTGCTGCTATAAAAAGAAGAGAGAAGAGAGTCGTGGAGGCATCATCGGCGGCTGTGAGACAGAGAAGTTTCTTTCTAGTTTTCTTTTAGTTTTTGTTTTGTTTCTCTTTTTTTCTTTTCTTTTGAGATTAAGTTTAATTATGTTGAGGTCAGGCTAAACCTCTTACCTAGGGCTAAGAGGTGAAGCTTGTGGCGTGATGGGACTGATTTTAGGGCTCTGATTCATGTTGATGAACCTTTATTTAATCCTAGTTTGATTTTAAGGAACACTTCTAGTTTTTAATGGTTTGTTGTGACTGAAATTACAATGAGTCTGCGATAGCTTTGAGTATTTCTTTTCCATTATTTGATTATGAAATCAGGACGCCCTGTTGTTCACCATCGCCCCTTGGACATGGTGGAATGACGGAACTCTTCCTGACATTCATAACATCACTCAGATTGGCTGTGGATTGGTTTAATCCTGTCATTTGTCTTGTCTCATGGGCATGATTTTGTGATGGAATCCATTCTAATTTACACATGTCTGATCTCTTGAAAACTAGATTAAATGAAGTTCAGAATTGATTTACAGGTTATATTTTCCAACTGGATGAAGATGGGAGTCGAAGTCCAGTTGTGTTCTTGAATCAAGCGTAGATCTCCCTGATCTCTACAAGTGGATCCTCTGAATCCCTAGTTTCCCTTCTCCAAATTCTTTAAGTTTTAGATATATATTTTACCATTATTCCTCAAATTCACTTGATTTAGATTTCATCTTGTTCTAATTCTAGTTTTGGTTAGTTTCAGATTACGTACGGGTTCAGTCCCTGTGGATTCGACCTCGGTCTTATCGAGTTTATTACTACATCACAACCCTATACTTGGGGAGTGAACAGTGGTGTACTCTAAGGTTTTTATTGTAGTTACGATCTTTGTTGCTTTATGCCGCAGTTTTTCCGCATAAGGATTTTTCCATGTAAAACATCTTTGTGTTTGTGGTTGATTGCTTTTGGTTTGGTTATCCTGCATTATTATATTGTTCTATATTTGTTTATTGTACTTCCACAAAGCACACAAATTGGTGGTGGTATTAGTCTGAATTTTTAACACCTACGGTTTTATTCGGGTTTGTTGTGTCTCGGGTTTACATTGCTGTGATGTGATATAGAGCCGATTTTACCTTGACTTGTATTTTGCTAGGTCACCTTGAAAACATTTCATGCAACCTCCACCTTGAGCATAGACCATTCCCTACATCCCTCCACCTAGAACAAAGTTACATCGCACCCCTGTGCAAGGGTGCCCAATCTCATCAGTGACCAGTGAGATTGATCAAGCCCAAGCAATGCTTCTCTATGACAACTGATTTTTTTAACATATTCGTGACATTTTCGTATGTATGAATCTTCTGAAACAAATTCTCCCTCTGAAGTGATGAGCTCTCATATCTTGTGAACCCTCATATCGATGTGCTTGGTTCGTGTGTGATACACCTGATTCATCACCAGAAGGATAGCACTCTAACTATCATAATACAACTGAATCGCCTCTTGCTTCGACCCGAGTTATCTCAATGCCTACTTTGATGCCTCTGTCGTAGTCATGTATTCCACTTTGATTGTAAACAACGTAGATTATAGTATATATCTCCAACATACTGATCCAACTGCTAATGTGAAAACATATTCCATAGTGGACCTCATGTTATCCAAATCACCTGCATAATTCGAATCCATGTAGCCTACAACTCCACTTGAAACTCCATGTCTCCCAAACATGATCCCAGTATCGACTGTGCCCCTAAGATACTTGAGAATCCATTTAAAAACATTCCAATACCCCTTCTATGTATTTGCCATATACCTGCTAACCAAACTGACTACCTATGAGATATCTGGCCTCATGTAAACCATTGCATACATCAGACTCCACACTACACTAGCGTACGATACTCGTGACATTTCTGAAATTTCTTTTTCTGTACTTTTATACGACTTGACTAACAACTTAGAGTGACTTGTTAAAGAAGTGCTAACTGGCTTGACACCTTCCACATGGAACCTCTCTAGCACCTTTTGCACCCCTCTAAGAAAGCTACAGTTTTTCAAACTCTCCGTCTTTACTTATCTCCATACCCAGGATCTTCTTCATAGCACCCAGACTTAAGCAAGTGCATATTGTCTTGTCCTTTGTAACAATTAGCATATTATCTACATAAATCATTAGTATAATGTAGGAGCCATCCTCGAGTACCTTGTAGTATACGCAACAATCATACTCGAACCTATTATACCCAATATCCACCATGTAGGAATCGAATTGCTTGTACCACTACCTTGGAAACTACTTAAGTCTATATAATTACTTCCTCAACCTACACACGTGGCCTTCCTTACCAAGCTCCTCGAAACCTTCAAGCTGCTTCGTGTAAATGACATCTTTCAAGTTCCCATGAAGGAATGTTGTCTTCATATCAAGCTGATTCATTTCCAAATTGGATTTCACTACCATTGTCAGTAACATCCCAATTGAGGTATGTTTTATGACCGGAGAGAACTTCATTGTAATCCACTCCTTCCCTCTGTAAGTATAAATTTGTTACAAGCCTTTCCTTGTTCTTTTTACCCTCCTTTCTATTAATGCTTTTTTATTCTGTAGACCCATTTGCGCTCTATAGCCCACTGACATTTAGGAAGTTTCACCAACTCCCATGTCTGATTCTTGTATAGGGATTCAATCTCATCCGTCATAGCTGACATCCACCCATCGCCATCCTTTTTAAATTTTTCCTCTTAAAAGGTGGATGGATCACTATTCACTATGCATAACGTACAGAAGACCACATCCTCGAACTCTTATCGAACCGAGACTCTAATGGTTCTTTTCTTTCTATTCTCGGCTATACTTTCCTAGGTTTCTTACTGATTATTTTACTCGGTGTTTTGTTTCTATTGATTTTCACCTTCAGTCACCTGCTCAATTGGCTCCACCTGCACCGACAATATCTCAATCTCACCATGACTTTGCAACTTCCCTGCAATGTCCTTGTTGGTCTTCAGCATTGACACCTCATCGAAGATGACATCTTTGCTAATAACCACCCTCTATGAATCTATATCCCAAAGCTTATAGCCCATGACACCTTTTTCATAACCGACAAAGATGCGCTTTCTGAATTTTAGATCCAAGTCCGACCTTTATTCACTCTACATGTGAATATATACTGGATACCTGAAGATTCTCAATCCTAAGTAATCATCGTTCTTGCTTGTTCAGACTTCCTCTATGACCTTAGAGTCTAACATTGTAAATGGTGATCGATTTACTATGTAGCATGCCTTATTCACCGCTTTAACCTAGAAGCTTTTAGGCAACCCCATATACAATCGCATATTTCTTGCCCTCTCCAATAGAGTTCTGTTCATCCTCTTCGCCACCTTGTTCTATTGTGGGGTTCCTGGAGTTGAGAAGTTCCTTGTGATGCATTGATCTTAGCAGAATTCCATGAATTATGCTTCTCTGTCTCCGTACTATTTTTTAACATGAGACACTTAACCTGTCTTCCGGTTTGCTTCTCTACCTTCTCCTTTCATTGCTTAAACCTGGTGAACACCTCAAACTTGTGTTTCATGAAATAGACACAAACCTTTCTTGAGTATCGTACCCCTCCCTTAGACAACACTATTACTAACCCCCAGACATCAGAATGAATATAGTCGAGCACCCCGTTGCTAGTGTGTGTAGCAGTCTTGAACTTTACCCTATACTGCTTGCCTAGGATGCAATGCTCATAGAAGTCAACCTTGCACGTCTTAACTCCTATTAACAGTTTCCATTTGTGGAGTTCCATCATTCCCCTCCCACTTATATGCATACCCTAACTGCATATGCCATAGATTTGTATCATTTGTGCTAGATTCTGCGTGTGAGATGGTAATGACATCACCCATAATTGTGCTCCCAACTAACTTGTACATGTTTTCAACCTTATGTCCCTTTTATCAATACCATTGCACCTTTAATGACCTTTATTACACCGCTGTATGCCGTGAGTGTGTAACCATTCTTATCTAAAACCCCCGTGAATATTAAGTTTTTATTCAGATGTGGGACATGCTTGAGATCACCTAGAGTTCATATGACTCCGTCAAATGTCTTTACCTTAATGGTCCCTATTCCGATGGCTTTGCATGCTACGTTATTCCTCATAAGAACACTTCTACCATCGTAGGACTTATAAGAATTGAATCGAGTCATATCCGGGCACATGTGATACGAACATCTTAAATCCAGAATCCAAGTGTCTGAGATACAACTCATACCTAAAGAGCCGAGAGGAGGTCTCCTTCCGAGTTCTCTTCTACTACACTCGCTAATCATATGTGTTCCCTTTTCCTTTGCTTTTACTTTCCATGTCATCCTTCCATTTTTGACAGTCTATCTTGAAATGTCCCTTAATGGCGCAATAGAAGCATCCTTCCTTTGCCTTTGAGTTCAATCTGGACCTTTTTTTTCTTGTCGGACCAAGATCGCTTTACAAATCGCCCATGTTCTTGACCCCCTTTTGCGAGTAACCCTTCTGCCTGAGAGTCTTCATCACTTGACTTCTTCCTCATTTCATTGAAAACAAGCA
>JAJHSJ010000012.1:19995196-20095196 GCA_021015155.1 Magnolia officinalis | reverse complement strand
AAACGTATTTTAAGCTTTTGTGGTAGGATTATACGTCAAACTATTCTCCGTAAAGATAGTGCATCTAGATCTTCAGAGCAAATACTACTGCTGCAAGCTTAAGATCATGAGTAGGATAATTTTGTTCGTGAGGTTTTAATTGCATAGATGCAAATGCTATGGCATTCCAATCTTGCATTAGGACACATCCTAGCCCCAAATAAGACGCATCAATGAATACAACAAATCTCTCCCCTTCGGTTGGTATTGCTAAGACTGAAGTTGAAGTTAATCAATTTTTAAGCTTGGAAAAGGCATGCCTACAATCCTGGTTTCACTTAAAACTTGTGCTCTCCTTAGTTAAGTTAGTCAATGACCTCTAAATCTTGGAGAATCCTTCTATGAACCTTTGAAAATATCTGGCTAGGTAAAAAAAGTTTTGTACTTTTGAAACATTCGAGGGCTTCTCCCACTTTAATACAACTTCAACTTTCAACGGGTCCACGAATATTCTTTTTCCAGACACCAAATGTCCTTAAAACTTTACTTCTCGCTTCTAAAAGTCACACTTTGATAACTTGACATATAATTTGTTATTCTTTAATGCTTGCAGGACAATTTTGAGGTGTTGCTCATGGTCTTCTGAATCTTGGATTATATTGGAATGTCGCCGATAGAGACTATTATGAACTGATCCAAGTATAGTTTAAAGACCCAGTTCATAATCCATTAATGCAATAAGAGCGTTTGTCAATAAAAAAGAATTCACTAGGAACTCGTAATGACCATAACGAGTCTTGAAAGTTGCCTTAAACACATTTCATCCTTGCTTCTTAACCGGTAGTATCCTGACCTCAAGTTTATATATATATATATATATATATATAATTTAGCTCCCTTTAGCTAATCAAATAAATTATCGATTCTTGGATGAGAGTATTTATTTTTTATCGTCACTGTATTAAGTTGATGATAATCTATACATAATCTTAAGGTTCCATCTTTCCTTCTTACGAAGAAGATTGACAGTCCCCATGACGATGTGCTTACCTTAATAAAGCCTTATTCTAACAATTGTTGAATATGATCTTTTAATTCCCTCAATTCCACAGGGCCATGTAGTATGATGCTCTAGAGATAGATGTGGTTTCAGGTATTAGATTGATGTCGAAGTCCACATCCATTTCGGAGGTAAACCTGAAATATCTTGAAACACCTTTGGAAATTCAGAAACTATGAATATATGTCCTATTCCCTTTGCTTGTGGTTAGATTTCAGAGATAGATGATAAACTGATTGACATCATTTTCCTTCTCGCTCGGTAGAATTGAATCGGGGATCGTCTTTTGATACTCAGAGTAACTGTTTTTCGGTAGCGGTCGATCTTGGCTCGATATCGAGATAGTCAATCTATTCCTAGATGATATCATATTCTTTCATGGGCATGACTATAAGATTTGCTGGTAAAGTTTCATTTTCAATCATGATAGGGCGATCCTTATATATTTGTTTTATGTCCATAAATTTACCAAGGGGGTTGCTACAACTAATTTCTTGTCTAACAGCTCAGGCGATAATCCAAGCAAGCTTACTAAATAACAAGAAATGAAAGAGTGTGATACTCCTGAATCAAATAAAGTTCTAGCTAAAGATGAAAACATAACTAAAATACCTTACACTACATTCACGAAAACCTTAGCATCAGATTGAGGAGTATTATCTGTAGGTTGAGCTAGGTCCTCTGTCGAGTGTGTGGTGTCATCGCATGTCTACATCGTATCATCCCAAGATGGTACTGGATAATCTTATTTACGAATTGAGTCTTCGTACTGCTAAGGTATATACTCATATGATTGAATAGGATTGTTTGTGGCTGATGTTGGGGCATACACGAGCCTTGGAGTAGGTGGTCGTAGTGCCGGATTCCTCGGCCTTGGTTGTGGATACTGGGGAGGCTTAACTTATTATTGCGGCTATTACAACTATTGCGGTTGTCTCGAGTACGTTGGGGGGATCCTTACTGTTGTGGCCTCAAGTGGGACTAAGAAGACCTCTACAGATATGGTTGGAGTGGTCATGGAAATGACCGCGTCATGGGAAGATATAACGGGGGTTGTAGATGAGTAGATGATGTCGTGTATTGTTGCGGTGGCTTGAAGGATGGTTGGGGTGGTCGTTGACCCTGCCGATAATGAATGCAAGGTGGTTGCATACATTATCGCACAACATATCATTCCAGTGCATAGTTATAATAGTGTAGTGGAAATGACGATGAAAATTGTGCTAGTGCTGGCTTTCTCATCATCATTGTAGCTGTCCTTTGCCTTTTAGTCACATCATACTTCCCATAGACGTGGGAGGTATGGTCCTGACGTTGCTCCTCATGTCCTTTCTAGGTTCGCAGTTCTTCCAAAAATCATTAATGTCTTTCTCCACTGTTATAGCACACTCCAGTACATTTGCATATGTCTTCCGTATAAAAGGGGCTAAATGGCTTCGTGTAGAGGGCTTCAATCCGTTTTCAAACTTATATGCTTTGTAGACCTCATCAAATAATTAAGAAAGATGTGAACCGTGATATTTTTATAAAATTTGCATCGTACTATCATACTATGAGGCTACCTTGTTCGAGACTCATGAATTCTTCCACCTGGTCATGTACATACGTAGGAAAATATTTATTATTGATTTTTTTCATAGAATCACGTCCACGTCCATGTTCAAATTTTGGAGTTCTCCCTAACTATCGAGTCCCACCAATGGTCAGCCTCTCCCTCAAGCATATAAATAGTTAATTCAGCCTTCTAAATCTCATTACATTTTATCCTAATAAATATTTTCTCAATTTGTCCCTTCCATCCTTACTTCGCTCGGATCAGGCCCACCCTTGAATGCAGGAAGTCTCTGCCTTTTAAACATTTCAAGTAATGATTTTGTCCCTTCATCGGCTATGGGCTCAGGTTGGACTTATTCCAAAATTTGGGGTCTAAGCATTTGGTTACTCATAAGAGTTGTGAATCCTTTCATTTCCTAAAGAATTTTGTCGATAATCATACTTTGTCTAACTACATCGAGTACATGAGTCTCCGATGTGGCTCCATTATTTGCACTATGATTCACTATGACCTATGATTGATAAAAGAAAGTCTAAGTACACTAGATGATTTATTGGTTTGTAAGAAAAATTGGGTGGTTGGAGTTGGTATAGATGAATGTTTAAAAGGAGTCCATGCTGAGTTATACATCAAAATTTATAATGCAGAAACTTCCAATCTGAAGGAGCTATTCTGAGTAATGTTTTTAACATTCTTAGGTGTTGGATCATTTTAAAACAAAAAATTGGTAGTGTATACAGATGTCTATTTTCACCCTATAAAATTTTATACAATTCTAAGTTCTATAAAAATTCTAAACTTTTGACAGTGACTGCTGTCCAAAATAGACGAATTTTCTAAGTAGTCCCACAACATCCTAAATTTGGTCCCAGAAAAGCCTAAATTTGATTATTTATTTATTTTTTCCTAGAACTAAATTCTTCTTAAGTTGTGAGTTTTATGTTGTCCATCGCTATCTAATACATTGTAGTGGAAAAAAATCATTGAATCTTACACTGGTGTCCTAATTTAGGTTATTAATCTAGTATATTATTTAGATTAAGGGTGGATTCTATATTATCAAGGATGAACAATGGTTTTTAAGTTTACATTTCTATTTTAACCTCTCACTTAAATAAAGTAGAGTAATAATGGAGGGAGTGGGGTCTTAAATTCAAGTCTCTAGTTTAATGCTTATCTTAGGTCATTCATTTAGGTTTAAACCTAGCTTTGATACCAAAATGTCACACCCCATAATGTAATACCCGAGTAGAGTGACTCAAGACCCGAGTCCTAGACTTGTGACCTATATTATTAAATATAGAACACACACATCTACAACCATTCCATTCCACGCCTGATCATTTATATTAAAATCTAAACTATATGAAATCCAAGCTAAATTGCGTGACTATATGAACCAAATTCTCATAAGTTTGTACTACATTAACTAATATAAATCAAACTAAACCTATAATTCACTCTAATCACAAATCCATGTCCAAGTTCCATATTACATAATCAAATGGAAATAAATTGCAAATTAAACCTATTAAATTATAAAATCTAGTAATAGAGTCCAAGTTATTCAAAATACTCCTGCTTGGTATCTGAAATGGATAATTTAAACGGGAAGAGAACAATGGCCCACTGGGATCATGTCCCCCTAAGTCTTGATATTCTCAGGCTAGCAAATAAATATAAGTAAATTCACATCATTATACATCTTATGCATGTAGTGCACGCATAACCAAAATAATGCATAATGTACCTTTTAGGGGATCCAAGGTAGAGAATTGTATTCATTTAAGATCTTCCAAGGTCTAGCACCCGTGCATATACTTTTAGGGAATCCAGGGTAGAGCACCGTGTTCATTCTTTGCCCTAAAGCAGTATAACTCGTGCAGTTTCTCTGTGTCATGAATGCATTCTAACTATCTACATAATATCTTGTTTTTCGCTAAAGTAAAATCTTACATCTCAATCATCATTCTAATCTCATCAACTCAACAAAAAAACATAAATAAATGAAATTAAAAATGCATAAGGCTCATACAAGATTGCCATACCAATTTACTATTGGAAGCAAATCACTACCAATAACTCATATAAACCAAAAGATAAAATCTATATACCAATAATAACTAAAAATAATAAAATTTAGAGAGATCATCCACTAGGATAGGTGCATAAAGATCTGATCTATTACTGGAAGTTATGCATACTTCATTCAAATTCACCTCTACTTAGATTCCAATTGACTCAATTACACATTAAATGACTTAGTCCGACTCAGCCTAGTTTTGATGTAATTCAAATGGATTCTTCTATATGAAATAACATGTCTTGATTTACCAAGTGATATTTTAGGATTTAAGATGTTTTAGCTTAATTATGACTAAATCAGCCCACGTAACTCACTAAGTCGACTTAGTGGGTCGTATGAGTTTGTAATGGTGTAAACAGGTTAATTTTGAATAAGGGATTTATAGAGTACACTAACCTATGAAATAATACTAGTAGAGGCTTAACATGGCTCCAGGGTTAGCTCGATTAAATTGGACGGCGATTCAACTCGCTAAGTTGACTCGATACGCCCGACTAACCCCTCTTCTTCACATTTTCTTTCTTCCTTGCTTCTGCTTCTATACTTTTCTATTCTCATCTCCTCTTTTGATTTGCTTCTTCTCACCAGCGATTGTTCTCTTCTCATCGAAACAACAGCTCAATGAGTCTGACTCGAATCTCCAACTCTCTTTTTACTCTCGATCATTCTCTTATGAGTTCTTTCTTTTTCGAGTCGTTAAGTGTTCTCTTTTGTTTCTCTGGAGGTTGCACACATAGAGTTTTTAAAACAGTGTTGATCGATTCGATAAATAATTTCAGAGTTCGTATTGCACAAGAAAATTTGGCATTGCATAGTCGATCACGAAGTCGATTTATTTTACGTTTCCCAATTCTATACATTTATATGGTTCCTAATTGGTAATCGTTGATCAATGAAGATTTGATGGGCCTCACATGGTAATTTAAATCTTAAAATAAAGATTTGTCCAATTTAAAGGGTGGTGAGTTCTTTGATGAAGATAGGTAGGCTTTAATAGCATATCTCAATGTAGAGGAAATTTCTTCATTCTAATCATCACAGATGGTCTAGATGTATACATTAAAGTTTATAAAAATAAGAGATTAATGGTTTAAATTGTTTTACCTAATGGGTTCAACGTTTATAACATTTCAGTCACCACAACTTATGGTTGTGAAAAATGGAAGGGAGAGTGCAAAAAGCTCTTTGATTAGTTCTTAGTGTTAAGGAGTATTGGATGATTGTACTCGTCAGATTTGGATGTGGAATAAAGATTGAAAGGATTGGCTCGGTTAACGAGTTGTCATACACAATTATTACATTGTTTTCATTAATACGGGAAGAGCTTCCTGTCCCGGATGGACTTTTGATGGCCGAAGTGGACAAGTGGATAAAGTGCCTCAGTTTGTCAATAATATGTGTTTGTATGTCTTTGAGTTGGTTAAGCCTCATTGGAAGACCAAGATGTCCGAAGGCTTGAAGATTTACAGTATCAAGGCATGGAGATTCAGGTAAATTGACGTGCCTTGGTGAACCTAGCCTTAAACCCCCTTAGTTACAAAACAACTTACCTTTAATGATATATTTTAATAGGAAATTAAGCTCTATATTAGATCATCTAAACCTTAGGATTCTATTTGATCAAGTTTAGCAAGATTTTTAAAAGTAAAACAGGTACGTCGATTTGACCTTGACCATTATCAGTTCGACCAAAAATGACCAAAACAGTCCAACAACCAAACTGAAAATTCATGGACTTGTTGGTTAAACCAAAAGGGCCATCGGTTTGGGTCAGTTCGACCGATGGACCCTATTGGTCGAACCGACAATGCGGATTTTTGTCTAGTAACACTCTGTTTTAATCTGCCCCCCATCGGTCGAACTGACAAGCTGTAGGTCCTACTGATGGGTAGTCATTTTCTATCTATTAGAGCTCATTGCGCATTCAAACATTTGTTAAGTTAATGGGTTTTTAATAGTTTTAGAGTCTCCATGCATTTAACTCCTAATTTCCTCACTTAGGCTCTAATCCATGGAGTTCTTGTCACTTTCCTTGTGATTCATCACTCTATATGAGCATTTCAAGCTCAACTTGCATATGTACATGATCTCTTACATTCTTTAAAGGTTAGACATTGTTCCTGTAGGAAAACTATATGCATAATACTCTTTAGAATCCCAATTTGGGTGAATCCCGATTTAGAACCAATTATCTCATTAATTGTAAGAGATTCGATCACTATCTTACTCTCCCATTACCTTGGCATCCTCAGAGGAAGATCATTGCAAGGTAACCAATTGTTGGAGCTAACAAAGATCGACTTCAAGATTGTGAGAGTTGAAGAGAAATCGATCTAAGATTGAAGAAGCATCTCAAGAGATGTGCTATTAAAGGGTTCATCCAAACTTGTAAGAGTTTTTATTTATAGTCCATATACTCTTTGTCAAAAGACCTTGGGTGGGCTATCGACGGGTACGTGTTTAGTTCTTTTATAGAACCATTTTGAAGTTTGTGATTTAAACTCAGAATTAAGTTCTTGTGTAGGCCACCGGTGGATATGTACATGGATTAGTTCTTATATAGTACTAATCGAGTAAGTCCTTATGTAAGCCATGGCGGGTGTGTACGTGGATTAGTTCTTATATGAGACTAATCGAGTAAGACTGTATGTAGGCCACTGACAAGTGTGTATATGGGTCCTTGTGTAAGATTGTAAAGGTTGGTGGTGAACCTTAAAAATGATGTGAGATAATAAATTTTGAAAAACTCATAGTTGAGTTTATCTTCCAAGAGTATAGTAGGCAAGTTGTTGAACAACTATATATTCTTGGGTTTGAGATTGTTGATATGTTTATGCAAGTCTATTTATGTTTGTGGTTTGATTCGTTTATATGGATACATGAATAGATTGTATGCTATGCATTTATTTCATTGTACACACTAGATATCTATATCTCATATCATATACTACTTTGCACATGTAATTCTATTTTTTATAGTCTATGATATTGGACCTATTTCACCTTGTTAATGTGGCTTAATTAAATTAAATGGTAAATATTTTAAAAGGTCTTATTTACCTCCTCCTCTAAGACTTAGTCATGATTCTAAGCCTCTGTCTTTGTGGTATCATGTTAGATAATCACACAATTTCAGTGGGGTCCACGGTGATGATCGATCCATGTGTTAAAAATTAAATAGATTTAAATTTCAAGTGGGCTGTACTACCAAAAATGATGGTGGAAAGACATTGGCCGTAGTTATTCTTTGGATTTCTCAAGATAGATGGCTTGGATAAGTAGTCCAATAGTGATGGACGATTTGTGCTAGATGTGGATGTTGGATCCATCATATTTGAACGAAGAAGAAGAATGGGCATGTATCTTCTTTTGGTTTCAGTAGTGACGTGAGCTGCATGGTAGCGCACGTTACCTTTTTGTTTTCTTTAAAAAAAAAAAAATACTAGTAGGGATCCATGGGCCCCACATGGGTGGTTGTGAGGAATCGACTCCGTTTATTTGTTTTGTTAGTTCGAGATAGGGCATGGGCTAAAGAATGGGGTGGATCTAAGGTTTAGGTGGGTTGTACTAATGCAAAAGGAAATCCACCGTTGAAACTTTCCTAGGATTCGCTCTGATGCTTGTATGCCATCTATAACATTTATGGTGTTACTCTCACTGTAATGGATTAAAGGTAAAAGGATACCAATTAGATCTAAAGCTTCTATGTTCCCAAGCATAACCTGACGGTGACTGAGTGGTTTGACATCAAATTTGAGGTAATATAAGATTTTGATGGGAGTGAACAGTAAATTAACTTACTTGGACATAACTAGGTGTATTCCTCAGCTTAGATTGGTGACTATCAAACATATGGGATTGTCTTAGGTATTAGGATTATACTAGAGTGTATGTGAATTGATATACGTGTTTGTGTGTGTGCAAATAGGATGTTATTCTCCTAGTAGTGTAAATTCATATTAAAGTGTATAGAGGGAAGGAACTTGTGTACTTACACGAGTGTGAAAGTTTGTGGGGCATTATAGGGTAAGTCCAGCTGGCTATAAAAATGATACATGTGTTGCATATCCCGCTCACATGGTAAAGCTAGCTAATCACCATAGTGGCCTCATGAACGAAGTTAGGTCTCGACTGAAACACAATCTTATCAAGTGATAAATTTGGTCGATACACCATGGCATCGCATTGGAACTCTACAACCAAACATATTTGAGGAGTTGAGTAACAAATATGTTAAGTTAGCCAAATATCACAGTGTATTATTCACATTTGTGAGGAAAATAGGATAGCTATTGCCAATACATGGCAACTCAAGAGATGTTCTCGTCCATGTAACAAGGGTAGGGCGTGCGCAAGATCAATTACCAACCCATGACAAACGACAAGCATAAGTGGCATCATTTGATACACCATGATTATTTTTAATCCTAGACATTTATCTCCACATCAGCAGATTGGAGAAGTGGCTACGAAGATCTCTCCACCAACCGTCCTAAAATTTTATAAATACGAGAAAGATCGAAGAGCGTCGGGCTCTCGCCAACCCAACACATATCAAATCAAATTTATAGCATAAGGCTGCTTATCTTTTTAACTTATCTTAGCAATTTGTCTAAGATACTATATTGGACCAATTTTTGTATAGTAGTGTAATCCTTCCCATCCACGCTGCTACACTGGACCAGTTTTTAACATAGGAGTAGTGTGATCCTATCTGTCTACGCTGTTAGGCTGGACCACCCTAGATTAGGAGTAGTGTAATCCCCTTCCGTCTACGCCTAGTACTTGATTGTAAGGAAGAACCTTTTAAAAATAAAAATAAAAATTAGTAACATAACTCCCTTCGTCTGTTCTCAGGTCGTTGAATCAAAGAAGACTTAAATTTAAGGCATTGCATATATGCCACAGATGTTGGATTGTCGAGAGATATTATTGTAAAATATTATTTTAATTTTTGTTAAATATAATTAAATTCCTTCTACTCCCACATTGCACAAATTGGGTTAACTTTGCTATCACAGTTAGAAAAAGTCATTTCGGTTGAAAGACAAAAAGAACTCATTAAAAGGATGAACTGTCACATTCACAAATTCCTTGATTTCATTTACAAGTGGCTAAATAGACACTCAAAATACATCAATTCTTTATCATAGATGACCGGTTATATTTTCTTTGTCTATATTGACACTTGAGGTTATAGGCATTTGGTTTGGATAGATATATATAAAAGGCTCCAATACACCCGACACCATACATACGTATCAACAAACGAATTTCGAGCCAAACATTAACAATAGTTTAAGAGAAGTCTTGTATTAAATGAACTTTTTCCTAATAATAGGCTTTGTCAACATATCTATTATGTTCTCATTAATGTGAATATCCAGTAAAAAGGTATGTTCATCTTTCACTACTTCACGGACGAAGTGATAATTTGCATTAATATTTTTAGTTTGAGCATGGATAATGAAATTTTAACAAAGTGTAATGTATTCTGACTATTACAATTAATCACTACTACTTTTGCTTTATTTTTAATTTTTCAAATAAAATACATTCCTTACATACATATAATTAGTGGTTAATTTTATTTTAGGAAATTTTACAGAATAGTACCTTATTAATATGATATTTACATCTTAGTAGCTTGCTTAATTAAATTTTCACTAACCCATCCCATTAATGAAGTTCTTGTTAAACTAATACCTTATGTTAGTTTTTTGTAACGTAAATCATTTAAAAGTAGGATATTTTATTAAACTGACGAAATGCTCACTGACATGAAACCTTCAACCTTAACGCCTATTGCTTACACTGCACTGTGGGCCCTACTATGGTCTATGTCTAATCCACACCATTCATCTGATTTGCTAGACCATTTAGGGCATGAGCCCAAAAATAAGGCAGATCCAAATCTCAGGAGGACCACACCTTTGGAATAGTGGTGATGAACGTCCACCATTAAAAACTTCATATGGGCTATACAAGTTTTTGATCAAGTTACTATTTTTTTATTTTTTTTTTCTTTCATCAAGGTCTGTGTGTCCTTATTAACAGGTTGGATGGAAAATAAACATTATGGTGGGAATTACAGTGAGCCCTAGGAATTTTTTAATGGTGAGCGTTAAATCTGCACCGTTTCCTATGGTATGGTCTAGCTGAGATTTGGATATGCTTAATTTCCGGATTAATCTCCTAAAATGAGATAAAGAAATGGATGGATGGCATGGATATATAATACATACATCAAGGTGGGCCCTCGGTCAAGGCTACACCATGTTGGGTGAAGTCGAGGCCATGCCTAATCTTGTGAGCTTTAACCTGCGGTAAAGATAATGCAATTGCAAGCTCCCAGAACTTCCTATAATTGGAAGCTATGTGAGGCAAACGTAAATTCCTCTAATCTACTCTGTTCAATAATTTTTCAAGATAACAACAAGAAAACAACAATATAAAAATCAAGAAGATAATAAAACTCATATGGGCCACACTACACGAAACAATGGAGGCGCTCACCATTGGAAACTTTGTGGGGGCCACAAAAGTTTTGTTTCAAAATGATATTTGTGCCTATATTTTATTTAAGTGGTAATAATCTTATGAATGGTTTGGAGAGCCTATAAACATCATGGTTAGCTCTAGGAGGTTTTAACGATGGACGTTACTTTCCCACTATTTAATGTAATGTGGCCCACATGAGTTTTGGATCATTCTGATTTTAAACTCTTTTCGTATTTTGGTCTTGGGAAACTAATGGATGGAGTGGATTTGTGACGAGCATCTCTATAGGCTAACACCATTTCCGACTATAGGAATCTGCATCTGCAAAGGCACCAAAGGGGTGCGCTTTAACTAAATTAGGTTGTGAGCCCCACCATGATGAATGTTTAATCCACTCTATCTATCCATTTTTCATATCATTATAGGTCATGAGGCCAAAAAAAATGAAGTAGATACAAATCTCAGGTGAACCACACCATAGGAAACAGTGGTGATGAACGCTCACCATTAAAAACTTCTTGTGGGCTACAAAAGTTTTGGATCAAGCTAATATTTGTTATTTTCCCTTCATCCAGGTTTGTGTTACCTAATCAACTGTTGAATGGAAAATAAATATTATGGTGGGCATTAAGGTGTGCCCTAGAAAGTTTTTAGTAGTGGGCGTTTAATCACCACAATTTCCTATAGCGTGGTCCACATGGGATTTGGATCTGCCTTATTTTTGGGATCATGCCCTAAAATGATTAGGAAAAATGGACGGACGATGTGGATACATGATGGTGGGTCCCACAGAGCGGACCAGTAGCCATGTCCTTACTATTATGCAATCGACGTCATAGATATTTTTTTCCCTTTTTTAGATTTTTTTTTTTATAATAACACATCATTAATGATATTTACATCTATGTATCTATTTAATCTTATTAAAAAACCCTATTAATTTGGAGCAATTTTGGCAATTTAAGAAAAAATATTTTCTTAAATTGACATACACTATAAAGAACTAATAGAAGGTACCCATTTGACAATAAAAACTTCATTAAAAAAGGAACTAGGATGTAAATACCATATTAATGAGGTATTATTTTGTCATTTTAAAAAAATCTCCATCTCCTACCTGATTTACATTCACTAAGCCAACCAATTCAAAATTCTGACCCTATAACAAATAGAAGCATTAGAAGTATTTTAAGTAATCAAGGATCCACTCACAATGTCTAATAAACTCTCTCTGAATTCACTATGTATTTATTGACTACTCATATTTCTTGTACAATATCCAGTCTGGTGTATAACATAAGAAACATAAGTTTCTCCATTGTTGATGAATATGCTATTCGAGATATATTTATCTTCTCGACTTTTTTGTTAGAAGATTGACAATTCCTAACTTATAGAAAATAAAGTATTGTTTAAATTAGAATTATGTAAATTAAAGCAATGTAAAACTCTTTCAACATAAATCTTTTTATTTATCCATACCTCCCTATTTTTTTATCTCTTATCTGCACGATCATCTGAATAATTTGATTAATAATAATTAAATCATTCATATTGAATTCTATAGTTAAAATAACTTTCAACGCTGCAATAGTATCTCTATTAGTAATTGTAACTAGTATGCTATTAACATACAATAGTAAGATTATTAAAAAAAAAAAAAAAAAGTCATTAGTACCATTACCATAATACAAGCACAATGATTATCTTATATTTTTGAAATTCTAAGCTCATAATAAAATAATCATATTACTTGTTCTAATATATTGAAGCTTATTTTTGAAATTCTAAACTCATAATAAAATAATCATATGTCTGGCTGAAAAAACTAGATTCTTTCTATTTTCTTCAACTAAATCTTTGTGTATGTGTGTGTATATCTTCAATATTTTTTTTTTAAAAAAATTTATTTTACATTTAATTACCCAGACTTTAAATTAAGCATTATTGTTATATGTACAGTGTGAATAGGAATTGAATGAATAAGTTAAGAAAGATTTTATTTAAGTCAATACTTAATTTTGTTTTTTGTATATTCTTTCACCATTAATCGAGTTTTGTATCTTTTAAAAATCTTGTTAGTGTCCTTTTTATTTGATGAACCCATTTGTAACTTATAACCTTTTGCTCACTAGATAATTATCAACTATTATTTTTGTATATAACTTCTATCTCATTCTTATATATGTTCTCCATTAGTTAACATTTGTAAATTTATGTTTCTTGGTATAAATAAGGCCCATGTCATTTTATCTTTTAAGTATATATAATATCATAATGTAAATTTTAAACTAAATAAAAATTTTCTAAAAGTCTTTTAGATCAAGTTTGATCACTTTGAGTTTTAACTCTCAGTATTTCTTCTATATACCTTTTACATCAATCATATCATCAACTTACTAATTTTCTAAAATGGTAAATTAAATTTGCACCTTTAAAATATTTATTTCAATTATCCTATAAGATTTCAAGTTGGGTGGTTCATTACCTTTCTACAATAAATCTTCATTAAAAATGATATCTCAGCTAATTAGTAAATTATGAGTAGTAGGGTCACATAATTTACACCTATTAAACATAAGCTATAATATAATTCATAAATTAAATATAAATTATAAAACTCTCTTAGGTCAATTTTAATCACTTTGAGTTTCAATTCTTAGTATTTTTTTTAGACATCTTTCATTAGTTTTATCTTAAATTATATCATTAACTTATTAATTTTCTAAAATGACAAATTAATTTTGAACTCTTTTAAAATATTCTACTTCAAATATCTCATGTGACTCCGAGTTGGGAGGTTATTTGTCTTTCTTCAATAATTTTTTATTAAAAATAATATATCGGCTAATTAGTAACTTATAAGCAGTAGGGTCACTTATTTTGTACCCGTTTATTCCATATATATATAAAAGAAATTAAAATATAAAAAAAATCTTTCATCTAGCTTAGTCCTTAACTCTTTGAAAATTTATAGAAAATCATTATAATAGAAAGTTCAAAAAAATGATTAATCAATCAAATTTCTAAATTATATCATTTTTAGCATCTTACGATTAGACATAGTCATACAAATTTTGCCCAAAAGTGCTAGTCAAGTGTAGCCGAACTTAGCATGCTTCTAATATGATCTATAAGCATATGATTCATATATTCAGTCACTCCATTTTGCTATGAAGTACGAGGACCATAAAGTATCTCTCAATGCTATGCTTACTGTAAAAACTCTCAAAATCTTCTAAGTTGTATTATTTTAATTCTTATACATTTAATTTTATTCCTCTTTTAATTTTCAACCAAATTTTAATTTTATAAAACAAGTAAAATCATCACTTTTTCCATTGAGCATGTAAACTCGTAACTTTCTAGAGAAATCATCAATAAAATTAAATAAAATATATCAAACCTTCCAAATATGTAATAAGGGCCTCCTAAGTATCAAATTAATTAGATCTAAATCATCATTAGTTTACTAGGGGAAGAGGAAGAATGGGATCTTTAATGCTTTTTAAATAAGAAATCTTTTAAAAAAAAAATCTAAATTAATAAAATTTAAAGTAGGAAATAAATTTTAATAAAAAAAATACATTTAGTAATTACTTGTTCATATGGCCTAATTGCTTATTACAAATAGTAACTAACTTTATTAAAACATTAGCAATAATAACATCACTGATCACAAGATCTCCGTTCAATCGATAAAAAAAAAAAAAAAAAAATCATCTATCAATTCTCCCTTCGCAACTACCACTGCTCCTTTTATAATATTTACATGACCATGTTTACCAAAAAATTTATAATTATCTTCATCAATGTTTTTACAATGATAAAAGACTTTTCCATAGGTCTAGTACACCTTGCGTACCTAAAATTGTATATGTGATACCACAAAACATAGTGATTTTAATATCTCTAATTCCCATAACTTTGTAATGTTATCATTATCATGTAAATTATGTCATTATCATATTAAAAATAGTGATATGGAAAATATTTGAACAACACTAAATCAAAGAGCTATGTAACAACACACGTTTATTTTGACAAATTTAATTTCTTGTTGGAACGATGCGTGTACACGGTTTCTCTCTTTGAAATAATTCTCATCCCTTGGTAAGTTCTATTAGTGCAGCAAGCTTCCAGTATGTTATCCCCATAATACAATCACTTGCGTACATTTTGAACAGCCTGCACATGCCGCCTGAAAACCCAACATGAATACCACCACGACACTTTCATACATATCCATATATAAGGAGAAAATAGAATTTCAAAGAGAAAAAATATAGAAGAGAGGTTTTGTTCTTTTTATAAAAATCATAAGAGATCATCCCCTTATTTATATATAGAAAGAGAGGGAGTGAGTGAATCTTGATCTCACCACAACATGAATAAACAAAGTTAAGATGCGCCTGAATTTGATGAGACATGTCCCCCTTCAGAAAAATGGTTTTAGATTAATTAAAACCAATTTAATTAATCTAATAGTTTTAAAAAAACAATTTAAAAAAGATTAATTAAAATAATTTTTTCTTATAAAATTAAGCCCATTAAGACTAAAAAAAGACTCACCCAAGCCTATCAAGGTTAGATTCATACCACTTGCATACCAATATTATATACACATGCCCAGTTAATTAGTTTTATGGCTAATTTACCCCTCAGACCAGTCTTATATATATGCACGAGTTCGTTGTAATGTAATTGTAAAAGGCATATTAGAAGGGAAAAACATGTAAACACATTTGCATATCCACTCCTATCCGATGTGAGACAAAAGTTTTACACTTAAAAAGAAAGAAATACTTTGCATTTGGCTCTTTATTTATATATATTATATATATATTATAATATATATATATATTATATATATATATATATATATATATAATATATGGGAAAAGGTACTATGCGCTCGAGCTGATTTTAACGTCCCATGAGGTCAAGCTGTGTGGGCCCCACCGTGATGCGTTTCGAACATCTACCCCATCAGTCAGATGCACCATTCCATCGTGTGCTTAGGTCTCAAAAATCAAGTCAATCCGTGACTTATGTGGGCCACACCACATACAGAAGTGGAGAGGGGCCGTGCACCATTAAAACATTCATAACCATTTTTTAGGGCCCACCGACATGTGGTTTGCAAATCCAGCCCATCCATTATGTGTGTCCCACTTGAATGAGGGTTCAGACCAAGTTTCAGGCGCATGCAAAATTTAGGTGGGCCCCACCAAGTGCTTTTATATGTTTTAACGGTGTCTTCACATAATTTTAGATGGTATGGCCCACCTGAGTTCCGTATACGGCTGATTTTTGGGGTATCCCATAATTTAAAGGGGACTTATCAAATGCACGGTGTTGATGGTCGAAACACATCACAGTGGGGTCCACATAGCTCGACCTCACGGGAGCTTATCGCGAGGTCGAGCGCATAGTACCTTTTCCATATATATATATATATATATATATATATAATTGTTTATTTATTTTTCTAATTTTTTCTGAAATTCTCCAACAATCCCCAACTTATTATTATTATTATTTTTTAATAAGCATAATGAATAGCTATTATGCATAAATGATGGTGACGAATTATCTTGAATCTTACTTTATGAAATATGTTTACATCACAAGAAAATTAGTGAATTACGTTTTAAATTAAAACTCTTTAATGTCAACCGTTCACGAGATACACACAGTAATTCAAGTATATCCACCAGGCATTTAGAGTTGCATGTTACGATCATGTGCAACATTCTAGTTTTATGAGTGCTTTAGAGAATTATCCCAATTCTTAGAGAAAGTAGCTCCACTTTCACACTTATATATATGAATTTATCAAGGGTTCCTTTTTAACAACTATCACTTATTTTAAGGGCTATATATTTAACCTCAATTCTTTACACTGATTTTCATTACTTACACCATGGAGATAGATTTTGAAAAATAATTTTCCACTACATCTAATACATTTCAACAAGGAATCATTTCAACAAGGAATCATATATATATAAAAAATTCTTCATTACATATTATTTTTGGGATCTCCAGTTTTAAATTGAGTCATTATTTTTTACGTTTATTTTTATACGGACTTAATTATCATATTCCTCAATATTCTCCAGACTTTTTCTCTAGCCATACATTTGGCCAATGAATCCACTATATTTTTATTGGATCTTATAAACTCTAGAGTTATTACACTATTTTTCAACAATTGTCTCATAAAACTATGTTTCAGATAAGTTTGTCTAAAATTTTCATTATAACATTATGGTGTCATGTGAAATAAAGCACTTAAATCTAAAATTCATTAATGATTCAAATTTTCTTATTGAATTGCATATGATAATAATTTATTTTAAGGTGAATCACATTTCTCTACTATGTTTCATTGGAAACCCTTCAAATTTAATGCTTGATTATATAAATCATATTTCAATTTTTTCTAATTTACTTTCCTAAGTTTATATTTTTTAAATAAGTGACATTATATTCACTGTTTCAATATTTTCCTCTTTCATGTCCTTTTAGACTTAGATATATATTGTGTAATCTCTCTCCAATACCTCTCTTAATAGATCTTTCTTTAAGTATCATTGCATCACCAAAAAGATCATTTGAGTGTCTTTTACGAGATTCTTTCGTAAGCAAGATGGACATTGTTGACTCTATATTGAGATTTAGATCATGGTTTGTGTTGATGCTGTTTTTGGCTTGCCTCTTCTATGACCCTGGAATCTGCACACACGTAAGAAGGGAAAGGTGACCCTGGTTTTGCTAGGGGACCCTTCGATGCTAAAGTCAGAATCTGGGTCTCTTTTAAAAGATTTTGAGGGCAAGAGTTTTTGCATACCTTTTACTATGTAGGTCTTTGTATATATAATGGCGTCGTACCCCGTAGGGCTTTCGTATTCTTTAGAGAAAATCTCGTAAAGAGAGATTTCAATCTTTGTGGATCTGTAATCCTTGCGTTCTCTTAATTTTCGGAGATTATTTCCTTATCTTCCAAAGATCTCAGGCAAAATTTAGAGTTTTAGTAGGTAACTTCTGAACATGGAGCAATGAGTATAGTTGAATTTATAAAACTTCAACACCTTGAATTTAGTAAAACTCGATCCAAATATATGAAATAATTGCAATACAAATGCTAACACCAATCTTGTATTAAAAAGCTTCTTAACTTTTGGTTATTTTAATAATTGTTGCAAAGAGTATATGTAATTGATATACCCAAATTAAAAACTACCAAAGAGGAGTGCAAATGAATAACAAAACACAAGAGACAGATCATATGGTTTGGCAATATTATTTATTTTTATAAGTAACGATACAAAGCTTTCTTCTTAGTTAAAATAAAAAGAACAAAAAAATACGGCCCAGTCTCTCTTCCACTCTAATATATACAAAGCTCACTTATGAAAAACATTTGATACATGTTTCTAACAAAGCCATGTGTGCCAACACTACTAAAACTAGGCTTCACATAACTTTAGAAACCAGTGAGGAGTATCTCATTAAAAACCCTGCAGTTGTTAACCATTTTAGTTTTGTATGCTCCACCTGAATGTAGTTAACCGGACGGATAGGATTCTCTACCCATGTGACATTGGTGTACTTCTGTCGCTCATTGCTGGAACCACTAGATGGACGGTCGGATCACTTTTCAGCTCAGCCATACGTGCCCCATCATGGAAACACACCAAGCCGTAGACCTCAAGCTCGACTGGTCAAATGATTCGTTCATCATCTAAATGCAAGAAAAACTTTGATACTCTGGAGGTGGGATAGTTTATACACAGGCACCAAGAAATTGTACATATAGAATCCACTTAACTCAATCTAAACCGTCCAAATAGGCATCCCTAATTTAGACTAACCGATTTCAGCAAACTAGTGTGTGCTAATCAATGGTTACGATTGTTCAATCGGCCTTATTTTGGGAAGATTATCTATCCATGGTGGGCACCACAATTTGGACGGTTTGATTTGTGTTACTGGATGTCACGTGATAATTTCTCATGACCTGCGTATCAACACCACCAAACCCGAATCCTCTGCCACACCGGTTTTAAAAAAAGTGCCCAAAACACTTGAGCTTGTGGACCCCAGCATCTTGTATACTGTATGTTTAGAATCCATTCCGTACATCAGGTTCCCTTCATTCTAAGGCTGTGATAAAAAAAAATCAGCAAGATCTACAACTTGGGTGGTCCACTCCACAGGGAACAATGGAGATGGGCGGGCAAACATCGGTTCGTGTGTGGGGCCACCATAATGTTTATCTTTCATCAAATCGGTTAATCAGGTGTAAATAACCGATATAAAGTGAAAATATAAAAATCAACCTGATTCAAATATCAGGTAACCCACAACACTTGCAACTACTTTCTTTAGCAGAAGTTTTACATTATTCCCATTGTTGTGGCCCATCAGAGTTTTTTACCAGGATGATATTTTGCATTTACGGTTAAAATAATGGTTCTCATCTGGTGGACGGAGTGGATTTACATTTAAAAAATACATATTGTGGGCTTCACAGAGCTTGTGTGTTTCTTAAAATAGGTGAGTAGTCAACTCGAGTCCGTGTGAAATGAAATCCGACTGCGTACTGAGTAAACTCTGTTGGGCCCACTGCGAATGTATCCGGTCTATCCATGCCGTCCTTCCGTTTTTCCATCTTATTTTAGGGGTCTAGACCAAAATTTAAGTATACCCAAAGATCAAGTGTACCATAACATAGCAAACAGTTGGAATAATGACTTCCACCTTTGAAACCTTTATAGCTCCCACAGTGATGTTTATTTCTCATCCAACCTGTTAATAAGATCACATAAACATGGATGAACGGACAACACAAATAAATCTTAATCCAAAACTTCTGTGTACCCAAGAAATTTTCAATGGTAAATGTTCAATTCAAACTTTTTCTTGTGGTTTGGTCCACTTGAGGTTTGGATATACTTTATTTTTATGTTAAAGCCCTAAAATTATCTGGTAAAATGGATGGACCGAGTGGATATAATACATAAATCACATTGGACCCCACAGAGTTTATTCAGTACGCTCAGCGTACTGAGTTACTCAGTACGCAATCCACTTACGCGCGAAGGACGCGGATTGCGTAATCCGTCCGGGCAGGGATCTGTGGGCCCACCGTGATGTAAGTGTTTTATCCACGCTGTTAATCATTTTTTTCTCAGATCACTATAACATATAATCTTAAAAATGAAGCAGGTCCACCGCTCAAGTGTACCACACCAAAGAAAGCTGCAGTGATAATGACACCCACCGTTGAAACCTTTCTATGGGCCACTGTCATGAATTTTTACCATCCAACCTATTCATAAGGTCATTTAGACGTGGATGAAGTGAAAGCACAAATATCAGCTTGATCCCCACCTTGTGGTCTACCTAATCTCTGAACCTGTATCATTTTTAGGATCATATGTTAAAATGATCTGAAAAAAACGATGAACGGCGTGGATAAAACACTTACATCACGGTGGGCCCCACATATCCCTTCCCGGACGGATTGCCGTTCGGGAGGGGGTAGGACGCGTCCCGGTGTGAAATGGCCCAACTCGCGCTTTGAATGGTCAGAAGAGAGTAAATGCAAGCTCCGTCACGGCATCGACCCGTCCTACACGCTCATAAATGTGCCATCTCTAAAATAAGATGGTCCGGTCATCATGTGGGCCACACTTGTATGAAGAATGTATGGACCAACGTTCCAAATTCAATTTACATGTGAGCGCACATGCTCATTGGACCCACCTGATTTTCTGGCCACCGTATGTCACAAGTGCTGCCCGAAGCATTCACACACGTGCCAATACCATGCGTGGTTAACACGTGTGGAGCGAGTAGGCGTAATGAGTAAACTCCGTAAGCCCACCGTGATGTATTTTTCTTATCCACGCCCTCCATCTATTTTGCTAGATTATTTTAAAGCAAGATTTTAAAATTGAAGCATATCTAAAACTCAAGTGGACCATCATAAAAAGCCTATGGTTGAAAACTACTAGAGTGCAATGGAAATTTTAAATCAAGTTGATAATGTGTTTTTCAATGTATGTGTGACCTTATGAATACGTTGGATAACAAATAAACATAACTTTAGGTTCTTTGAAGGTTTCAACGGTGGATGTCATTATCGCCACTGTTTCATCTAGTGTGATCCAATTGAGATTTGGATATAGTTCAATTTTGGGATCATGTTATAAAATGATCTGAAAAAACAGATGGACGGCTTGGATAAGAGACATACATCACGGTGGGCCCCACAAGTTTACTTAATACACTGAACCGTAGGCTATTAATGGTCCGGGCTGACCCGGCCCGATTCATTAGGATTTATAAATACATCTCTCTCCAAACCAACACGACCGTTTATCTTATAACAAACCCACGTCCCCACATCCTCTCATCTTCCAATCTTCAACCCTTACATCATCTCTCTCCCTCTTCCGGAAAACCGCCTTCCGCATCCCCTAATCCCCTCCGGCAAAACTGCTGGATTTATGCAGGGATCCGCCTCGATTTTGACATCATTCTCGATGGCCGAACCAACCATACGGCCTTGTGGCTGTTGCAACAGTTAGGTCTCTCTCTTCTCTCTCCATCCGATTTGAGAAGGGCTTGAACTCGGGCTCAGGCTTGGGTCGAGTTCGAGCACGACTCTATTGGCCCGTCACAGGCCCGGGCCTGACCAAGCCCAGCCCTAACTCACCACGTTGATAGGCCTAGCGATATTTCTCTCCCTCACTTTATTTTCTCTCTAGGGTCAAAGCATAGTGGTCCCGTCGTGACATTAATATTGCATTTATCGCTCTCTTCTTTGAACTTTTTACCCCAAAAATCGGCCATATCTCAGAATCAGTGGGACACACCATCTGAAATGGACGCAGCTTCAGTGGTTCGGGAGAGCCACCCAGCTTGGTGCTTCTGGGACTGTGAGGCCCATTGTGATTTATATGTTTTATATCCATTCCGTTCATCTGTTTTGCCATCTCATTTTAGGGTATGAGACCACAAATGAAACTAATCCAACTCTTAGGTGAGCCACACGACAGTAAATATTGGTTATTGATCCTCTACCATTGAAAACTTATCAGGGGCTACAAAAGTTTTGGATCAAGCTGATATTTGTTTTCCATAACCTTATCGACTGTTGGGATGGAAAATAATCATTACGATGGGCCTTAGAAAGGTTTCAATGGTTGGTGTTATTATCTGTGTTACCACCACTAGGAGCTGGCTAGAGACCGACGATCCTGTCAGGCTTCGTGGGGTCATCATAATTTAGATTTATCCAAACCGTCCATCCATTTTGAAAGATCATCCAATCCGTCCATCCATTTTGAAAGATCATTTTGGGGCATGAGCCTCAAAAGGAAGTAAATCAAAGGTTTCGAGGGGACCACCACTGAAAGCAGTGAGGAATGAATGCCTACAGCTTAAAACCTCTCGAGGCCACAAAAGTTTTGGATTTTGCTAATACTTATGTTTTCCCTTCAACAAGTTTATGTGACCTTGTGAACGGTTTTGGATGGGAAATGGTGGGTCCTAGGAAGGTTTCAACGGTGAGGTCATTCTCAATGCTGCTTCCTATTGCGTTAGTCCACTCGATCCTTGGATTGATTCCTTTTTGGGCTCATGCTCTAAAATGATCTACCAAAATGGATGTACGGATTGGTTAAAACACATCATATTATGGTGGCCCTACAGAGCCCCTGACGGGACTATCTGTCCCTAGGTTATGGTGGGGTAGTACCCAATGCCTCATTTATTATCCCCACTGTTCTTGTAGTGTGTCTCAGACAAGATTTGGATCTGCTTTATTATTATTATTATTATTATTAATCATGCCCTAAAAGGAGATGAAAAAATGGATGGACATCATGGATTTAAAACAAATACACCGCTGCGGCCCCACAGACCTGGAAGCCCTTAGCTCGATGGTTCACCGGAACCATTGAAGTTGTGTCCATTTGAAACAGCCCAAAATCACTTGGTGGGAACCACACCAGCTTATTAATGGCACAAGCTATGGTGGAACCCTCATCCAGGTTGGAGGCGCGTATTGGAGGGGTCCGATGTTCGAATCGCAGCATAGGGACTCAGATGCAATCAAGGGTGGGCATACACCCTCACTCTTTCTCGAGCGATGGCCCACCTTAGCCATGCATGAGGCTAATTTTCAGGCTCATAGGGTGCATCTCATTGGAAATTGTTCTCTCTCTTTTAAGTTGATTGGGGTGAGAGATATCATGCTCCGAAGTCGGAGAACGGGCTCACAAAATTCCCGATCGCCGAATTCGGCGCCGACAGCTTCTGTAGTGCCCCATTCTCGGCTCCCGGCACTCACATGCCAGATTCCGATCCTGGGATCCTATAAGGAGGAATTTCAATACGAATTTATTTTATTTTATTTTTGTAATGGAGCATAAGTAAATCACAAAACAACATCACCACATATCCACTAATATAAACATTTGAATACAATGCTGAAAGAGAAATACATATGTATCAAAATCAAAGCTCCAGAAGTCCGTTGCACACTCCAAGTTCAACATTGCTGCAACCTAACGTCACTTGCACGCATCTATCGTGCATAAGCTTATAGAAAGCTTAGAGGGTGGTGAAAGTGTTTGTAAGGTAAGTGTCAAGTATACAATAAAGCCCATAGATCATACATCATTGGAATGAGTGGAAATACTGACAAGATCATGAATCATATGATATCAGAGTAAGCAGAAGTATACTGGTAAGTCCATGAGTTATATAATATCAGAGTACACAATGTAGATCATAATGAGCCAAATATCATATACTGCGGATGCAATGCAATATGTAGATCCTGCCAAGTTCGTCTAAGCCATATAAGTGCAAAAACGTAGCAATCCAAAATGTCATATGTCGTGGATGTAATGCAATATGTGATGCGAATGAAATGATCAAGTTGGAGTGAAGTCGGGATGATAGTACGTAGTATCGCAGTCTATGAGGTCCATCACAAGGGAATTCTATCCAAACCAGTCCCATACCTAAATTTGGATAGTCAAACACAATGTGGTAAACTCCTGATCTCAGGTTAGTCGCACGCCGTAACTGAAATCCTGGCCACTGCGAAGGTACACGTAACAAATAGTTGTGCACCACCAGCCCAAGTGGATAGTGAATGGATGAATGAATGAGTATGCAACTCCTGCTCAGTAGCCTGCCAACCACTGATAGCTCGCCCAATGTGGTAGCTTGCACGGGCCTCAGCCCCGCCCACATCAGCGTCCGCCTACGTGTGTCCGCCCACATGTGCAACAGTAACGGGGTGTCATAATATCATGTAAGTCCTCATATCAAGTCCACATATCAGTACTGTACATCTCTGGGATCATCACCGGGGTCTAGTACACTCCACACTGACTGTCGTCTCCCTAGCTGCACAGCCCAGCGAGAGGAAGAGACCACACTATCCGCCTGGCCAGTAGTCTGTCAATACCTACCCGGCTCGTCGATAGCAGACTCATTTGCGAGCTGGTCAAACTCAACCTAGCTTATAGCTCCCTCACTCGAGCGGATAAGGCCACACCCCCTCCCAACCGACCACGACACAGTGGAAGACGCGATCTACTGGTATTCGGCACTCGGGCGCTCATGTATCCACTCGGTCTAGACGTTAGGGCGTTTCCTAGCTTCAGAGGTTTAAGGACTTTCACCCATGGGCATCCAAAGTTCCCAGATGCTCAAACTAAACATTTTCGGTGTCCCATCTAGCCATCCACGACATGTCTGTGGAGGTCAAGCCTTGATGTCGCTAGGGCGTACAGTAATCACAATCACACGATAAACATGCAGATGATGTGTATGGGCATGTATCATGATGTTATGCTGTCACATACTCATAATCGGTATCAATAACTGACATCAACAATCGGCCTCGACAATGTGGACTTTTAACCAACATTGCCCCCAAGGAATGGCCCACATAGAGCCAAACATATAATGGGCCCACGGCCTCACACAAATGCCTAATATACAACACAATGGGCCTTACTCAAGGGCCACATATACGCAACAGGTGGGCCCTGTTCATGGGCCTAATACATATCACAATGAGCCTTGCCCATAGGCCACAAATACATCACAATGGGCCTTGCCAATGGGCCTCAAATACATGACATGTGGGCCCTACACATGGGTCTTGAATACATCAAATGGGTCATGCATCATGGGCTTAATACATATCACAATGGGCCTCAACTACAGGTCGCATGTACATCATAAAAGTTTCGACAATCTATCTTAGCAACTGAAATCGGCCTCGACAATCGAAGTCAGCCTCAACAATCGGAATCGACACTTGGAATTGGCCTCGATACTCGGCCTCGACAATCGAAATCGTCTTATACAATCTGTCTCGACAATCGGAATCGGCCTCAATACTCAGCCTCGACAATCGGAATCGGCCTATACAATCGGCCTTGACAAATCGTAATCGGCCTCGACAAATCGAAATCGGCCTTGATATTCGGCCTCGACAATCGGAATCGGCCTCGACAAATTAGAATCGGCCTCGATACTCGACCTCGACAATCAGAATCGGCCTATACAATCAACCTCGACAAATCGGAATCGGCCTATACAATCGGCCTCAACAAATCAGAATTGGCCTCGATACTCGGCCTCGACAAATCGGATTCGACCTTGATACTCAACCTCGACAATCGAAATCAGCCTCGTCAAATCGGAATCGGCCTCGATACTCAGCCTCAACAATCAGAATCGGCCTCGACAAAATGGAATCGGCCTATACAATCGGCCTCAACAAATCGGAATCGGCCTATACAATCGGCCTCGACAAATCGAAATCGGCCTATACAATTGACCTCGACAAATTGGAATCGGCCTTGATATTCAGCCTCAACAATCAGAATCGGCCTATACAATCGGCCTCGACAAATCAAAATCGGCCTTGATATTCGGGCTCGACAATCAGAATCGGCCTTGACAAATCGAAATCGGCCTCGATACTCGGCCTTGATACTCGGCCTCAACAATCGGAATCACCTATGCAATCGGCCTCGACAAATCAGAATCGGTCTCGATACTCGACAATCGGAATCGGCCTATATAGGCCTATCAAATGGCCCTAGGGAAAGTTATAATACAGACATTTAACCAACATTATTCTTATAATGTGGACATCAAACCATCATTGCTCCCAAGGCATAGCCCGTCATAAACGTCATTACATAAACCATGGTGGAATTACACATTGCAATGGACCTTATATACATCTCATTGGGCCTCGACCCATGGGCCTCATATATATCAAATGGTCACATCACATTGGCCTCATACATATCAAGGTGGCCTCAACAACGGGCCTCATACATCACATGCAAGTGGGCCTCAACAACGGGCCTCATATATCACATCGGGCCTAATCAAATGGGCCGAAACAATGGGCCGAATCAACTGGACCAAGTTGAATGGGCCGAGTTGAATGGGCCAATTTAAATGGGTCGAACACAATCTTATTTTAGAAATCAATATATATGTATAAAAATGAATCATATTGAAAGATCAACTGGACATACCATATCTAACTGTAGTGATAATGTTTTCTATGGTTAAATTCAGTGGGCCCCATCATAGAGTTTATTTCCCATCCAGTCTATTCATAAGGTCACAAAGACCTGGATTTAGGGGAAAAACAATTATCATAATGGTCCAAGCTTTGAAGCCCAAGGGTTTAATGGTGGACGTTCAAACCCACTGCTTTCTATAATGTGGTACACCTGATCCTAGATTTGTCTTATTTTTATTCTCAAGCTGTAAGACGAGCTTGCCAAATGGTTGGACGGTATGGATACAACACATGCATCATGGTGGGCCCCACCGTCCAAATAGTGGATGGTGTGGATAAACAATTACATCAAGTGGGTGCGTCCCCACCGTCCAGTGGTGCAGACGGTGTGGATAAAACACACACATCATGGTGAGTTCCACTGTCCAGTGGTGTGGACGGTGTGGATAAAACACATACACCATGGTGAGTCCCACCGTCCAGTCATCTGGATGGTGTGGAATACAATACATACATCAGTGGATCCCACGTGGGGCCCACCATAACGTTTATCTACCATCCAATCTGTTGGTAAGGTCATACAGACCCAGATTGAAGAGGAAAACCAAATTTCATAATGATTCAAAACTTCTATTACCCAAAAAAGGGTTTCAATGGCAGACGTTTAATCACACTGTTTCCCTGCTGTGTGGGCCACTTAAGCTCCACATATGGCTGATTTTGGGAGGGGGCCACTATCCAAAAGGGGCTCGTCCAATGCACGGCGTTGATGTTCAACGCACATCACGGTGGGGCCTACGCATGGGACCCACGTCCCTGGCTCCAGCGCTCCACAGCGCAGGACGCTGCTGTGGACGTTGCAGCAGCAGCACCTGCTGCTTCATTTCCTCTTTTTTTTGACAATATGTTTTCTCGTGGTTTTTCGCAAGTGGGGCCCACATCCAAAAAATCCAACCCAGCCATTGGATTCTATGGATCAAGACAGTCTAAATGAGCCTAATATTCAATATGTTTTGGCAGGTAGAAACATTAAGGAGGGTCCCATCAAACTTTAACGGTAAAAATCACCATTTTCTATGCTATGGCCCACCATATAATCGGATTGGCTTCATCTTTCGGTTCAACGCTTAAAATGGGCTGAGAAATGGAATGGACGGCGTGGATTAGATGTACACATCAAGGTGGGGCCTACATGAGTGGCCCTCTCCAAAGCTTGTTGAACCAAGCTAATATTTTTGGTTTTCAGTTCACATCCAGCGTCCTTGGACGCTGGATGGTTTGGGCACAACGTATATTTGAGGTGGGCCTTGCTCAGGTGGGCCACCAAATGGCTTGATGGTGTGAATAAGACATACATTAAAGTGGGGTACATTCGGGTGGGCCACACGGCCACATCATCACACAAAATGAAAAAGAGAGGGAGAGAGAGAGAGAAAGAGGCATGCGTATGATGGAGGGACCCCGGCATTATGGGCCCTCCCTTCCATATATCATAACATAAATCAAGTGGGTCCCATTACATGAGGGCCCACCGATCAAAAATCAACGGTGGAGATTACCTCTCCACCAAAATGAAAGGTCTAGATGACCTCTTTATGTCTAGAAAGTAAACATCATGATGGGGTCCATGGAGATTGGCCCCATCATGGAATGATCATGAGAATCATAGTGGCCATCGGCCACATCTAGGGTCCAAAGTGAGATCCATACCATCAATCGGTAGGCCCCACTTGGCCCATCATAAAATCATGAAATCTATGCCTATAAAAACACCCACCGTTTGATCTTATTGGTCCAATGGAATGCCGAGCTCCTTGTGTCTTAATTTGATGGAAGGTGTTGAGAGATGAAGGGCTAGGATGATATATCTTGGAAGAGGAAGTGGGCCACACACAACATCTCACTTTTCTCTCATGGAATAGCTTGGACGTCCAATTTTTTTCTTTTGCTTGGTTGCTTGGAAAACGTGAAGAGAGAGAGAGAGAGGGTGGTTATAAGAGAGGTGATGGGTGTGAGTGATGGATGTGAGGTGATAGTTGTACTTGACTTGAGAGTTAACTTGGTAGGTTGCTTGACTTGGAGAGAAAGAAAGCATGGGTTGTGTACTTTGATTAATTGATTGATTGGATGGGTTGTAGAGATTCTTTTGGGTTCGTAAACGTGCGGCGTTTCTTCGAGATAAACGTCAGCCCACATCTCCTGGTCAGGGTATCGGATCGGTATGCAAGACGCGGCGTTAGAACCGCGGCGACGGTGCGGTTGCAATAGTACAAGTCTCGGATTGAGCTGACTCAGAACCACAGGATATGTCTTAGGGTTGCGCGCAAACGTCGATCATGGTCGCGGATTGCTGGAATTCGATGGAAAGGATCGTGAGATTGAACGGAATGGCACTGACTAGGATACGGGCCTTACAAGAGATGTGGGGTAGGGAATTTTTTTTTAATGCCTTGGATCTAAAATTTTGATTGACCTCCGAAAAATGTCAAATCTCAATAAACTTGAAGACTTTACAAATTCATAAGAAAAATATGCATAAAATTTATTTTATTGCAATAAATGCTCCACCATTATAGTAGAAGCGGTCAAACCATAAATTTTCAGCTTCACTTCTAAACAAACGGCTCTAAACTTTGCAAAATCCAAATCCAATGAGCATTCAGGCTTAATTAGAACGTGGGATTTGGTGGTATGGAATTGCATTTGATCCAATGTAAATTTCATCCTATCGTTGGAAACGATGAAAATGATTGGATTAATTCAAGTATTTTATCATCCGGTAGTCGAGTAGGAGATTAGGCTGAATTTCTAGTGCATTTCAAAATTCACTGCTTCTGTGGGCCCTATGTTAATACACGTGTTTTATCTATGTTGCCCATCCATGTGTGCCCATTATAGGTGACAACCGAGTTTGTATGTGCATATAGGTGACCAACATCAATTGTGAAATATAATCCATTGATTATAATTTCATCATAGTCTAACGAACACAAGTTTCACTTAATACAATATTTTTTTCCAAAAGGAAAATTTTAATCTCAAGAGAAATTGACGGCAAAAAACCATGGTATTTCTAGACGTGTAATCATTGCGCAATAATAGTGTTAATTCCACCTAATACAATTTCATACTATTAAATCCTGCATTCCAAACAGCCTCAACAAATTCACGAATATATTAAACCCACTATTCCATTTCTCTAATACCAAACACATCATGGGACAAGCAAAGGCCAGTTCTTGTAAAATAAGCTTAATGTACAACATGTCATGACATGTACTTGGGATCTAGATGCGGTAAAAGTTAGATGCCTAGAAATGAGATCAATTCAACCATCATGTGGACCACCACCGTGGATTTGGAGGCTTTTGGATGTTTGTCAATTTTTTTTCTATAGTAGGATCCATTGTGTTGTGTACATGTCATCAAACTCGTGCATTACATGTGACCTAAAACAATCATGGCATTATGTGGTTTTCATGGGTTGTGCACCTATACTTCCCACAGTTTCATGTTAATTATACTATATAGAGATGATGGAAGCGGATTGCCAAATCACATGATCTTGGCATTATTACTTCGATGTTAGTTGCGCTACATAGAGATGACGGAAGCAATTGCCAAATCAATTGATCATGGCATTATATGGTTCCCATGGGTTGAGCACCTATGTATCCCACCGTTCCGTGCTAGTTAGGGGTCGTTTAGCATCATGGATTTGAAGGGATTGGAGGCTATTCAGAATCCATCGACCGTTTGACTGTGCGGATTGAAGGGCATTTAGAGTTAGGAATTTCAAATCCTCACATTTTGTGAGTTTTCCAGTCCCTGCCTTATGTTATATTACCAATCTTCTTCTTGTTTTGGTTGTTTTTTTTAATTGCAGCAGAGTTAGATATGTAACATGTGCTATTAGGCTATTAATCTATTGTACACATGGCCTGCTAATGATACCCTAAAATAATCAAGTTATCAATGAAAGTGCCTTGGTTTGTCAATTAACGTGACAAGTGAGTCATAGAGTCCAGTGAGCCCCACATGAAGACTACAAGCTGAAGACTCAACAAAGTGAATACGTTCAAAGGTCTTCAAAGGTAAATGAAAACCTCACATCCCATGACCAAAACACCTCAGGTAAAAATCTCCTTAAAAATGCTCTAATCTATCCCCAAAATCATATAGGAAAACATTGGAAGATTAGAAAATGAAAAACCAAGTTGCAAGAACAAATGAAAATGTACAAGGTTTTTCTGCAACTATCGATAACATCGAACATTAATTCGATGACATCAAAACTCAAGTTTCGATGACATCAAGCACTATTCGATGACATAAAAAATGTGCCCAAATATGTCCGGCAATCAAATCACATGTCTGGGGAATTATTAGATGTAACGAACTCCATTCAATGTCATCGAAATTCAAACTTCGATGACATTGAGGTGCGCTCGATGACATCGAAATATAGGCACAAAATGTCCCGGAAGCTCAATAGGAAAATCATGATTTATTCGACGATATCAAACCGCATTCAATGACATCGAATTTCAAACATCGATGACATCGAAAGCACCGTTCGACGACATCAAAATTGCGACCAATTTGTCCACAGAGTTTGTGAAGAAAATCAGGAATTATTCGATGCCATCAAAATTCAAACTTTGATGACATCGATGCAGTCTCGATGGCATCGAATTTTGAAATCCCATAACTCTCCAAGCATACCTCAAGTACTTTCAGTAAAAAATCTCGATGACATCGGAGTCAGTTCGAGTCATCGAAGGAAACTTGGATGACATCGAATGCAGACAAATTTCTGTCCGTTTTTTTTACCGTTTGAACTTTATTGCCTATTTAAAGAGGGTTGCTTCTTAGATTTCATATTGAGAAAAAGAGAGATTTAAGAGAGTTATTACTATAGTTGATCTACCCACCACCTTAAATTTCCTTTCTCATGGGAGTTCATTCTTCAATCCCTTCTTAAATGCAATCATTGAAAACTAATAGATTGGATTGAAGAATGAACTCCATCATTCAAGGATTCTTCAGCAAAACAATTAATGGCAAATCAATAAGTTGATATCCTTTGAATGATCAATATTCTAGAATCTCTCACTTCAATCCATTCTACAGTTGTTGCGGATCAAGGTAGCTGAAGACACTTCATCAACAAGGAAGGTCATCTTCAGCATGTGCTAACAACGGGGCTCACCTATTAACAAGTAAGTCATTAGAGTCCAGCGACCCTGAAGATCTTTCCTTGTGTAGTACTGGTAATCAGTAGTTAACATACTAAGACCTTCATAGGCCTCCGACGGGAGATTATGTTGAGTCCTTGTGTAGGACTTTGTTGCCTTGTATAGGCATAGTGTGCCTTGTGTAGGCACTTGTGATTGCCTTGTGTAGGCATAGGTAGCCTTATGTAGGCTCCTGGTTATGTCCTAGTGTAGGACTTGTTTGTCTTGTGTAGGCCTCTAAGGTTGTCTTGTGTAGACTCCTTAGCTAACCTTGTGTAGGTTATGAAGGTTAATGGTCAACCTTATTTAAAACCATTTGATAGTGAAATCCGGCACACTCTAAGGGGGAGTGCGTAAGCCGGGAGTAGAGTAGGCACATAGCCAAACCACTATATATGATTGTGTTTGAGATTGTGTTGTAATTATGCTTATGTCTCTTGAATGATTATTTATGATGCATGATTAAATGAATATATAAGCATTGATAGGAAACCCACACACTCTCACTTACACTATCTCCATAAGCTAGTTGCTTTACATACAAATCTTGTGTAGCCTATGTGATTGGACCCTTTATTGGCTTGGAAGTCATAGAATTACTTTGCCTTACTAATCTTGATTAAAATTTAAGCATTGTATGTTGTTAATTTTTGAAGTCTTATTCACCCCCCTCTATGACACTTGGTTAGGTATCCATACTTCAGTAACAACGATCCTACCACAATTTCAATCAATTCCATCACAAAAATTATATTAATAGAATGATCTTAGTGTTGTACCTTATTTCTGACTAATACCGAGATAGCCAATTAGAAAGGGACACGTGTTATTACACGGAAATGTATAGCATACGTAAGATTTTTAGAAATATTTGGTGTGCTTTTTAAGGAATTATAGTTGGCACTGATCTGGATAATATGCAACATCTACTGACGGGGCATGATGGAGGCATTTAGAAGCAAAATGTGGTCGAGCGAAAAGAACGGTTAGAAAGACATGTCAAGAAGAGAAAGAAGGATCTGAAATATCAATGTGGCAATAGATCAACTGTCATAACTATCAAATGAAGAGAGAAATGTCTGAGAGATAGTCGTGGAAGAGATTTATAAATAGCAAGGAATCCAACAAAGCAAGTTGTCTTACGCTAATCCAATCAAACCAATCAAATTATCTTTCCTTATCATTATCAAAGCTGAGCTCTATCATAGGAGTAGTGGTAATCCTTAGTTATAACCCAGGAGCAGTAATCTTTAGCTGTAATCCAAGTCTATGTTTTTATGCTGGACTATTTCCAATTTCAATACAAGCAGTTCTTCTTTTAGAAAGGCACCTTGCAGTTGTTCCGTAAGATCGATTGTAAGTATTACAATAGCAGTAATCTAGTAGCAGTAATCTTTAATTATAACCCATCAGTAATAATCTTTAGTTGTAATCCAAGTCTACGCTTTTACGTTAGACTATTTACGATTTCAATACAAGCAATTCTTCTTTCAAAAGGCACCTTACGGTTGTTTCCTATGATCGACTATAAGTATTCCACTACCGGTAATCCTTAGTTATAACTCAATAGCAGTAATATGTAGCTGTAATTCAAGTCTACACTTTTATGCTCAATATTTCTAATTTCAATACAAGTAGTTCTTCTTTCAGAAAGGCACCTTGCAGTTGTTCCCTATTATTGACTGTAAATATTTCTTTTTTGTCCGATTGTTTCCACATACAAAAGTCCTATACGGAATGCTTCTTTGAATGCTTTTGTCAGTGTCATGTATTCATCTTCGATTGTGAAATGTGCAACCACAAACTGAAGCTTTGACATCCAACTAATGGCTCCACCCACTAATACAAATGAGTAATCGAAAGTCAACATGCTATTATCCACATTTTTTGCATAATCCACATCCACATAATGTACAAGTTTCTCCTCAGAATTTTTAAAAACTAAGACATAGTCCCTCATACCTCGTATGTACCGAAGTAACCACTTCACTGCTTCCCAATGTTGTTTGCTGGGGTTTAACATATATATGCTCATAACACCCGCCACATGTGAAATATCTGTTTTAATATAGACCATGACATACATAAGACTGTCAACCACGCTCGAGTAGAGCAAATGAAACATATATTACTTTTCTTCATTTGACTTAGGACACAACTCCGAAGAAAGCCGAAAGTGAGCAACGTGTAGTGTGTTAACCGGTTTTTCCATTTCCAGTCCATACTTGACTAAGACATTCTCAAGATATTCCTCATTAGACAACCATAGCTTGCTCCTTTCCTTATCTCTATGTATATCAATGACGAGAATCTTCTTTGCAGCCTCCAGATCTTTCATCTCAAATATCCTTGATAACTGAGCCTTCAATATATTGATTTCGGACATGTTATGGCTTGTGATAAGTATATCATCAACATACAACACCAGAGTAGTGAATTCCTTGTCACTTAGTGCTTTGTTGACTCAAAATAAAATAATCAAATTTCTTGTACCATTGCCTAGGCGACTCTTTCAGGTCGTACAACGACATCTTTAACCTGCAAATTAGATTCTCCTTTCCTACAACTCGAATTCTTCAGATTGCTTCATGTAATCTACTCTTCTAGTTCCCCATGTAGAAATGCATTCACATCTAACCGTTCTAGTTCTAGATTGTATTAGGCAAGCAAAGCCAATATAAATATGATAGATACTTGGTGTACCATTGGTGCGATTATCTCACCAAAATCGACACCCTCCTTCTGAAGATAATCCTTCTGAAATTGCGGTAATTGCCGCAATTCGTCTAAGTGCGGAATATGGTGGAGCTATAGAATGTAAACTAAGTCCTAGAGGAGGGGTGATTAGGACCAATTAAAAATTATGCCAATTTAAAATCCTAATTGCCTAACTTAAACTAATTTCAAATTAAACTAAGCAAGGCAATCTAACTTTAAAGGCTTCCAAGTCAATAGAGGGTCCAATCACATAGGCAACATTAGGTATGCAAGTTAAGCAACTAGCCTATATAAGATAGTGTATATGAGTGTGTGGGATGTGATTCCTATCAATCCTAAACATTCGTCTAATCATGTATCATATTTAAACATTCAAGACACATAACTATAATTGAATAAATGTGCAAATAGCAATCCCAAACACGATCATATATAGTGGTTCGGCTACGTGCCTACTCCACTTCCGGCGGACGCACTCAACCCATGAGTGTATCTAATTTCACTATCAGAGGTTTTAAATCAAGTTAACCTCTAACCTTTACAGCCCTACACAAGGACTCTAAAGTTTATTCCCTATACAAGGGCAATGGTCATACACAAGCACCCAAGTTTATGTCCTAAACAAGGACAATGGTCCTAATCTCGAACCCGACAATTTAGGCCACATAGGCCAAGGTCCTAATCCTGAACCTGAATTTAGGTCACACAGGTCAAGGTACTAATCCTGAACCTGGATTTAGGCCACACAGGCCAAGGTCCTAATGTAACATCCCGAATTTTCATGGCTAGAGTTTGTACTCGTGCTTGAGGAAACTAGTGTTAATGATGTAAGAATTTGGATGTCTTAAAATTTCACCTTGATTTTCATTTCATTTAGATCACATCCAGTTACATTCATAAAGGTAATCATTCACAAGAATAAAATCAACTGTATTCATCATTCCATAATAAGAGAATTAAATAAATTTGTCAAATGCCCTCTCAATGGGAGCTTATTACAATATTAGAGTTGCGTAACGGAAATATAAGTAAAGTAAATCATAAATTATTTTCCTATTTATTCAGCAAAATGTTCTATTGGGAGATGGTCTTCTGGATTCTCAACCTGTACGTCACTTACATCATCTGTACAGTTGGAGAGGGTCAACCCCCTACTCATAATGATGGTTATCCTTTAAGATTAGCAATAATTCAAGATATTCAAAAAAGTAAGGTTGGGGTTCTAATATGTCTCGTACTCCACCACTACAAGAGGTATCAGTATGCGCAATCAGTATATATATGAATGCATGCCTAGTAAAGTGTATATGACTCTTTATGCGTAGTGATCATCACAATGTGGAATATAATTTATAGAAAATCCCAGCTAGCCCCGCATTCTCACACTATGGAAATTCACCGGCATGTCCAACGCTACCGTGGATTTATGTGAACACCTCGAGGTGACATAATACATGAGTCGGATGAATTATGTGATACGATTTGTTCATGGAGCGACTATTTGAGATGTCCAATCCCGGAAGTGATGTAACACGCATTGTAAATTACTTATGTCGATTTGTGCACCACTACCCAAACCCATGGAATTACGCGTTGACCAAGAGAGACTCTACCCAGAGCACATTACGTCCATGATAAAATATTTAAATCACTAGTTGTGATACCTTTAACACATCACTTGCATCAAAGAGAATGTAAACTGAATCATGGGAGCTTTTGGAATTCCAAGATACATGCCCAAGCCTTAAAGATAGATAGCACAAGGCTAACAAAATAAGGAGAGAGTAGCAATGGCTAACTTAACAAAGAAGAGAGTGGCAATGACCAAATTAACAAAGAGGAGAGTGACAATGGCCAACTCAATAAAGAGAAGAGTAGCAAGGGCTAACTCAACAAAATTGGTAAAGGCAAGGGCAAGGCTTGTATCCATCGGCTCACATAAAAATAATGAAGATCACGTAATTAACATCATACCATAATCTCAAAAGGTAAATAATTATTGATGGTAAATTAAACAATTGCAGGGAGAGAATCATAATATCATGAAAGCATGTAAAAGACAAGATAGGACATAGCAACTTAAATTACTGCAAGCTTAAAGGCTTCCCTCACATAAATTCAAAAAGATCATACATAATTAACATCACACCTTAACCATTATTCCCAAAGGATAAATAATTGATGGTGGTAAATTAAATATTTGCAGGAAGGATTCAAAGTATTTGAGGGAACAAAATAAATCAAACCAACTCAAGTTAATATAAGCTTAAAGGAACCACTCACCTTAGCCTTAGATATAAACCCTAGGTAGATATCCATGTAGGAAATCTTCTACATGAAAAACTTTCACATGAATCACGACATCGCTTGAGCAAGAGGGAGACACCATACATATGGAGAAGGAAGAGAGCGTCTAGGCTTCTCATTTCCTCTCTCTCTCTCTCTCTCTCTCTCTCTCTCCTTGGGCGTTGGGCGTCTGAGAGGAGAGGGGAATGCACACTCCTTTTTTAAAGGAGTGGGTGTGTGAGGGGTATGTTTCACATCCCACTTGGATTGGGTTTCTCCAATTTTTCCTTTTCTGACGATCTTTCTTTAAATATATTTTGTCCATTGTGTCAAGGTCGTCGAATAGAGTCGGGGTATATGATTTTCTTAGTGATCCGAAATTTAAATTGGCCTATCTTGAAAATTCTCCTAACAGGTGCCAAAATGAACTTGATCTCAATTAACGGTCCACACTTAATGATCAGGACCCAATTTTGAAAGAAATGTGTAGTCAGGATGGGCAAATGGTTTGACAAAATTAGTGGTTGATTGATGGTGAAAAAAGCCTAAATATAAAATATCACCTTTTGTACCAAAAGGAATGAACTGGCTTCAACCTTCAACAGTAGGATCATATATCGGGGCCTAAATTTTATATAACCTCGTAGTCATATGAGACTAGGGTGTGATCCAAATTTGAGTTACGGTGGATGGAAGTGGTTAAATTGGAAGATCCATATTTATAAGGAGTTGGTAGGCCTTAACCGGATAACTTCACGCCAAAGAAAAAGCCTACCAAAGTAGGGTCTTCATATTTCACATTTGGTCCATATTATGGGCAATCCAAGTCGTTCATATGAAGGAAAATATCCTACTACGACTATCCACGAAGCTTCTTCACTTGATGGACACCAAAATCAACGGTTAAGGGGTTGATTTGTCAATTGGGTCATTTTTACAATGATCTAAGGGTCAAAATTTGACATGTATGGTTAACTTATGATACATAGGCATGGTATAAAATTCACATCAAACGGATCGTGGGAACCATGTGATCTAGAATTCAGGGGTCTAAGTTAATGGCATTTTCGTAATTATTATTGATATGAGAGTTTTGAAAAATTTAATAGTTCTACATGGTTGTAGACACGTTTCTAAGTAATTCTTACAAAAGAACTTATATCTAAATAATTATGAATAATGAATTATTCACCAAACTAATTAAGGGAATGTGCATATATTAACCAACATAATGGATGGTCAGATGACATGTTAAAAATAGAAAAACGTGATGGTTAGTACTCTGATCATGTAAGTAAGTAGGTGTACTATCGGTTTTGTAAACAGATGATCACAAGTGAATTTTTGAAGTGATCAAGAGGTAGAACATGTATACCGTTAGATTCAAGTGACTTTTTTTTACACATGCACCCCCCCCCCCCCCACATTCTCACGCCGTAGTGGGTTTTCACCACCTATGGATACTTGAACCCTTGACCGGGTGTTGAAACTCCTTGAGAGTCTACCACCGGAGCAAGAGTAAGGATCCAAGTGACTTGTTCACATGTGTAAGTTTCTCATATTATAGTTTTGATGGTGGGTTAGACATATTCATAGGTGATGAACAAGATGAAGGGATAAAAAGCTCAATTTAATATGTAAGGCCTGTATCCTATTCCGTACCATTCCTTAGACTCTCGCAATTCTCCCTGTCGAATGCCGGCAACCCACGACCTGTAATCGGCGTTCGCACGCGACCCTAAGTCGCACCCTGTAAATATGAGTCGACTCGATTCGAAACTTATACCATAGCGACCGCGCCGTCATCGTGGTTCTAACACCGCGTCTCATACTCCAATGCGATACCCAGGCTAAGAGTTGTGGGCCCGCGTTTATTTCGAAGAAACGCCGCGCATTGCAAATCCCGAGAGAATCTCTACCCAAACATCACATCAATCAATAAGTACAACCCATCCCTCACCCATACCTCTATCTTCACCAAGTCAAATGAACCCATGCCTATCCCATCCCTTTCTTACCAACAAGTCAAGGCAACCCATACCCCATACCACCTCATGCCCCCATAAGTCAGTAAAGCCCATACCCTCCATATCACCTCCTCTTACAACACCCTCTCCTCTCTCATTCTCTCTACCATTTCCAAGCAACCCAAAGAGAGTGACCGTCTAAGCTCTTCCAAGAGAGCCAAGTGTGGCCCACTTCCTACCCCCCCCCCTCCCCCCCTCATCTCTCATCCTAGCCCTTCAATCTCCATCATCCTCCATCAAAGTTGTAGCCAAGGAGCTTAGCATTCCAAGAAGCCAAGGAGTAAAATCGATGGGTGATCTAGGATTTCTACCATGGACTTGAGGATTTATGGGCCCACATTCGATGGGACCCATTTGATATATACATTATAAGAAAGGGAGGGCCCATAGTAGCGGGGTCCCTCCCCTCCATCACGTTTCTCCCTCTCTCTTTTTATGGTGATGATGAGGTGTGTGGCCCACCTAATGTGTTTAGCAAAATCTAGGCTATCCAGATTTTTTTCTGGGTATCCAGTTGGTGGAACCCACCTTGTTGTCCATTGCTAGACAGGTCTGGATGAAGGAAACCACAAATATAAGCTTTTTCCTAAAGCTGGTGGGTCCCACACGTGTGGACCCACCTCATGCATGTATTCTATATCTGGGTCGTCCATATGCTGGACGGCTAGCAGCTTGTTGATGCAGTTGACATCAGCAAGTTCTGTGGGCTGATCACTAGATATGTGTTATGTCCATACCGTCCATCCATTGGCAGATGTGTGGGCCCACCCCACACGTGCTGCACGTGAGGGATGGGACCCACCTTGATGTACGTATTCTATATCTGCATCGTCCATTTGATTGGGACGGTGCTGTGGGACGCCACCGTGATGCATGGGCTTTATAGCAACACCGTCCACCTATTTTCTCTGGTGTGGGACCCACCCAGATGTATGCATTGTATATGCACCGTCCATTCCTGGATGGTGACAGGCGTAGGGCCGACCGTGATATATGGGTCTTATCCACACCGTCCGTTTGCTGGACGGGTGGGGCCCACCTTGATGAAGGTATTGTATCCACTCCGTCCGGCCCATGGGACGTGGGGCCACTGTAATGTATGTGTTGTATATTCATACCGTCCATCCTTGGATGTGGACCCCACCATGATGTATATCCACACCATCCATGGGACGTGGGGTCCACCATGATGTATATGTTTCATCCCACGCCAACCGTCCATTTGCTGGACGTGCATGGCCCCATCTGTTGCTTGTGCAGGGCCCACCTTGAGATGTATGTTGTACATGTTGCCCTCCATTTTTACCAAGTTATGGGTTGCCCCTTAAGGCCCAGTATGATGTATGTGTGGCCCATATGTGCAGCCCGATGTGATGTATATATGGCCCATATGATGAGGCCCAAAGTGATGTATATGAGGCCTTTGAATGAGGCCCAATGTGATGTATTTGTGGCCCATTTAGTGAGGCCCATTATGATGTACGAGACACCCTGATGTACGAGAGGCCCATATGATGAGGCCCAAAGTGATGTATATGAGGCCTTTGAATGAGGCCCAATGTGATGTATTTGTGGCCCATTTAGTGAGGCTCATTATGATGTATGAGAGGCTCATATGATGAGGCCATTATGATGTATATGTAGCCAATGAGTGAGGCCCAATGTGATGTATATATGGCCCATGAGTGAGGCCCATTGTGATTTATATGTGCCCCATATGATGAGGCCCAATATGATGTATATTAGGCCCTTGAGTGAGGCCATGGGCCCCACTATACGTTTGGCTTTATGTGGGCCACTCCTTGAGAGCAATGTTGGTTACATGTCCACATTGATGGGCAATGATGGTTAAATGTCCACATTATGACCTTCCCTTAGGCCTTTGTTAGGCCCATTCTCATCTTCCTTTAGTGGGCTAACCCAAATCATTGGGCCCTCATAATTGTTAGGCCCATTCTCATCTTCCTTTAGTAGGCTAACCCAAATCATTGGGCCCCCATAATTGTTAGTCCCATTCCTGATATGAGTAAGCCGTTTAGGTCCATCCTTGATATAAGGAGAGTACATCATCATCATAGAGCATACTTAGTATGGCTCCATGATTCATGCCCATGCGCATCATATGTATGCTTGATATGAGGAGCGATTGATCATAGCATATGTCATTGGGTGGATTGTCTATGGGACTCCCTGATAGGCGGAGTTGCCCCACATGAGCGCGCGGTACGCGCGGGATAGCTGCATGACTGGATAGTATGACTTATGCACCTTGCATTTGTGTTATATGATTATTGTATGCCTTAGCGACATCAGGGCCGTAGCCTCCACAGGTATATCGTGGATGACAGGATTGGACACCGGAAATACTGTTATTAGCATCGGGGCGCCATAGATGTCCCTGGGTAAAAATCTCTAAACCTGATGGTACCAGAGGACACTCCAATGTCGAGACCGAGTGGATAAATGAGCGCACAAGGGCCGTATACCATTAGGCAACGTGTCCCACTGTGTCGTGGTTGGTTAGAAGGGGGTGTGGTCTTACCCACCCTAGGGTAGGGGGCATAACTAAGCTGAGTTTGACCAGCTCATAAATAGGTCAGTTATCGACGTGTCGGGCTGATATTGGTAAACGGATAGTGAGGTCTCTTCCACTTACATGGTTGTACGTCTAGTGGTTGGCAATCTAATGTAGAGTGTACTAGACCCCGGTGATATATATATTCCAAAGATGAGTTGTACTGATATGTGGTCCCTGAGGAGGACTGGTATGCTTGAGTTGCATCTCGCATATGACATTAGCCATGTAAGCCTTGCATCGCATAGCCTTGGTATGGTCGATAGCATTCATGCCTTGCATCGCATAACTTTGGTACGGCTGATAGCATTCATGAGCATGCCAGCATGTTTTCGCATTCTCCGACATTGCATACTTGGCACTTACCTTACGCACACACTTACACCACCCTCTAAGCTTTCTATAAGCTTATGCACGATCGTTGCGTGCCGGTGACGCTAGGACGCCATAGCAGCATTGAGGTTGGAGCGTGCAGCTGACTTCTGGAGCTTTTGATATTAATATTGTATTTCACTTATGCATTGTACTTAAAGGTTTTTTATTATAGTGGATATGTGGTAATGTTTTTGGTTGTTGTTGTTGTGGGTTATGCTTCTTACGAGATAAATGTACATCAGAAATCCTCCTTATAGGATCCCAGGATCGGAACCTGGTATATGGGTGCCATGAGCCGAGAATGGGGTACTGCGGAGGCTGTCGGCGTTGGATTCGTCGATCGAGAATTTCGTGAGCCTGGTTTCCGAGTTCGGGGCGTGACATGATATGTGTACGAGCGGATGCTGAGATCAAGTAGCTAGTTTACTATGATCAGGTGGTCCAAACTCAGAGTGGACGGTCAGATATCTTTACCTAACAGTGAATAGTCAACTGAACGGTTGGTTATGATGAACAAGTGAGAATACTTAGGTATATGATGATCAAATCTCGAAATCAACGGTCAGATGGCTTGATCTATGAATGGGGATTATTCTCAACAGTCATATTCGAGTTAGAGAATGGATGCAAGGTTAGGATAGCTAGATCGGTATCGTACACATGTACATAATAAGTTAAATTTCATAGTAACACTCGAGAACTTTTAATACTTGGGTATCGAAAAGTTCAGGGTGTTACACCTAAATCCCGAACCTGGTGAGTTTGGGACACAAACTCTTGCACTTTACCCTACACAAGGAAGGAGTATGAATCGGACTCTTATACTTCACATTTACTTGTCTGATTGAGTCCATTTTGATGCTCCTCTTGGGTCTCTTGATCTCTGCTCTCCTATGCTTCAATCAGCTTCCCGATGCTCCCATGATCATGTTGTCCAGGCCTCAGTTCCACGATCAATCGCCTTGTATATGATGTTCTTCAAGATGAGTAAAATGATAAGAGTGGGTTGAATCTCCTAGAACTATTGGTCTAAAAACCTATAAAAATGCCCAAGAACTAACTGCCTTTTATAAAAAGTTTGAGATCCAACGGTCAGAAAACGAGCAGAAAATGGTTGTTCGATAACATCAAACAAATTTAGATGTCATCGAAGATCCAGCTTTTGATGTCATCGAAGGGGTTCGATGTCATTGAGAAAATCCAGACATTATGATGTTTTCTTGCTGGACATATCTAGACCATTTTCGATGTTATCGAACGTATCTTCGATGTTATCAAAGTTTGAATTCGGATGTCATCGAAGGACTTCGATGTCATCGAACATCAAGCCTTCGATGTCATCGAAAGAGTTTGATGTCATCGAAGTCTTATCGAAAAACTACTGTTTTGGGATATCTTTTGCACAACAGTTTCACACCTCTTCTAGCCTTCTTTATCATGTTTTTCTTGTTCTCCTAAGGCTAAGGGATGATCAAATTAATATATCTAATTGGGTCAAGATCATCTAGAGCCTATATGGTTATTTCAGGTAAGGGTTAGGGTCATCAAGGCATCTCTTTTACCTATATATGCTCATTGATGCTTCTGCTCCACTTGTGTCTTCGATCTTCACTTTCCAAATGCTCAACTGACTACTTGACATAATAGCTCACGTGATTGACAAACCAGGGTGCAAAAATGAATGCACTAACACATTCGCTACCAAACTAGCCTTGTACTTATTTAGTTTCTTCCTGTAAATTCACTTGCAACCGATCTCTTTCTGCCTTACGGGTAGCTCCATAAGCTCCCACATGTCATTTTTATACAAAAAGTTATTTCATCATGTATCTCTATCATCCACTTCTCAACATCTTTGTCTTTTAATGCTTCCAGAAAAGTAGATGGATCCCCTTCATCTATAAAGAGAGTAAATGTAATGTTTTAATCATTCCTGTATTTCAACGGCAACCTGGGTTCCCCTGGTAGATTTCTCCTATCAGGTGGCTACTCAACCTCTTATTATACCTCTACCTACAGCTCAGGTTCTTCAAGTGTTTCACCCTTTTTTGTTTCAACATCAATCGCTGATTTTTTCGTTTCCTTGTGTTCATCCTTCCGAAATAAGAAACTTTCATCAAACTCGACGTCCCAGCTAAATATGATTTTCTGTGAAACCCAATCATACAATATGTATCCTTTCACCCCATCACCATAGTCAACAAAAGTACACTTCTTAGCCATTTGGTCTAGCTTATCTTTCTCAACTAACGACATATGAGAGTAAGTATCACGGCTAAATACCTGGACGCCGAGTAATCAACTACCTAACCACTCCATACTTTTTCTAGAATTTTGCAATCAATAGTTGTAGATGGAAATCTATTTACTAAATAGAAAGTCGTAGAGACGACCTCAACCTATAACTCCTTGCCCAACTCAAAATTACTCAACATACTTTGGGCCCTTTCCAAAACATTCTGATTCATACGTTCAACCACACCATTCTGATCTGGTGTGTCTTACTATTTTGTGCCTCATTATCCCCTCATTCTTACACTATTAGTTAAATTCTCTTAAAGTAAATTCTCCATGATTATCTGTCCTCGAAATTTTCACTTTTTGCCCAGTCTGTTTTTCAACCATTGCCTTTCGGGTCTTAAAAGTGGTAAACGTCAGATTTATGTTCCAAACAATAAACACAAACCTTCTTAGAGAAATCGTCAATGACTGTAACAAAGAATGACGATCCTCCTCCAGAGACAATAAGTAACGTCCCTCACACATCCGAATGCATATATTCCAGCTGACCTTTACTAACATGCTTCCCAATTTTAAAGACTAACCTTGATCGTTTCCCATATATGCAATGCTCACATATATCTAAATCAAAACTTCTAAAATTAGGAATTAAACGATAATCAAGAAGTACCTTCATACCTCTCTCGCATATATGGCCTAGGTGCGTATGCCATAAACATGTCAACATGGACTTTATTACAGATGTTGCAGCTCCACCCAATATAGCATTCCCAATCAACTTGTAAAGATTTTCACTCATCTATGCTTTCATAAGTATGAGTGCCCCTTTTGAAACCTTCATGACACATTCATAACTAGCAACCTTGCACTCGAGTGCATCTAGAGCTCCTAAAGAGATCAGATTCTTCTTCAAATCCACAATGTGTCTCACATCGGTCAGAGTACGCTCCATGCCATCAAACATCCTGATGCGAACCAAACCAATTTCAAACATCTTACAGGCAAGATCATTACCCATAAGAACCAGGCCACCATCATACTTGTTACATGTGGTGAACCAACTCCGATGAGGACACATATGGTACGATGCTCTGTTGAGTATCAAATATTGCTTGTTTTCCGCCATCTATATCATGATTTTATGAACATTATACCGCTTACTGTTATGTTTTACTCATGTTTGTGTTGCAATGTGAGTTTAAGGAGCTTAGATTGAAAAGAATGTTAAAAGCATGGATTTGATGCTCAAGAATCACCAAGTAAAAAAATGGACCATTTGGAGACCAAGATTGAAAATTTCAAGACCCCAAGAGTCAAGAAAATCAAGTGGAAAAGGAAGGAAGTGCAGAAATTGGTGCAGAAATTCGCAGGATCTGAGCTTAGATGATATTGAAGATATCATCGAAGCCAGTCTTCGATGACATCGAAGATGTCATCGAGGAGTTTAGATGACATTGAAGAATAACAGGAAATCAAATTTAGTTGTTGGACAAATTGGATGCAATATTCGATGACATCGAAATGAGGGAGTTCCTCTCTTATAAATAGGGTTTCCCAAGGCATTCCTAAGGGCCTGTTTGATTTTCAAGACATTGGTAAATACCTAAAAAAGGGAGTAATAATTATTTCCCAGCGCATTTACAACATTTCAACCATGCTTGATTTGACTACCTACTTTTTGAACATGGAAATCGAGAATATTGCAAATGTCCCACTGTGATGCATTTCGCTAATCCACACCGTTCGTCCATTATGCCAGCTGAATTTATGGCATGAGCCAAAAAATGAGGCATATCCAAAGCTCTAGTGGACCACGCCACAGAAAAAAGTAAATCATACAGTTACCGTTAAAAACTTCTAAAGGCTACTGTTTCTTTTGGTGTGGGCCACTTGAGTATTGGATTTACATGATTTTTTGACTCATTTCTCAAAATGTTGTGGTAAAACGTATGGATGGAACAGATATGTCATATACATCACCGTGAGGTTTAAAAATATTAACTAACACTTTTGAACCGGTTTCCAAGGTAAGAATTTCTAAAATTTTCCAAACGGGTGAAACGTTGATACTTAATCATTTCCCAAGTATTTACACTCGCACTGAAAAATCAAACAGGCCCTAAGCATCTTTCAGAGCATTCAAGGGCAAGATCTAGGATTTTTTCTAGGGTTTTTAGAGAGCTTTCAAGTTTAATAGTTCTTATTTTTCTTTACAAGTTTTTTATTTATTTTTCTTGCTTTCTTGTTGCTTTTTATTTTTTAAATTTAATTATGTTTTTCTAATTCCCTCTAGCCCAAGCTATAAGGGAAGCACATTGGTTTAATGATTTTATCAATTATAATGATTGATTGTTTTTAATGATGAGATGAATGGTGTATGCATGTTATCAATTATCTAGGTTTAGGTTTTTGATTTTCATGTGAGATCTATATGTTTCCATCATATAAGATCCATATTGATGGATAAGCTTAACCTGGATTAGTTAGATTTCTTATATGAGAGATGTTCACAACCTGCTACATTTTTTTGATTCATTATCCTATGGATATGAATGTTTAAAATCACTGGCGCTTGAGAATATATATCAATGATGCTAATCCATGATTCTCTAATCTTTTATATCATTTATTAAAAATATTTAAACTATTTTATTTTCCGATTAGGCTGACTATAGTGCTCAGATCCTAATTGTGTTATCAAAGTCATCATGACTTATGGAACATTAACTTATATGTAAAACTTTGAAGCTTGGGTGTTATTTTTAAATTAATTAAATTCCATACATTAAAAACTTTCAAAATCAAATCATCCGTTTAGTTTCCATTACTTAGTTAGTTTTGCATTTGATTTTTTTTCATTCTCATAAATTATCTCCCTGTGGGATCGACCCTGTATTCACAGGATATTACTTATGAACCTCTGCACTTGGAGGCAAGCAATCATGCTCCCTATCCAAAATCTATTCCTGATAGAAATTATCGATCTTGGACACTGACAATACGTCATAACCATCCTATCCTTCACCTAATTATGCTGAATTGGCTTCCTTCAGTGAATTATTTGATTTCTCCTCCTGGGTTTTGGGATATTGACAATACTTCTTCATATGTCCCATCCTTTGACAATTCTGGCACTTCAACTTCCCTTTACCTTTTTTTACTAGGATTTAGATCACGACTTCTATTTCTCTCACTCAAACAGTCTTCCCTAAGAAAACAATGCATACGTAGAAGTACCTTCACATCTACTCTTCCTTCTCAATGGCTTCGACTGAAGAGCTGAGATAACAGTCTCGATGTCTAAGGTATCACTATCATATCATAGAGTATCGACCAAATACTCGTAAAATTCTAAGAGAGATGTCAACAAAATTAGAGTTTTATCTTCTTCATCGATCTTTACCTTCACGCTTGTCAACTTGCAAACCAGTTTATTAAAGATATTAATGTGCTCAAAGAGATCTTACCCTTCCACCATCTTGAGAGTATGAAACTATCTCTTTATATATAAATGATTGGTAAGAGACTTCATCATGTAGATGTGATGCTCTCCATCTTCGTTTATAAGCTTGCGATAGTTGTCTCATCGATGACATTATAAAGGATTTCATCGGCCAAGAACAATTGAATTGTGTTAATCGCCATCTGATTAAGTTCATATCAATCCTATTTTATCATAGATTTAGGACGATGCGCTTTCCCTAGGAGTGCTTGATGCAGCCCTTGTTGAATTAGGAGGGCTTTCATCTTCAACCTCCATAGTTTAAAATTATTTTTTCTCGTAAACTTCTCTGTCTTGAATTTCACATTCGATCCTTTCAATGCCATGTTTCTAGATTCAATCTGATACCCCAACTTTAATCTTCAATACCACTTGTTGGGAGCGGAAGCAACCTTAAATCAAATCAAACAAGTAATAGAGAGAAAATTCCAAGAAAATACAAAGAGCACACGAGATTTTATGTGAAACACCCTTGTGGGAAAAAAAGCCATGGCACAAAGCGACAATAATCCACTATAATCAGAAGAAAGTTACAAGAGATGGAACAACTTATAGTAGTAACGCTGGCTTTCCCTTAAAAACCCTTTTGGTTCTCAAGCTCCTCATGTTCTGAACCATAATCGCAATTAGAAGACTATTTATACACTTTTGTGCAAGATTATGAAATAAAACCAACACTTACGTATTTCGTCAGTTAAACCGTGGGACCTTCGGTTGGACCAAACTAAACCGACTCACACACATTCAATGGAAGCAAAAACGTGCAAAAGTGGATGGCATGCAACTAGAGAATCCACCTTTAATTCGATTGAATTGACCATAACACCGGTCGAACCGAGACAGGACTTCTCTGCACTAAGATCAAAGGCACTTGATCAACATTGTACACTGTTATACATTAAGTCAAATTCAGCCAATACGGTTGTGGGACTCCCGCCGCTAAGTGAGGGTCCCAAAATCAGATCCGTTTGAGCAATCCTAACTTTTGATTCATACACAATTGTTTGTTGAAATAAGATCAATGGATATGTTTATCCTTAACTGTCCAATGGATAATTGGCTAATGACACAATCCATGGTTATGGCTCACGATATATCTAAACTAGGACCCACAATTTGTAATCCACATGTGCAATTTCTCAGTAATGTAGAAGTGCCTGTGTATCATCCCTTACCCTCCGCCAGAGTATCAAAGTTTTTCTCGTATCTTGGGGTGGATGTAGGGGCATCAATGGGCCTGGCTCGTGCCAGCAAAATCAAAATTTTAAATAGGACCAGCCGAACAGCCCAGCCTAAAATAGTTCAAAATTCGGGCAAAGACTAACCCCAGACTCACCCTATTGACAGTCCTAGCCTAGGTAAACAAGAGGGGACGTGGATTAGCTACTGACAGGTTGAGTAGTCAGTCTCGCTACTAAAGTGACATCACCTAGTTCTTGTTGAGAAGTGGAGCCACATGCGCGGATTTCGTGTCGCAAGTCCTTTCGCAACTGGGATGCGGAAAGGAGTTTCGCGGATTTCGTGTCGCAAGTCCTTTCGCAACTGAGATGCGGAAAGGGAAGTTGCCAAAACTATAAATTGGGGTCCCTAGGGCTATTCTAGGGTTAAGGTGAATATTGAGAAATATTTCTAAAGTGTGGGCAAGGAATTTTCTCTGTACTTCTAAGGGAGAGGTTAGTATATTGCCTTGTAATCTTCGTTCTTCATAGTGGAAGTTTGCATCCGTGGTTTTTTACCCTAGATTGGGATTTTTCCACGTATATCTTGTCTTGTGGTTGGTTTTGGATTCCTTTGATCTGTTTCTAGTTTATATTTCTTCCTGTTTATCGTTTGTGGGTGAGGCCTGAGACTGGATTTAGGCTCACTGCGTTGTTAGCGTGCTGCGCAACAGTTCTGTGGGTCCCACCATGATGTTTTTTTTTTGTATTCACACTGTCCATCCATTTGGAGAGATCATTTTACGGCTTGATCCAAAGAATGAGTAAGATCCAAAGCTCAAGTGGACCCATCATAGAAAATAGTGGAGAGAGTGACGCCCACCATTAAAAACTTCTAAGGGCCACAAAAGTTTTCGATCAAGCTGATATTTGTGTTTTCCTTTCTTCTATGTTTGCGTTAACACATGAACAGGTTGGATCTCAAATAAACATCATGGTGGACCTTCGTAAGGTTTCAATGGTGGGCGTCTCTCTCCCCACTGTTTTCTGTGGTGGGGTCCACTCCAGCCTTGGATCTGCCTCATTTTTTGAATCATTTCCTAAAATGATCTCTCCGAAATGTATGGACGGTGTGGATATAACACATGAATCATGGTGAGGCCTACAGAACTTGGTGATGTCACTTCAGTAGCGAGTCTCCCTACTCAACTTGTCAATAGCTAATCCGCGGTCGTCCCTCGGGTGAAGCAGATTGGCTAGTGTACCACACACCGGCTATATAGCTGGTGTATTGACGTCAGCAAGTTCTGTGGGTCCCATCATGAGGTATGTGTTATATCCCAACCATCCATCCATTCGGCGAGCACGTCGTAAGGCTTGAGACGAAAAATAAGACAAATCTAATTATCAAGTGGACTACACTTCAAAAGGCAGTGGGGTATTGAGCATCTACCATTGAAACCCTTTTAGTGGTCACAGAAGATTTGGATTAACATGAAATTTGTTTTTGCTCTTCATCCGGGTCTTTGTGACCTTATGAACAGATTAGTTGGAAAACAAATGTTATTGTGGGCCCTATGAATTTTTTAACAGTGAAAATCATTATCCACGCTGCTATTTGTGGTGTGGTCATGTTGATCTTTGGATATAATTCATTTTTTGTATAATGCTCTAAAATGATCTCGAAAAATAGATGAACGATGTGGATATAATAAATACATCAATGTGGGGCCTATGAAACTTTGATCACCTTTGAACCATTCGTATAACTCGAAGCTCGAGGAGCGTCAGCGTTCGTCTTCGCACCACACATACCTACACCAGTTATATAGTTGGTGTGTGGTATTCCAGCCAATCCGCTTCCACTTGACGGGAGGGGGAGCGGATTGGAAAGGGATCATTTGGCTAGTGCACCACAAAACCGGCTATATAGCTAGTGTAGGTACGTGTGGTGCGAAGACGAGTGTTGACGCTCCTCCATGTTGTACGAATGGTTCAAAGGAGATCAAAGTTAAATGGGCCCCAACAATTATGTATTTATTATATCCACACCGTTCATACATTTTTCCAGATCATTTTAGATCATTATTCAAAAATTGAACCATATCCAAAGATCAACTGGACCACACCACAAATAGCAGTAGAGATAATGATTTTCACTGTTAAAAAATTCATAGGGCCCACCATAATGTGTTTTTTTTTTTTTTTACACACCTGCACACACCATAGTGGGATTTCACCACCTATGGGTATCAAACCCAAGACCTCGTGTTGAAACTCCTCCGAGTCTACCACTGAAGTAAGGACTTGAACCCTACGGTACCATTTATTTTCCATTCAATCTGTTCATAAGGTCACGGAGACTTGGATGAAGAGGAAACACAAATTTTATAATGATCCAAAACTTCTATGACCCCAAAAGGATTTCAATGGTAGATGTTTAATCCCCTGTTGCTTTTTGCAGTGTGGTCCACTTGTTCGTTAGATGTCTTATTTTTCATCTTTTTTTTTTTTTTTTTTAACACACGCACACACACCCTACACACTCACGCTAGTGGAATTTCACCACCTATGGATACTCGAACCCTTGACCTGGTGTTGAAACTCCAGGGAGTCTACCACCCGAGCAAGAGTAAGGATCCAGTCTTATTTTTCATCTCAAGCCTTACTGTGAGCTCGCAGAATGTATGCAGAGTATAAATATAACACATATCTCATGATGGGACCCATAGAACTTGCCGACGTTGATACACCAGCTATATATCTGGTGTGTCGTACACCAGCCAATCTGCTTCGGGATTGGGGTAACACGTTACCAACTATATAGATGGTGTACTAAGGTTAGCAAGTTCTACGGAGGTATGTGTTATATTCAAACCACCCATCCATTTGATGAGCTCGTCTTAATGCTTGAGATGAAAAATGAAACTGATCTAAAGATCAATTGAACCACATTGCAAAAAAAGTAGTTGAGGATTAAACGTCTACCATTAAAACTCTTTTGGGAGTTACAAAGTTTTGAATTAATATGAAATTTGTTTTTCCTCTTAATTCATGTATTTTTAACCTTATTAACAGATTGGATGTAAAATAAATATTATGGTGGACCCTACAAATTTTTTTAACAGTGAAAATCATTATCCTCGCTGCTATTTTTGGTGTGGTCCATTTGAACTTTCGATATGATACAGTTTTTTCATAATGCTCTAAAACGATGTGGAAAAATGGATAAATGGTGTGGATATAATAAATACATCATTGTGGAGCCCATATAACTTTCATCTCATTTGAACCGTTCATACAAGTCGACATCGAGGCCCGTCGGCGCTCGTCTTCGCACGACACGTACCTACACATGCTATATAGCTGGTGTAGCCCTGGGAAGACGGATTGGCTACTCCCCCTGCCACCTGCCAATGGCAGGTGGTCGGTGCTATGTGAGCCCCATTATGATGTATGTGTTTCATCCATGTCGTCCATCTATTTTTCCAAATCATTTTATAATATGCGAAAAAAATAAGGAATATCTCAATGTTCACTTGACCACATTATAGGAAATAGTGTTGAATTGACCATTAAAAACTTTACAAGGCCATACAAGTTTTGGATCAAGCTGATATTTGTTTTTTACTTTTTCATCTGGTTCTTTATGACCTAATCGATAGGTTGGATGTTAAATAAACAGTACAGTAGCCTCAGGAGGATTTTAATGTGGATATCCAATCACTATTATTTTCCTGGTGTGGTCCACCTGAGGTTTATATCAATCTCATTTTTGGGATCAAGCCTAAAATGACCTGTAAAAATTGATGCAAGGAATGGGTGAAACACACACATCATGGTGGGGCCCACGGAGCACAGACCACAAGCCACCAGGCTGGTGGCAGGGTAATAGCCAATCCGTTTCCCGGTCGGTCAGGACAACACCCACTGAAGTTTTCACGAGTAACACCTAATCCGCCACCGGACGAGAGTGGCATCTGTCCGGCGACTGAAGTTCATTTGGCCAGGAAGCACATATGCCTTGAGAAATCCATCCGGTCCATCAGTTTTCAAGCTTACGATAGGATACGAGTCCACAATTCATGCAGATCCAAGACTCAATTGGAGCACACGGCCTGAAACAGAATGTAAACGATCACCGTTGAAACCTTTCTAGAGCAGACCACGACCTTTACATGCCATCCAAATCGTTCACAAGTTTACTGCTACGGGGATGAACTGTAGGCAAATATCGTCTTGATTGAAAAAATCTGCAACCCCCACAAAGTTTCCAATGGTAGATGTCCAATCCAAGCTCTTTCGTGTGGTGTAGTCCATCTGATTCTTGGATCTATCTGAATTTTGTAATACTATCCTATTTTGACCTTTAAAAAATGATGGACGGAGTGGATTCCTCACAGGCATCTCTATGCGTTCCACATAGCTTCCAACTTCAGAAAATCCACGCGAGCGGGGGAAAAAGCAATTGCGTCGGCCTGCGGTGCTATCATTTCATTTCTCACATTAAAACTGGGCCCCACGAACTCTCAAGTAATGATGTAAGCGGCAGTCGCAGTGCACCCTGACTGGGAATCTCAACTACATGCAGATTTTGAAGGGAGAATTCATCACCTACAGCTGGTGCAGGATAGCTTGTCATACCGTCCAATATTTCCCACCAACGTACCACATATGTAGGAAATCCATACCATTAAAACGCTAAAAATCATCATGAAAATCACGTATCCAAAAAGAATAATCCAGTCCACTTATCATTTTGCCACTCCATTCCAAACCATGAAAAACCGACGGTCAGGATCAGAAACTTGTTTTTACCTACCTAACGAATAATCATCATGAATTTATGATCTCCATGATGGGTCCTACCTATTGAAGGGTACAGATTTCCTATAAAATGGCATGTTTATAGAAAAGATGGGAAGGAATTACAAACTATGATGCAGCCAGTTGTACGTGATGAGTGATCTTTTTATTAAGAATCACTGTCAGGTATCAGGAGATACCTTCGAGCTGTTACAGCCTGTCATCGTAACGCAGCCTACTAATAATAAAGAAAGCTGGACGAAGCGGATTGTGTCCAGGCAGGGGCTACGTGAGGCCCACCGTGATGTATGGGTTTTATCCACGCCGTCCATCTATTTTTTCAGATGATTTTAAGATATGAATTTAAAAATTAGGCAGGTCAAATGCTTAAGTGGACCGCACCATAGGAATCAGCGGCGATAATGAGACTCACCGTTGAAATCTTCTTAGGGGCCAGCGTGATGTTTATTTTCCATCCAACCTGCTCACAGCAAGTTTTTAACGGTGGGAGTTCAATCCCCACTGTGTGGTCCACTTGAGTCTTGGATCTACCTAATTTTACGGTTAATATCCTGAAATGATCTGGAAAAATGTATGGACGATGTAGATAAAACCCATACATTACGGTGGACCCCACATAGACCTCCCTGGACGGATTATCGTCCAGCGGGGGCAGTACGTAATCCGTTTCCGGGACAAACTAGGGTATGGCAAACGCACACATTTTTAAAGTCCAAAAAGAAGGTAGAACGATCTATTCCTGTGCGTCTGTCACCATTTCGCATCCAACCTTTTGCAAAGGGGTGAAAACTCAGGAAGCGGATTGCGTACTGAGCCCACCATGGATGTATGTGTCTTCTCCAATCCGTACATCCGTTTTTATGGAGCATTTCATGCCATGATCAAAAAAATAAATCGCATTCAAAGGTGGGAATAAGGATGTCGACCGTTGAAACCTTCCTAGGGCCGGCATTGATGTTTATTTGTCATCCTAACCTGTCCACGATTCGAGACGGACATGATGAAGGGAAAATACAAAATCAACTTAATCCAAAACTTGTGGCCATGTAAGTTTTTCAACAGTAGTAGTTCAATTCACATTTTTTCTGGTGGTGTGGTCCACTCAAGTTTTCGATGTGCTTTAATTTTGGGCTAATGCTATAAAATAAACTTGTAAAATAGATGAACACCATGATTAAAAGAAATAAATAACAGCAAGCCCTTGCATAAGTTACCTAGTATGCAATTGGCTTCAAAAATTTAGAGTGATTGGACAACATTAATCAAGTCTCTTGGACTTTTTTTGGAATCATCTATTTGATGGCTAACATGAGAGAATTATTATTATCTTATTTAATATTATACATAACATTAGTGAACACATTATCCATAGCTCAAGTGGCAGACTCAGTGAAGTTGACATGGTTTAAACCGTAAGGTCTTTAATATAATTTGCTTGCTTGAGATCTAAGCTCAACTAGTGTCACTTGTTGTTTTTGACTTTTTATTGAAATCCTTAACTCACTCAAGGTATAATTAAGTCCACTGAGTATGCGAGCTGACTCAATGAGTTAATCCAAGTTTAAAATTGAGTTAGAGTCCTCGACTAATTTCACATTGGCTCATTTTGATTTTTGGTCGAGTGAAGCTGATTGAGCTAAGTTTTGAGTTGACTCACTGAGTCTTAAAACTACAAAGATTTTAACTCAAAAATAAAGTAGATCCATGTAAACTAGAAAATGCACAATTTTACGTATAAGATACTTGTGAGAAAAAACCACGATACAAAGTAATTATAAAATTCACTATAAAATGATATTATAAGAGATAGGTCAAACTTACAAATGCAAAACCATTTAGAAAACATAGCCTCCCTTCAAAAACCTTCTTAAAAATATTTAAGCTCTTTTAATCATACCATAATATCATATCATACACATATTTATAGCGTTATAATTAGAATAGAAAGAAATTCATATAATTATGTAAAATTGTGCGCGCCATCGATCTAAGCATCGACAAGCACGTGTTTGATCGTTCACACATGCTTAACAGGGTTTAAAAACTTTAAAAGCATTTTTCAAATTTTTTCAATCGCTCAAACCTTTTAAGTCGATTGACCGAACCTATCCAAAAATGTCAAAAGACTAATTTATCTAATTTAGAGTTTACTCGATTGATCAACCAAGTTAGTTGATCGATAGATCAAGTCAATTGACTGACCCTATCCAAAAATATTCAAAGACTAATCTATCTAATTTAAGGCTCACTCAATTAATCAACCAAGTTAGTCGATCGATGGACCACCTGTGTTTCCTGCCCATATTAAAGACATCACAACAGTATAAAGCATCAATACTTGGTCCACTCATATTGGGGCAAGTAATTTGATAACTGGCAGGTATGCTGTTTACGATTTGAAAATGGCTTGAGTCCCAAAAAGATATGCTTTTCACTTGAACTTTTTTTTAGAGTGTTTAAGCAGTGGACAAAAGGCTAGACTTTATATGCAGTGACTTGTCCTGCACGCACCTGGCTGCCACTGATGCATAGTCATCTGTCCCATCGTGGATGGACCATGTGTAAGATCCGTATCCTAGTCCGTACTATTCTGTCGACTCCCGCGATCCTTCCCGATGAATTCCGACAACCACAACGTATAATCGATGTTTGCGCACGATCCTAAGTCACATCTTGTAGATTTGAGTCGGCTCAACCCGATACTTGTACCAGTGCGACTGCGCTGTCACCACGGTTCCGATGCCGCGTCTCACGCGCCGAGGCGATACCCTGGCCAGGAGAAGTGGGCCCGCGTTCAGTTCGAGTAAAAACGCTGCCCGTTGTAATCCCAAGAGAATGTCCCATTAATCATATCAAAAGTTAAGTACTCCATCCCATCAAGTCAAGTACAAGCCTCCATTCCCCTCTTACATCACCCTTACCCAAAGTCAACTCTCCCATCACTCACACATCACTCACTCACCTCTCTCTCTCTCTCATTCTCTCTCTCATTTCCCCAAGCAAGGAACCGTCCATGGCATTCCATGAGAGAGAGAGAGCTTGGTATGACCCACCTTCCTATCTCTCATCCTCACCCTCCAAAAAAACAATCTCGACCGTTGAATCACATTCTTTGTAGCTTTAGGACACGTTGGCGGAAGAAGGAAGAAAAGATCCTACGGTGGGTGTTTCTCTCTCTCTTTCTCTCTCTCTCTTTCTCTCTATCTCTATCTCTCTCCTTTGTTTGACGATGATGAAGAGGTATGTGGCCCATCTAGTGTGTGTGTCCCACCATGAAGTATATATTTTATCTATGCCATTTACCTTCATGTGGGACCCACCCAACGGATACGTTGGATCTACATCGTCCAGCCCATTAGTGGGCCTGGATGGAAGGAAAATACAAATATCATGTTGATATAATCAAGTGGGCCATGTCCATGTGGGACCCACCATGAAGCCTGTGTTTATCCATGTCGTCCAGCATCCCTGGACGCTGGACAGGGCTAACATGGAATGCATGTACTGACATAGGTGTGTACTTGCAAGCTAACAAAAAAAAAAAAGAGAGAGCTTTTGGAATAGGCCACCCATGTTGGCTCTACCTTGATGTATGGGGCTGATCCACGTTGTCCATTCCGTTCTCCAGCTCATTTTAGGCGTTGAGCCGAAAAATGAAGTTGATCCCATTTTCTGGCGGTCATACCATAGGAAATAGCAATATTACCATTGAAACCCACCTTGATCCTTCTATTCGCCAAAAGCACGTCTCATATTGGTCTCATTTGGTCAATCAGGGGCCGTAGAATATAATGGCCGGGTTGGATTTTTTTAGATGGGGGCCCCACATGGGAAAAATCGCGAAATTTCTGATTCAAAAAAAAAAAAACCAGCAGCACTTGCTGCTGCCGCTGACAGTGGACGGGCGGACGGACTGGCAGGGACCCACGGTCCTAGCCGTGGGCCCCACCTTGATGTGTGTCGACCATCAACACCCTGCATTTGGTGGGCCCTCCTCCCAGCTGTGGGCCACACAAAAATTAGCAGTATTCGGACCTCAAGTGGCCCACATCACATGGAATAGTTGGATTGGACACCTACCGTTGAAACCCTTTTTGGGTTGCAAAAGTTTTGGATCAGATGTGATATTTGTTTTTCCTCTTCATTCGGTCCGCGTGACCTCATCCGCAGGTTGGATGTCATATAGATAGCATGGTGGGCCCCAGGTTTGAGTGTCCCTATCAACAGTTTGGATGGCAGATAGATATTACGGTGGGCCCCATGTATACGTTGGATGGCAAATACATATCACGGTGGGCCCAGGTCCACGTGACCTTATGAACATATTGGATGCAAATAAACAGTACAGTGGGCCCCCAGGTCCACGTGACCTTATAAACAGGTTGTATGATAAATAAACACAGTGGGCCCAAGGTCCACGTGACCTTATGAATAGATTGGATTAGAAATAAATATTACAGTGGACCCCTAGGTCCACGTGACCTTATGAATAGATTGAAGGCAAGTAATCGGTACAGTGGGCCCTAGGTCCCACGTGACCTCATGGACAATTTGGATTGCAAATAAACATTACAGTGGGCCTTAAGCCCATATAACCCTATGAATAGTTTGGATGGAAAATAAACATTATGTTGGGCCCCAGTTTGGATGGAAAATAAACATTATGTTGGGCCCTAGTTTGGATGGAAAATAAACATTATGGTGGTCCCTAGGTTGGAAGGAAAATAAACATTATGGTGGGTCCTACTTAGGACCCACTTATGTATGTATTATGTCCACACCTTTCATCAGTATGGACCTCCACCATGGAGTATGTGATTCATCTATGCCTTCCATCCCTATGGGACCTACCATGATGCATGAGTTCCATCCAAACCGTCCAACCATTTTGGAGATTATTTCAAGGCCATGTGATGAAGCCCATCTTAATGTATTTATGGCCACCCACTAAGGCCCACTTTGATATATATGAGACCATGGTTTGAGGCCCATTTGAGGAGGCCCACCTTGATGTATTTGTGGCCCGTTGTTGAGGCCCACCTGGATATTTATAAGGGCTCATTTGATGTGGCCGATTTGATATATTTGGGGTCCACTTAATAAGACCCGATATGATGTATTTTGAGCCCACGTGATGTATATATTTTGTATCCAGGCCGCCCGTTCAGGGCTAGGCGCTGGTCAGATATAATCATAGTATTGTAACATTATTATTATTATTATTATTATTATTATTATATATGTATTATAATACATATATACATGTATATGTTGTGGGTCCCATGTGGGGACCACAGTGATGTATTTGTTTCATCCACACCGTCCAGATGATCTGGACGGTGCTGGACATGCTTGGACGGTGCCGAATAGTGTTTGGGCGGTGCTGCGGACCCCACCTCGATGTATGTTTCGTATCCCCACCGTCTAGAGTGTTCGGATGGTGCTGGGCAATGTTTGGAAGGTGTTGATTTCACATGGGCAAAATTTGAACAATGTTGATTACCATTAGTGAGCCATGTACACCTATAGAGTGATTGTGTACTGTGATGCACATGTTGCACCTACAATTATAGAAATGATTTTAGATGTAATCATAGCTCTCATCGTGATCTACAAACCCTCCACCTTCCCGGGAGACCCATATCATAGTGGGACCCACTGTGATATATATGTTGTATATTCACACCGTCCATTCATGAGGCCCCCACGTGATGTACATATTTAAGGCCCAGATGACGAGGCCCAATATGATGTATATATGGCCCATGTTCGAGGCCCAATATGATGTATACCCGGTCCAGGTGTTGGGGCCCATTGGGATGTATATGAGGCCCGTGTATTGCGGCTCGCATGATGTATGTGAGGCTCATGGGTTGTGGGTCATTGCGATGTATATTGAGGCCCATGGTTATGGCCGTTATGATATGTCAGAGGCCCATGGGTCAAAGCCCATTATGATATATTTCCAGCCCGTATGTCGTGGCCCATTGTGACATGTTCCCAGCCCAGCTACCGAGGCCCAGCTTGATGTCTATAAGGCCCATTAGTGCATATGAGGCCCATTGGTGCGACCCAATGATGTAATCCACCGTGTTGTGTATATTAGGCCAATGGTGCGGCCCAATGTATTGACTCGTCGTGATGTGTAGGCCCACGTGTTGCGTGTGTAAGGCCCACCTGTGATGACTATTTGAGGCCACTTGTTGGATATTTGGGCCCACCTTATGTTTGACTCTATGTGGACCACTGCTTGGGAATAGTGTTGGTTGAATGTCCACATTTTTTGGTAATGATGGTTAAACGCCCGCATGGTGACCTTCCCTTAGGCATAGTTAGGCCCATTCCCATCGATACTGATTGTATAGGCCGATTCGTCGAGGCCGATTCTGATTGTCGAGGCCGAGTATCGAGGCCGGTTCCGAGTGTCAAATCCGATTGTTAAGGCCGATTTCGTTTGTCAAGGCCTATTGTTGAGACCCTTATGATGTATATGCGACCCATAGTTGAGGCCCATTGAGATGTGTATTCGGCCTGTGTAATGTATATGTAGCCCGTGTTTAAAACCTAATGTGATGAGTAGAAGGTCTATGTGATGGGACCCATGGTGATGTATTCGTGGCCTATGGGCGAGGCCCCTTGTGATATGTAATAGGCCCATGAGGCATGACCCATTTGACGTATTCGAGGCCCATGAGCAAGGCTCACCTGCTGTGTATATGTGGCCTTGAGCAAGGCCCATTGTGTTGTATATTAGGTCTTTGTGTGGGGCCATGGGCCCATGATATGTTTGGCTCTATGTGGGCCATTCCCTGGGGGCAATGTTGGTTAAATGTCCACATTGTCGAGGCCGATCGTGAATACCGATTATGAGTATGTGACAGCATAGCATCATGGTACATGCCCATACGCATCATCTGCATGTTTGTTATGGGATGTGATTGACCATTGCATATGTCATTGGGCAGGGCGGTATGAGACTCCCTGATAGGTGGAGGTTATCTCACATGAGTGTACGGTATGCGCAGGATTGATGCATGACTGGATTGTATGACTCATGCATCTTGCATTGTGTGCTGTGATTACTATACACCCTAGCGACATCAAGGTCGTAGCCTCCACAGGCATATCGTGGATGGCCAGAGGGGACACCGAAAATGTTTGGTTCTAGCATACGGGCGTCATAGATGTCCCTGAGTGAAAATCTCTAAACCTTCGTGGCCAGGAGACGCCCCAACGTCGAGATCGAGTGGATACATGAACGCCCGAGTACCGAATACCAGGAGGCCGCGTCTCCCACGTGTCGTGGTCGGTTGGGAGGGGGTGTGGCCTTACCCGCCCGAGGGTAGAGGGCATTGCTAGTGTCACGCCCCAAACTTGGAAATCGGATTCACGGGAATCCCAATTGCCGAACTCGGAACCGACAGCCTCCGTAATACCACATTCTTGGCTCCCAGCGTCTATACGCCAGGTTCCGATCCTGGGATCTTACAAGAAGGATTTTCCAACGTACATTTGTCTCATAAGAAGCATAACCACAAGTATACCCAAATCATAAAGGCAACCATCATCCACATATCCACTAATATAATCATTTGAGTACAATGTTGAAAGGGAAATACATAAATCGAAAATCAAGCTCCAGAAGACCGCTGCACGCTCCAAGCTCAACGCTGCTGCAACCTAACATCAATTGCACGCATCTATCGTGCATAAGCTTATAGAAAGCTTAGAGGGTGGTGAAGTGTGTGCACAAAGTAAGTGTCAAGTTTTCAATACAATGCAGCATCATACATACCGAAATTTCTGGTAATCCATAAATCGTACATTATCGGAATAATCAAAAATACTGACAAGATCATGAATTATCAGAGTAAGCAGAAATACTGATAAGAGTAGGAATCATATGATAACAGAGTAAGCGGAAGTATGGACAAGTCCATAAGTCAATCAATATCAGAATACGCAATATAGAACAGCTATGCAATAAAGAGTCATAAAGAGCCAAATATCAGATGCCGAGGATGCAATGTAATATACAAATCCTGTTAAGTCTGTCTAGGCCATATAAGTGCAGAAGCATAACAACCCAAAATGTCATATGCCTGCGGATGTAATGCAATATGCGATGCGAATGAGATGACCATGCTGGAGTGTGAAGTAGGGATGATAGTATGTAGTATCGCAGGCTACGGGGTCCACCACAAGGGACTTCTATCCAAACCAGTCCCATACCTAAATTTGGATAGTTAGACTCAACGTGGTAAACTCCTAATCTCAGGTTAGTCGCGTGCCCAACCGAAATCTTTGCCATAATGAAGGGACACAACAATTAGTTGCGCACCACCAGCCCGAGTGGATAATGAATGAATGAATGAACATGCAACTCCTACTCAATAAGTCCACATATCAGTACGGTTCCTCTCTGGGGAATCACCGGGGTCTATTACACTCCAAACCAGATTGTCGCCCCATCGCGCGCAACAAGGTGAGTAGAAGAGACCTCACTATCCGCCTGCCAATATCGGGCTCGGCTCGTCGATAGCGGACCCATTCCTCGAGCTGGTCAGACTCAGCTTAGCATTGCCCCCTCCTCTAGGGCGGGTAAAGTTGTACCCCCTTCCAACAGACCACGACACAGTGGGAGACGCGGCCTAACGGTATACGGCCCTCATGCGCTCATGCATCCACTCGGTCTAGACGTTGGAGCAACCTCTGGAACCAAGAGGGTTTAGGGACTTTCACCCAGTGATATCTATAGCACCCCATGTAGAACAGATTTTCGGTGTCCCATCGGCCATCCATGAATACCTGTGGAGGCTACGACCCTGATGTCGCTAGGGCATACGGTGGTCATGTCACACAAATGCGAGATGCATGAGTCACACAATCCAATCATGCATCAATCCTGCGCATGCCGTGCTCTCATGTGGGGCAACTCTACCTATCAGGGAGCCCCATGAATAACCTGCCCTATGGCATATGCAATGGTCAATCACATCTCATAACAAGCATGCAGATGATGCGTATGGGCATGTATTATGATGTTATGCTGTCACATACTCATAATCGGTATCAATAACCGGCATCAACAATCGGCCTTGACAATGGGATATTTAACCAACATTGCCCCCAAGGAATGGTCACATAGAGCCCAATATATAATGGATCCACAGCCTCACAAAGGTCTAATATATAACACAATGGGCCTTACTCAAGGCCACATATACATAACAGGCGGACCCTGCTCATGAGCCTAATACATATCACAATGGGCCTTGCCCATAGGCCATGAATACATCACAATGGACCTTGCCCATGGGCCTTAAATACATGACATGTGGGCCCTACACATGGGTCTTGAATAATCAAATGGGCCTTGCATCATGGGCCTAATACGTGTCACAATGGGCCTCAACTATGGGTTGCATGTATATCATGTAGGTCTCGACAATCGAAATCGGCCTCGACAATCGAAATCGGTGAGAATGGGCCTAATTAGGCCTAAGGGAAGGTCACCATGCGGGCGTTTAACCATCATTACCCAAAAAAATGTGGACATTCAACTAACATTGCTCCCAAGGAGTGCCCCATATAGGGTTAAACGTATAGTGGGCCCATGGCCTCACACAAAGGCCTAATACACATCACAATGGGCCTCACACAAGAGCTACATACACATCACGATGGGCCGCATTACATGGACCTCGAATTCATCACAATGGGCCTCATTCATGGGCCTCGAATACATCACATTGGGCCTCGTATATATCCAGTGGGCCGCATTAATGGGCCGCACCAGTGGGCCATAAATACGCAACAGGTGGGCCCTGCACATGGGCCTTATACATAATAACGGGCCCCATTACTTGGCCTGATATACACAACATCGGGCCTCACATATGGGCATCAAATATACATCGCAGGTGGCCTCAAGAATACATCACAGGTGGGCCCTATCACATGGCCAGGCGGTGTGGGTGAATCACATCCATCAAGGTGGGACAGGTAGAAGGACGGCATGGAGATAAAATACAATTATGATGGTGGAGTCCTCATCACCGTCCAAACACGTCCGGCACCGTCTAGATCATTTGAACGGTGTGGACAAACAATTGCATCGTGGTGGGGTGGCACGACACCATCTAAACTGCCCAGCACAGATGAACGGAGTAATTGTAATACATACATCAAGTCAGGGCCCCATTGTCCCTGTGAATGGTGGCGAGTGGAGCACGTACATCATGTGTCTAGCATAGATGAACGATGTAAATACGATACATGCATCAAGGTGGGGTCCTAAGGTGGGACGGCTGTGTAACACCCTGAAAAATCGAAGGTCGAGCAGTAACTCAACTTTCGAGTTTCCAAAACATCACTTATGCAACATAGATAATGATGATTGAATGTTGTCTGTATTAGTGCATTGAACATGAGTGAGATTAAGCCAAAACAGAATATCATACTCCAGAGACAGTGAATTAGCAAGCGGAAGACTGTGAAAGAGATATATACAATATAAAAACAGTGGTGGGTCTCCAGAGTGTGATAATGTTACCAGGTTAAATAATTACAAGTACAGTTCTAAAATATACCAATGTGAGGAAGTGTAATGGCTTCTATCCCAAGTACTATAGCCCCGTCAATACAATACCAGGTCTTCATAAACCTGACAGAGAACTACATGTAGGAGAACTCCTCCTCCACATCACAATAGTCCGGCTCTGCTTCATAAGCATCGCCATCACCTGAAACTCAACAAATCTGGTTGGTGTGTACAACACCGTCCCGTAACGTGGGAGTGGGTAATCAACTTAATGGAACAGTAAAGCGTAGGCTAACATGTTATCAATTCAGTCAAGCAGTAATGATAAAGCAGTACAATCAAACAATTCTAACTACTCTTATTTAATGCAAGTATGAAATGACATGATGTATGCCCTTGCCAAACCACCCTCATGCGACACCATCTTACGTTCGCGAATGCGTTCATCCCTCAGTGCTCCACATCTACCAGGCACATGCAGTGCGATGATGAGCATGATTACTGAGTAATTATTAGTCCATTTCAAACAGCAAGATTGGGAAACTAAGGTACCTCCCTTGTATCATTCCCAAACATGATCCATTCTAGGGTCGTCAGTCCTAGTTAATCTCAGACGATGGTGGTTTTTTCTAGGTCACTGCAGAGGCTGCCAGGGCTGTTACGCACAAAGGTTACACCACTCTCCCATCACCTCCTTAACGATTCATCACTATATAGAAACAGGCCTAATTCATACTCTATACACTGCGGTAAAACTCGTCGCCTCACCGCAATTCAGAGTATGCTCGAGGTCACTACAAAGGGCTGTCAGGGTTGTTACTCGCATTCGTTGCACCACTCCCCCATCACCTTATCAATGTAGGCCGACAGCACGAATATAGTGTCCTATACCACCATAATCGGCTCACAAGTCTAGTTGCTCACTGGTCACTACGGGGAGGCACGTGGCCCCAGCGTAGGCCGACCGCTCGACCACGGTGTCCCATACCACCATACCCAGCTCATGAGTCTTAGCAGATCGAGGTACCATGATTAAAAGGGATTTCACTGGTAAGTTTGGTACCCTAGGTTCAAGCAGTAGCGTCCAAACATGGTGAACATACATAAGACAGATCGGGTTACTTGACAAGCTCGGCTAGCTCGAGCGCACAACAAGTTGAACGACATGAAGTGCATAAGCACCTCGCGTGGCCGACCACTATTGTCAACCGAAGTATGACTCGGGTTCGTCGAACACATCTCACATGGCAAATGAATCTCAGCCACGCATTCAGTTTCGTTACCGATTGCCTGGACTATAATCATAGCCCCAATCGCATTCAATTGCAAATAGTTAAAGCAGTAATGAATCAAGATTCAAATCATACAATCCAAGTCTGATATTATCCGTTTAGGGCTGCCAGGGTTGTTGCACGCACTCGTTGCTCTACTCCCCCATCACCCATGACGGATCATACAACGTAAATATGAATTTAAACATATGCATTACATAGATAAAATCATAAAAGCAGTTGAGCATGTTATGAAGCACAACACAAGCATGAGTTTGTATATATTCAATTCCTAATCACACAACTATCCAAGGAAAACATACACATAGTTAAAAGAAGTTGAGAATCATATCTCAACACCCTTATACATTACAATTTGCTAACTACTACTCATTCAGACATTTCAAGAAACACTTTAAAAGACATACATCAACATACATGACATATATTGATCACATAGGCATTAGGCTAAATCCTTTCACTAGGGAGTTGCCCCAATCATAACACGCGTACACCCACGACGGATAGTCATGGAAAGTAGGAATCCAAGTTCCATATTCATTTGAACATTTTCACAAACACTTGGGCTACCCATTTCAACATATATAGCGTATAGTAGCCGTGGCGTGATTCAGGGCAAATCCTTTCGTCAAAGGGGTATCGCCAATACAACAATCATAAATCCATGACAATTAGTCATTCAGTCATTTTCACAAACACTTAGAATACACTATTATAACATACATGGTGTATGTTAGCAAAACATGTATTAGGGCTATCCTTTCGCCAAGCGAGTGTTTTATCCATGTATAATATATTCATACAGCAAATAATCATGGCAAATACATCTCCAAAATTTATACGTATACGGTACTTTCTAGAATACACAATTTCAACATACATAGTGTAAATAAGCAAAACATGTATTAGGGCAAGTCCTTTCGCCAAACAAGTATTTTATCCACATATAATATATTCATACAATAATTAATCATGTCAAACACATTTCCAAAATTTGTACGTATACGGTACTTTCTACAAATACCTAGAGTATGTAGAATTCCATATTTTTCATCTTTAATCGAAACGAAAAACAGACAGCACTTTGTACATGTGCAATTGCATGCAGATCATGAATCTATCATTATCTGACATTGAAAGCGTTAAAAACCGTAACCTATACACCTAAAGTCCGCACCTTTTGTCATAGAATCGTAACGAATCCAATAGGTTTGCTAAGCTTCCGTATTCGGTAGTTTGGCAACCTATAGAACGAAATAGGTTAGCTATTTCATAACCTACAACCACCCAAGCCCCAAATTAGATTAGGTTTAGGGTTTCTTACCTAGAAACGGAGCCGGAATCGCCGGGAAAGCGATTAGAATGATGCGGTGGAGCATGGATAGCAGCAGGAAAGAACATCAGGGAGATCCTCCCACATCTCCCACACTTTCTCTCTCTTTTCTCTCTTCTCTCTCTAGGGTTTCTCTCAAATTCATATGGTTGCAATGAGAGAGGGTTTAAGGTCCTTATATAGCCTAAAAATTCACCAAAATAGACTTCAGGTCAAAGTATACTTAGGTTATAACCAAAGCGGACCTGTTTCAGCTCAACGGATGACTTCTGGCGGGCCTCCTTGAGCCAAAGGTTGGACTTAAGCTCACTAACACCGGATCTACATTTAGTTAAGTTTTCGTTTCGGTCGGGATTCCAGATCACGCGTGGCGGACCAGTTTCAGTTCAACAGTCAGCGGATCTCGATCGGAAATTCCGAGTACATGTAAATGTGTATGAAATTTCTCCTGATCCGAGGGTGTAATTTGGTCTGATTCTGACGGTCTGGTTGCTTAATATTGATCCGCAAGTAAGAGGTGTCAGATTACTATTCAAGATATTTTATTTTTAATTAATTTCACATTTCTCACACTCTTCACTCCGAGCTCAAGCGAATAGCGCTGGGACACTATCTGAATTTGATTTCCGAGATGGTTGTCAAGCCCAGCAATGCGGTCCTAATTCCTTAACTTCGTGTTAATCGAACTTCCAACGTGCAGTCCAAATCTAATACGGAGTTTCGAGATGCTCCCAAGAGCAGCCGGGTAATGAGATTGATCCTAGATTTTAGGGTAACCAAGCGTCAATGATTCTACAAGTTTTGGGTCTTGCAGATCGTATTTAAAGTAATTGGTGCCAATTTCACAGGCACTCTAATTTAACACTGGCTAATTCTCGCCTAGTTTCTAAAGGATTTAGTCCTGGGTGATTTCGGTCTGAGGTGGTACTTAGTTCTTTCTAGCAATGTTTAGTTTAAGTATTGTTCTTCATTACCTAAACTTTAAGATAGTGTCTAAGGTGAAAGTACTTAGAAAATATTGAAAGAACAAAGTAATGAAGGGTGGGATTTGTGAAGGAAATGGGTTCAAAAGCGGTTTTAGACTTTGGGATTGAGTTCTGACAGATTAATACAGTGTTAGGATTGACCCATTGCCTAAGGACGTCTAATTCCAGGTTGGGAAAAATTCGGGCTGTTACAGGCTGGGGGGGTAAAACAGATGGATGACATGAGTGCAGAATAGGTGAACGACGTGAATCCATATGTTCAGGTGGTCCCTATTGTCCAGTTCATTGGACGGTGTAGATATAAGACACATACAACACGTGTGGGTCCCACAAGGAATGGTGGTGTAGAAAATATATAACATAAAGATGGGCCTACACACAACAAGTATGGGCCTACCAATGGCCCTAGGGAGAGTTGTAATGCGGACATTTAACCAACATTATACTTACAATGTGGTCGTCAAACCAACATTACTCCCAAGGCATGGCCCGCCATAAATGCCAATACATGAACCACGGTGGAATGACATTACAATGGGCTTCATGTACATCCCATTGGGTCTCGACCCATGGGCCTCCAATACACCAAATGGGCCTCATAACATGGGCCCTATTCACATCACAGTGGGTCTCAACCCATGGGCCCTAATACATCACAATAGGCCTCAACCCATGGGCCCTAGGATACATCCAAATGGGCCTTATAACATGGGCCTTACATTCATATCAAGATGGGCCTCAACAATGGCCTCATACACATCAAGGTGGCCTAATCACATGGGTCTTATGTATATCAAGGTGGATCACACCAATTGGGCCCCATGTATATCAAATGGGCCGCTCCAAATAAGTGGTGATAATGATTTCCGCCATTTAAAATTCCTAAGGCCCACCATAACGTAAATTTCCCATCCAACCTGTTCCTAAGTTAACATAGGGATAGATGAAGTGGAACAAATATCAGCTTAATTGGAAGCTACTATGGCCCTTACAGATCTTGAACGTTGGACATCATTGTCCACTACTTAGATGGTGGGGTCCACTTGACTCTAGATCTGCCTCATTTTTAGTCTCAACCTTAAAACAAGCTGGCCAAATGGTTGAACGGTCTGGATGTAACACAAGCATCATGGTGGGGACCATGAAAGCCCACCATCAGGTATATTATATAAAATATAATATATATAGTATATATATATAATATATATATATATATATATATATATATATATATATATATATATATATATATACAATATATACACACACACACACACACGCACACACATACACGCATACACACACACGTGCACACACACTCGCCTACACACACATGCACACACACGTGCATACACACATACACGCCCACCGTCCCCTGGACGGTGGGGTTAAAACAAATACACCACAGTTGGCTCCACCGTCCAGGCGGACAGTGGAAATAGAATAAATATATCATTGTGGGTCCCTAGTGGGGCCCACCTTAATGTTTACTTTCCATCCATCCCGTTTATAGGGTCACGCAGACCTAGATGAAGGGAAAAAAACAAATTTCAGCTTGATTCGAAACTTTTGTGGGCCCAAAAAGGGTTTCAATGGTTGGCCTTCAATCAACACTGTTTCTAATGATGTTGGCCGCTTGAGCATTGGATCAGTCTGATATATGGAGGGGGCCCACCTCAGGAGGTGGCCCACAAAATGAACGGTGTGGAAATCACATATACATCATGGTGGGGCCCATGGCTGGAGCCATGGGTAGGCCTGTCCGCTCGCCAAACGCATGCGGCAGCGTTTTGCTGCAGCGTGCTGCCTGCCTCTTTATATATATATATATATATATATATATATATATATATAATTTCTGAGGTTTTTCGTAGGTGGGGCCCTCATCAGTAGGATCTGTGACGCCCCGGTCACTGTTTCATGTGGGCGGGCACACATGTGGGCGGGCCCCCAGGTGCGGTTGGCAGGCTACTATGTGGCTAGCAGCCTACTGTGCTGGGCGAGCTACTATTGCAGTTGACTGTAGCGTAACTTGTCCCACATCGGAAGAGTTGTCTGGAGTTGTGGTGGTTATATGTTGGGTTTCTCCCTTAACAGACATGACGCGTTTTAAAGCCGTGAGCTTCGGCAAAGCGGACAATATCATGTGCTGTGGGGGTGGGCCTTACAAATGGTATCAGAGCTGAGGACGGCTCTGCCCTCGGTGGGGGATAAAGTGACGCCCCGATCACTGCTTCATGTGGGCGAGCACACGTGTGGGCGGGCCCCCAGGTGCGGCTGGCAGGCTACTGTGTGGCTGGCAGCCTATTGTGCTGGGCGAGCTACTATTGCAGTTGACTGTAGTGTAACTTGTCCCACATCGGAAGAGTTGTTTGGAGTTGTGGTGGTTATATGTTGGGTTTCTCCCTTAACAAACATGACGCGTTTTAAAGCCGTGAGCTTCGGCAAAGCGGACAATATCATGTGTTGTAGGGGTGGGCCTTATAGGATTCAACCCCTCCATTGGTCTCCAGGGCTCAAGACAGACCCATCAAGCCCAATATTGGGTATATTTCAGAGTGAAGATAAATTTAAATGCATTTAAACGGTGAAAATCATTGTTTTTTTAACGCCAGGGCCCACCAGAACATCGGATTGAGCCCATTTTTCATCTCAACATCTAAAATGAGCCAGGGAATGGGATGAGCGGCATGGATTAAGCACAGACATCAAGGTGGGGCCTACATAAGCGGCTCACCCAATGAGCTTTGAATCAAGCTAATATTTGTGTTTTCATTTCAGTCCGGGGATGTCCCTGGACGTCTGAGCGTCACACATGCTCAAGGTGGGTCCTACTTAGGTGGGTCATCAACTGATGGATGGTGTGGGTACAACACATATGTAAGTGGGCCCCACCTATAAGTGGCTTGGATAAAATACATGGCTCATGGTGGGGTCCATCTAAGTGGGCCACACGACCACATCATCACCAAGAAAAGGAAAAAGAGAGAGAGAGAATGAGAGAGAAGCACCCACCTCTAGACCTTGAACTCCTCCTTCCTCCGAGAGGTCTTAGAGCTCCAAGGAGGGTGATTTAACGGTCGAGATGGGATTTGGTGAGCCGGATTAGTAGGGAGAATGGGTGAGAGATGGCTTGATTTTAGGTGGCTTGGACGTTCCAAGCTTGCAACGATGGAGGTAAATGAAGAAGAAAGAGGGAGGGAGAGAGAGATAAGAGAGAGAGAGAGAGAGAGAATAAATCATTATGGCTAGTAATAGGCTAGTAATGATGGGTTGTAAGGTGTTGTAATTAATGTGTGTTGAAAAGAAAGAGTGCATTTATGGGGTAGGCTAGGTAGGGGATAGGTTAGGTTGTAGAATAGGGTGACGTCATCCCTAGGATGACATCATCCTCATTATGATTATGGGGAAACGTGTACACTATGGCCCGTGACGTGCGGTCCACCTCCATGATCGTGCACGGGTCATATCTTGGGATCTAGATGTCGATTGACGCACGAGACGCGGCATCGAAATCGTAGCGACGACATGGTTGCAATGGCATAGGTCTTAGGTCGAACCGACTCAGGTGTACAGGGTGTGACTTAGGGCTGATCGCAAACGAAATCTATAGGTCGCGGGTCGCCAGAATTCAACCGGGGGACCGCGGGGCATATGGAACGGTACAGGGCTAGGATACGGGCCTTACAGCTAGGTTGAGTTTGACCAGCTCGTGAATGGGTCCGCTATCGACGTGCCGGATAGATATTGGCAGACTATTGGCTAGGAGGATAGTGAGGTTTCTTACGCTCACTTGGACTGTGCGACTGGGAGAGCGGCAATGCCATTTAGAGTGTACTAAACCCCGGTGATGATCCCAGAGATTAACAATACCGATATGTGGACCCATTGGGCAGGAGTTACATACTCATTCATTCATTCATTCACTATCCACTCGGGCTGATGGTGCGAACTATTTCTTACGTGTGACTTCGCAATGGCATAGATTTCGGTTGGGGCACGCGACTAACTTGAGATCAGGAGTTTATCACATTGAGTCTGACTATCCAAATTTAAGTATGGGACTGGTTTAGATAGAAGTCCCTCGTGATGGACCCCATAGCCTGAGATACTACGCACTATCATCCTAACTTCACACTCCAGCATGGTCATTCCATTTGCACAGCATATTGCATTACATCTGCGGCATATGGTATTTTGGGTTACTGTTTTTCTGCATTTATATGGTTTAGATACGATTGACGTTATTCGTGGACTCATCAGGAATTACATACTGCATCACATCCTCGCATTTGATATTTGGCTCTTTATGACTCCTCATTTGCATAATTGTTTTATATTGCGTATTCTGATATTGATTAACTCATGGACTTGTCCGTATTTTCGCTTACTCTGTTATCGTATAATTTATGATCTTGCCAGTATTTCCGTTTACTCTGATAATTCCTTCTCTTGTTAATATTTCTGCTTACTTCGATATTGTATGATTTATGGATTACCAGTATTTTCGGTACTGTATGATGATGGCATTGTATTGAATACTTGGTACTTACCTTGTGCACACACTTACACCACCCTCTAAGCTTTCTATAAGCTTATGCACAATAGATGCGTGCAGGTGATGTTAGGTTGCAACAGTGTTGAGCTTGAAGCATGCAGCAGTCTTCTGGAGCTTAATTTTCGATTTATGTATTTTCCTTCAGTATTGTAATCAAATGATTATATTAGTGGATATATGATGATGATGTTGCCTTTGTGATTTGGGTATACTTGTGGTTATGCTTATTATGAGTTAAAAGTATTAAAAAAAAATCCTCCTTGTAGGATCTCAGGATCGGAATCTGGCGTATGAATGCTAGGAGCTGAGAATGGGGTACTACGGAGGCTGTCGACACCGAATTAGGCAATCAGGATTCCCGTGAATCCGATTTCCGAATTTAGGGCGTAACACCATGTCTCTAAAATCATATTATAAAGAATTAATGGTTATTAAATGGATGGTTGAAAGTAAACTGATGAGTTATCAAAGGGATAAGGAGATGGTCAATATTATTTTCTTAATGCAACTTGTAGGTTTTGTACTACACACATTTGTGTAAGTGATTTAAACGATTTGAAACCATTCCACCATTTTAACAAATAATTTTAATGTTTTAGGTGGACCACACCACAGGAAACCGTGGGAATTAAAAAATTTACAATGACTAAAGAAGTCTTGGGTCAAGCTGATATTTGTTTTCCCTTCCTCTATCTTTATGTGATCTTATGAACAGATTGGATAACAAATAAACATCATTGTGGGCTCCAGGAAGGTTTCAACTGTGCAAATTATTATTCCCATCTTTTCCTATATTGCGGTCCACTTGCGCTTTGGATATGCTTCAATTTTAGGCTCATGCCCTAAAATGAGGTGAAAAAATGAATAGACGGCATGGATAACCAACATACGTTCAAAATGAGCCCAACAGAGTTTACTCAGTACGATGAAAGCTCACTGAGCTACTCGGTAGCAATCCGATTTCTTGTAAACGGTGCTAAACACGCGGGAGTAAGCCTGTAGAAATCGACACTATTGTCTGACAATGAGTAGCGGAGGCGGAGCTTTCTATGGAGACTTTATTCTCTTTGACGAGGAAAGTAAAAAGGCGTGAATGTTGTGTACTCGATTGCAGATAAGAACCAGGGGCTTCACGGCACACGTGTCAATTCAGAAGGTCTGCTGGCATGTGCGCACCAGATGCACGGACCCGATTATTAGAAATTGCATGCCAACGGTCGTCTTACCTAACTTCTGGCCTGTCGGACATTTGTTGGGCGGCTAACCTTGTTTGGGCGTGAATGTCATGGAGGACGTGACTGGGGACGCGGATTGAGTCCTACCCCCGCCCCTATCCAGCTGTGAAAGGGCAGCAGCTTTGAGTGGCCACCGTGATGTATTGGTCTTATCGACACCGTTCATTCATTGTTTTTTTTGGGATCATTTTAAGGTATGAAACAAAAAATGAGATAGATCCAAGGCTAAAGTGGATTACAAAATGGGGATTAAACTCTTACCTTGAAAACTTCATAAAGACCACAGAAGTTTTGGATGGAACTGATATTTGGTTTTTATCTCCATACAAGTCTATGTAACTTTATAAATAGGTTGGATGGCAAATAAACATCAAGGTTGGCTTTAGAAAATTTTCAACAATAAGAATCATTATCAACACTGCTGCCTATGGTGTGGTCCTCTTGAGCGTTTGATCTGACTAATTTTTGGTTTCATATTCTAAATTGATACGAAAAAATGGATGGACGGTGTGGATAAGACCATAAATCACGGTGGCCACTCAAAGCTGCTGCCCGTTTCCAGCAGAGAGGGGCTGGATAGGACACAATCCGCGTCCTGTGAGTAGGGGCCGTGGACAGGACGGCGACGTCAACTGGTCGGGTCCTATCAAACCAATACCCGGGTTTCACGGGTCTTTTCAGTCCGCATCTCAGTTATCAGATCGTGGACCTGATCCGGTTAGGTTTAGGTACCCGTCAGTGCCCATTAGATATTTAAATCTAGGTATCAAGTTCGACCCACGTGATGGATGGATTAGATATTACACGTGTCATTTGACTTCGGATGTTACATGTGCCGATCATTGTGTTGATGGCAGTGGAAATTTCAGTGCCATCACTTCTCATTGTTTCACGTAATTTTCCATTACTTCAGCTAACAAAATTTGCAACACAACTTTTTGCGTGTGAAACTTTTTTAAGTTACACTATAAATTTTGTGTTAGATCTACGTCATCCATCAGTTTTTTTTCAAATCAATCTAGAGTGTGAGACTAAAAATGTGGTATTTCCAAAGCTCTAGTAGACCACACCATAGAAAAGCGATGGGGATTGAATAAACCACTGTTGAGACCTTTCGGGGCCGACCATGAGGCTTATTTTCGATCTAACTTGTTCATAAGATCATATATACTTAGATGAAGGTTAAACACCAGCTTCCATGTCCCTAAGAAGTTTTTCAATGATAGCATCAATTTCTACTGTTTTTTATAGTGTGATCCATGTTATGGGTAAAATTGGACTAATCAGACAACCAGAACAAGTGAAGACAGACTTCAGAGGTTGGCCTCGGCCATGGAGATAGATCTCAGCCTTGGCCTTGACTATGGAGGTCGGCATCGCCCTCGACCATGGAGGTTGGCCTCGACCTCAGCCTCAGAGGTCAGGTCGGCCTCGACTTTCTCAGGGTTCGATCACTTGATCTTATCTTCACCAGAGATTGCGCAAAACGGTTGAGGGACGTCCGCTCAACACATGCCTATAATTCAGGAAACGTCTCCACCCACATAATAAACTTTTGCCCTATAAATAGAGGACTTGTCTACGGTGAAAGGTACGTAGAATCTCTCACCCTAAACCCATTGATACTACCGAACCCAGGTTCCTAGCCTGACTTTGGCATTGGAGGGTCTCCTGCTCTAGCCAAGGTTTTCTATCTTCTTCTTATGCATTTATTCGAAGGTCTAAAAAAGGAAGTACCAGATTTTTGCATCAACAATCCACTTGAACTTTTGATCTAGGGCTCATATTGTATAATATTTTGAAAAAATGGATAGCTAGTGTGGATATAAGAAATACATCATATGGGGCCACATAAATTTCACACGTCAAGATCCACATTGTCCATCCATTTTTCCATACCATTTCAGGGAATGAGACCAAAAAGTAAGGAGATTCAAGGTTCAAGTGGGGCACACCATAGGAAACCGTGGGAATTTGACTTCCACCATTGAAAACTTCTTAAGACCACAAAAGGCTCTGATCAAGTTGAAATTTGTGTTTTTCCTTCATCTAGGTCAGTGTGGCCTTCTAAAGAGGTTAGATGGCAAATAAACATTATTAGACTTTAGGAATGTTTCAACACTTGTTGTTCAATCATCTTTGCTTTTTGTGGTATGGTCTGCTTGAGCTGTAGATGTTCCTCATTTTTTAAAGTCATTATCTAGAATGATCCAGAAAAAAATTGATGGACGGTGTGGATGTAACACATAAATCAAAATCAAGGTTAGGCCCATAGAAGTTCCACATGTTAAAAGCTGGATGGTAGAGTACGCAACTGAAGAAGAGAATTGGCTCGTCACATGACATGGTGTCATCGGCAATAACATGGACCAATGAAAAGTGACAGCACTGAATTTTCTTATGCCTTCGACGTAAAGGATCCTACCCAAGTTTAACCAGATTTAAGTTGGTGGACCCAACCCAGGCCTGACTAGACCCAATTTTAACTGGGTCTGATAAGGAGAAACCCAAACCCCACCCAACTTCGTAAAGGTTCACAAAAGTTGGACATGAACCCAACAAAATCGGGTCAAGCCCATCAATACCCATTGATAGCCTACTGATGAACCCCATCTCATTTGTATGGTTAGGGGGTGGATGACACCATGATTTTTATAATTACAGGTGTGGGAACTTCTTTTAGTTGGTGATTATGTATAAGTGAGCTCATTTGCTATCTGCCATTAGGATTCGGAAGTAATTCATCAAGATCATCAGCTGCCTTTCTTCCTTATTTATAAAAAAATAATAAAAAGTCCATAGATGAGTTAGAGAATCGGATAATTATGAAAGCTCCATCTAGTGACAGGCATTGGCCTAATTCTGATTTATACATGGACCCTACAAGTGATTAATCTTGAATTGGTGATTCAAGACTAGCTAATCTTTTATTATGATATATATTGTCCTGATCAACATAAGTTCACAAATCCTGAAATTTGTACATTTTTCTTTGGTTGGAGAAATGCTCTTGCGATATTTGTGCGCCCAACTAATTAGTGTGTGGGATATTTGTATTCTATCCCACCCTTCCATCATGGTACCCTCACAATGAAAATGGAATGCTTTAAAAATCGTTGTCAATCCAACCAATATTAGATGGGACCCATGAAAATGGAATGCTTTAAAAATCGATGTCAATCCAATCATCTAATGGGACCCATATGAATGTGGAGATTTTTTAATGGTTGTTTATTATTTTCTATGGTGTGGCCCACCTGATAATCAGATCAACCTGGTTTTTAGGGCATCCCATTTTCATTGTTGGATTAACTTGCTAATTGTGTTGGTTGTTGTTTAAAAAAAAAAAAAAAAACCATTGTGGGCCCCACACACTACTTCAACATATAATTAATTGTGTTTGAGCATTTGTCCTTTGATTGATGGATTGATTAGCAAGTGGAAAAACTATGTTGGAGTAAAATAATAAAAAGGTAAAGAAAAATTAGCATCCAATGCATTCAGTTGAGTTGGTGGGTGGACAACCATCAGAGATTGAGAAGGCATGCGTTTCTATGAGCTAGGGTGAGGTGGGAAGGGAAAGAGAGGCTTGGTCAATTTTGATTGTGCAAGACTACAATGAAGGTGAGTTGTTAATTTCTACTTTTGCAAATTGGGAAGTGGTAAGTAGACTCATGAATCCTAATCCATACAAGCTCCAAAAAAGATAGTTGAGAGCTAATGCCCAGATTAGCCAATATAAAATTGACCGGTAAAAGGATCCAAACGGGTTTAGCTCAGGCATGTAGACATCTCTATTTTGGCATATTACATAGCATTTTGGGATATAACTAGAGTTTCCCACTTTTATTTGCAATAGAACTGTAAGACCTTGAGTCTGGGTGATAGTTTTTTATCCTCATCTTCTTCGCACATTACATGATCAAAGCACAACTGTAGGACTGAGGGATCTACTATGCCTATTTAGTACATGGCAAGGTAGTTGGGACTGTCCACAACTAACCATTTCAGTATTATTTCTCCTTAACAATGGAAATACCATAGTATTCATGAATAAGCATCTCGATCCCCTCACTTGGACTTGATATATGAACCTAAAACATCATTATCAGGTCAACTAACTTTAATTTATTTTTAAGGAGGAAGTCCCCCGCAACACCAATTTAAATATCATGTTTATTTTGTGGATGTGGTGTGTGACACCAAGGTTTCTTGTGATTTTACATAGTGACCGTATATTGCGACTACCAAAATATTTGAATTTGGACCACATGCATTGAGTTTGGTGTTGCGCAGCACGCCAACAACGCAGTGAGCCTAAATCCAATCTCAGGCCTCACCCGCAAACGATAAACAGGAAGAAATATGAACTAGAAACAGATCAAAGCAATCCCAAAACAAACCAAAAGACAAGATATACGTGGAAAAACCTCAATCTAGGGTAAAAAACCACGAATGCAAACTTCCACTAAGAAGAACGAAGATTACAAGGCAATATACTAACCTCTCCCTTGGAAGTACAGAGAAAATCCATTACCCACACCTTAGAAATATTTCTCAATATTCACCTTAACCCTAGAATAGCCCTAGGGACCCCAATTTATAGTTTTGGCAACTTCCCTTTCCGTATCCCAGTTGCGAAAGGACTTGCGACACGAAATCCGCGAAACTCCTTTCCGCATCCCAGTTGCGAAAGGACTTGCGACACGAAATCTGCGAAACTCCTTTCCGCATCCCAGTTGCAAAAGGACTTGCGACACGAAATCCGCCCATGTGGCTCCACTTCTCAACAATCTCCCACTTGGAGACACATCGCCATAAACCTGTCTTCTTCATCCGGAGTGCACCATCTCCCCGTCTTCAAGCCTGAAGACTAATCAAAGCTGAACAGAGCTTCAGCTTCTCTCGTGTGACCACCTTGGTCAACATATCCGCAGGATTCTCACTTGTATGAATCTTCTCCAAAGCAATCGATCCATCTTCCAGTAATGAGCGTATGAAGTGATATCTTATGGCAATATGCTTGGTCCTTGAATGAAAAGCTGAATTCTTGGCCAAGTGTATTGCACTCTGACTGTCACTGTACAGTTTGCAATCTGCTTGCTTCTTACCCAACTCTTCCATGAAACCTTACATCCACACCATCTCTTTGCATGCTTCTGTAGCCACAACATATTCTGTTTCTGTAGTACTTATAGATACTATCTTCTGTAACTGAAAGACCCAACTGACTGCAGCACTACCCAGAGTAAAGACATAACCTGTAGTGCTTCTCCTGATGTCAATATCTCCTGCAAAATCTGAATCCACGTAGCCTTGTAGCTTGATTTCCGATCCACCATAGCACAGCCCTACATCCTTAGTACCTACCAAATATCTAAGGATCCACTTCACAGCTTCCCAATGTTCCTTCCCGGGGTTGTTCATGAACCTGCTAACAACTCTCACTGCTTGAGCAATGTCTGGCCTCGTGCTCACCATAGCATACATGAGACTCCCAATAGCTGACGCGTATGGGACTTTAGCCATGTAGTTCCGTTTCTCCCTCGTCTTTGCCTCTTGCTCCTTAGATAGCTTGAAGTGGTTGGCTAATGGAGTGCTAACCGGCTTAGCACCTCCTATATTGAATCGGTCAAGTACCTTTGCTATGTACTCTGCCTATGACAAAACTAGTTTCTTGTTTTCCCTGTCACGCTTTATCCTCATGCCTAAGATTTGTTTTGCAGCTCATAAATCCTTCATGGCAAATTCTCTAGACAGGTTGTCTTTTGAGATCTGAGATGTCCTTCATGCTTGAACCGGCCACAAGCATATCATCAACGTACAGAAGAAGAATGATGTATGACGTATCAAACTTCTTCAAGTAACAACAGTGGTCTGCATGATATCTCCTAAAGCCGTTTCCTGACATGAAACTGTCAAACTTTTTGTACCACTGCCTTGGGGCCTGCTTCAGGCCATATAAACTCTTTTTCAGTCTGCACACATTGTTCTCCTTTCCTGGTGTCACGTATCCTGTCGGTTGATGCATATATATATATATATATATATCTTCTTCAATGTCCCCATGAAGAAAGTTTGTCTTAACATCTAGCTGCTCTAGATGTAAGTCCTCTATAGCTACTATACTCAAAACCATGCGAATCGTAGACATTTTCACCACAGGTGAAAATATTTCAGTGAAATCGATACCTGCCTTTTGTTGAAAGCCTTTCACAACTAATCTAGCCTTGTACCGTTTCGAACCATCGTGCTCCTCCTTCAATCTGTAAACCCACTTGTTATGAAGAGTTTTCTTACCCTTAGGTAGAGTGACTAGTTCCCATGTACGATTAGACTTAAGAGAGTCCATGGCCTGCTCCCACTTAACCCGTGTATCTAACTGTAATGCCTCTTCAAAACACTCTGGCTCACCATTATCTGTCAACAGTACATAATATAAGGAAGGTGAATATCGGACTGTGGGTCTCCTCTCCCGAGTAGACCTCCTCACAACTGGTGTATATGGCTCTACCTCATAATGCTCTTATGCATGATCATCCTGTGACGTTGTAACACCCGTGTCCGGTAACTCTTCCAACTCTACGAATTCCTTTTCTTCGGCCTTATTTTCCTGCACATTGTCCTTATGTATCACTTTTTCATTGAAGACTACGTCCTTACTTCTGATGATTTTCCTGTTTTTTGGATCCCAAAACCTGTAGCCAAAATCATGCTGCCCGTAGCCTATAAACGTGCACCTCTTGGACTTCGCATTCAGCTTGTTTCTGTGTTCTGCATCAATGTGAACATATGAAGTACAACCGAACACTTGTTGAGGGTCAAATATTGCATATCAGACCCCGTTTATTACTTGAAATTACGAACATGGGACTATTTAACAGCCTGATTTAATCGTATTTATGTTGCAGGTTGAATTCAGGAGCTTTGATTGGAAAGGATACTAAAAGCGTGGATTTAATGCTCTGACGACACCAAAGGCGAGGGACAAACCCCAGGAGACCAAGATCGACACCAGAAATATGAGAAAACCGAGAAATTGAGATTCAGGTGTCCTGAAAGCCGTCCAAGATTCAAGATCACAGGATTTCCACCATCCGTTTGACTCGAAACTTTATGCATAGCTTGAGGTCCATAAATTAACCGTACACGCTGAATTTCGGCCGTTGGATCCTGGTGGAAGTAGCTTAACGGACAGATCAGCCCTCAGAGTCATGATTTTAGGCCCACCTGTTGTTTGGATGTGCCTCATCTTCGGTCCCTATGGGTTAAATTGGATGGAAAATATGTTAGATGGAGCAGATCTCACAAAAACATCTCTGTGGGACCAAATCATACAGTGAATGTTTACAGTGCACTAGTGCACCGGGCGTGCACCAAAAGTCAGGAAGTCGGTCAGCAAACGCTGACCGACTCTTCTTCTCAAAACACGAAAAAACGCAACAGCGTTTTCTCTGTTTTGAGCGGGTTTCTCTAGCGGACCCCACCCAACATCCAAATCATCAATCGGAACCGTCCAATCACTTCAGAGGGGGGGCGTGACCCTCACCTAGGCGTCTTTTTTCGGCCAAGGCAAGCAATCAAGTGAATTCCACCGTTAAAAGCAATTCGGACGGCGGAGTGAGAGATCAGTGGACCGCATCAATGGACACCACAAAACTGTCCTTCCCGGACGGTTTTCTGAGTCAAATCCAATGGACGGAGTGGATTTCTCAAGAAAACAGCACAGTGGGCCCCACCATTTCTGCAGCAAAGCCTGCGTCCGCGATCCACGTCAGCGAGCGACCGGCCGCTGGCCGTTTTTGCGAAAGGCTGTGGGCCCCACCCGTCACCTGTACGGTCGATCTGATCCGTCCATCTTGTAGAGGGCCATGAATACTACAAAACCATGCTGATAGTTCACTCCCATGCATACACACGTGCGTGATACAGAGGCCACAAAAGGGCTACCCGGTGACGTTCAAAACTGATCTTTTTGTATTTTCTTCTCTGGGCCGCGTTAATGGACATTCAAAACCACCCATTCCTGACTGAAATTTCATCCTGAATCCAATGGAAGGGGTGGATTTTTCAGAAAATGCCTCTGTGGGGCCCACCGATCACGGCTGCGAAAATTTGTACTCTGAGTCCTTCTACGACTCTGCCACCAATTCCAGCCATCCAGCAGCTATAAAAGGGGAGTTTTGGACGTGGGAAAGGCATTCAGAAATTCAGAACCAGGGAGGAGCTCCAGATCTACAGCAAGGGAGAGAAGAAAGAGAAGAGAGAGAAGAAAGAAGAGAGAGAGAAATTGGTTTGAATTTTCCTTTATGATTTTTTTATCTTTATTTTTTCATTTATTTAATGGAGTTTATGGGTAACTAATCTCTCAGCTAGGGCTGAGATGAAACCCCTAATTTGAATATCCTTTGTTCCATGATGATTTTACTTTAATTAAGATTGATTTGTTTCTTTCCCTAGTGTGCTTGATTGTCTTAAATTTTATACTTCTCCATCTATGAACTTTAGAGTCTATGGATGGATGTGGTCTGGATGCTTATTCTAGGTGCTTGTTTCTGATCATGAACAGGTTCCTGTAGAGGAAGAAACAGGGTGCTTTACTGAACTGCATATTCCATCTGCCCGATTTGGACATGGGAAATGTTATTCATGGCATTGCTTGAAGGAATTAGACAATCTGTATGCCCGATTGAGGACACAGATTGTGCTTTCTCTAGATAAGTTAGATCAGTTTAATTTAAGGTGAATCAACAGACGAAACAAAGGTTAAGATAATTAGGGGTGGATTCGAAAGTCCTAGTGCTCTCTCTCTGATTTAATTTTCTTCCTTATTCTCAATTGTTTTGTGTTAGTAAATTGCTCAATTATTTGTTGAATTAGTTAAGGAGAATTGTTAATTTGAATTGTGACGACCAGTCCCTGTGGATTCGACCTCGGTCTTACCGAGTTTATTACTACATCACAACCCTATACTTGGGGAGTGAACAACACTCTGAGATGTGCAAGATTCACTTATTTTCCAGTCCACACTTCTTCTGGTAGCCCACCATCCAATGGTGCTGAGGGACTTCTATGCGACGGTATTCACAGCATCTGCCCAAAATATCTTGGGCAACCCTGCATGTAACCTCATGCTCCTGGCGCGCTCAAGGATGGTCCTGTTAATGCGCTCAGCCACACTATTCTGCTGCGGTGTACGTGGAATCATTTTTTATATTTGATTCCACTTGCTGCACAATACTCCTCAAACCTCTTGTCACAATACTCTCCCCCATTATCAGCTCTGAGACATTTTACTATTTTACCTGTCTCATTTTCTACCATAACTTTCCACTTCTTAAATACATCAAATACATCAGATTTGTGCTTTAAGAAATAAATCCACAGTTTTCTACTAGCATCATCAATAAAGGAAACAAAATAACGTGAGCCACCAAGAGATGATACCTGTGCTGGTCCCCACACATCAGTGTGTACAAGCTCCAACAGATGCGTCTTTGGAGCGTGTCCTGTCTTCTTGAAACTTACCCTATTCTGCTTGTCATACACGCAGTCCTCGCAGAATTCCATGTTAATAGACTTCAGCCCTGGTAGTTTCCCTTTTGACAATAGCACTTTCATCCCTTTCTCACTCATATGTCCCAACCTCTGATGTCATAACTGTCCATTCACTCCAATTAATGCGACTGCGAGTGAACTATACGATCCTGAAGTCACGTACAAAGTACCTTCTTTCTTACCTCGAGATATCACTAAGGCACCTTTTGTGATCTTCCAGGAATCACTGGTGAATGTCGTCACATAACCGGTATCAGCCAACTGCCCTTCTGAGATTAGATTCCTTCTCAAACTCGGTACATGTCTGACATCCTTCAATTTCAACGTTGTTCCGTCTTTCTGAATTATATGAACGTCTCCCTTTCCAACAATACTGCACAGCTCATCATCACCCAGGTAGACTCTCCCGAAGTCACCTGATACATAGTTACGCAGAACTTTCTTACATGAAGTGGCATGAAACGAAGCACCCGAGTCTATAACCCAAGACTCATTCCTCGCATCAAGAGACAAGATCAACGCCTCTGTATCACTCTCCTCAGATAGATTCACTGAATCTTTCCCGCCTTGAGAGTTTTCTTCTTGTTTCTTAAGCGCCCTACAATCACGTTTCATGTGCCCCTTCTTACCGTAATGCCAACACCCATCTTTGTCTTTCGGTCCCTTGGACTTCTTCCTCGACTTAGAACGCCCGTATTTATATATTATCTCCTTTATTCAGCAATCTTTCTCTTCCTTCAACGTTTAGAGCATTCCCTGAATCCCCTGAAACTCTTGATGCCTTTCTTCTAGATTCTTCACTGAGAATTAGACTGGCCACATCATCAAATTTCAGCTTTGTCGACCCTGAAGAATTGCTCACAGCAATCACCAAACCATCCCATCTGTCTGGCAAACTGGATAAGATCAATAACTCTCTGACCTCATCCTCAAAAACAATGTCAATGGATTCCAACTGGCTCGTGACTGTATTGAACTCGTTTAGATGTTCAGCCACACTCCCACCATCTGACATCTTCATGTTGAATAGCTGTTTCATAAGATGAACCTTGTTGGATGCTGAGGGTTTTTCATACATGGTGGCTAGGGCTTCCATTAATTCTTTTGTCGTTTTTACCATGGATATATTGAAGGCGACGCTCTTAGACAAAGATAGTCGGATCGTTCCTAAAGCCTTCCTATCCAGTAAAAACCATTCATCATCTGTCATCTTTTCTGGTTTCTTCTCTTTTCCTCCTAGAGGAATATAGAGGTCCTGATACAGATAATCTTCCATCTGCATCTTCCAGAAGGTACAGTTTGAACCATCAAACTTCTCAATTCTAGTTTTCTCATCTTCCGTCATCGCTCCCAATAGAACTAAACCAATAGCTCTGATACCAGTTGTTGCGCAGCATGCCAACAACGTAGTGAGCCTAGATCCAATCTCAGGCCTCAACCACAAACGATAAACAGGAAGAAATATAAACTAGAAACAGATCAAAGCAATCCCAAAACAAACCACAAGACAAGATATACGTGGAAAAACCCCAATCTAGGGTAAAAAAACCACGGATGCAAACTTCCACTATGAAGAACGAAGATTACAAGGCAATATACTAACCTCTCCCTTGGAAGTACAGAGAAAATCCATTGCCCACACCTTAGAAATTTTTCCCAATATTCACCTTAACCCTAGAATAGCCCTAAGGACCCCAATTTATAGTTTTGGCAACTTCCCTTTCCGCATCCCAATTGCGAAAGGACTTGCGACACGAAATCCGTGAAACTCCTTTCCTCATCCCAGTTGCGAAAGGACTTGCGACACGAAATCTGCGAAACTCCTTTTCGCATCCCAGTTGCGAAAGTACTTGCGACATGAAATCCGCGCATGTGGCTCCACTTCTCAACATTTGAATCATCTCAAATCACATACAGGTACTCCCATGGTAGCAGAAGGAGAGTTGTATCTTCAATCGAATATCAAAGACTTCATAACACAATTTGAAAAATGTAAAGGACCAATTTGAATAACCATTTAGTGACAGATCGCCAAGAAGATTTTCACACACTAAAAATAGGCGAAGGTCAATTTCTTCTCTCGTGTTTTCTCTGGGCATAAGAAGACTTTTATGGAAGCCCTTTTATAGAGTTTGGGATCATCCTATTGGAGTTGCAAACTAAAATTGACATTTTCAGCAACAGCCGGTGACTATTGAACTCCCCATGCATAACAGTTGCAGCTCTAAAGGAGCTGTTTTGGAATATGAAAAACCTATGTAAGTTTCTAAGAACATTAAATGATGTGGGGGTATTATAGTCATTTCACAGATGGTGCAAATGCCTATATAAAGGAGTTGTGTATCCGATTACAGCAAGTGTGCAACAAGAGTGCAGCAGTGAAATAGTTACACTATTTGAATTTCGAAATTTCTATTTGTTTTGATATCTCTCTTCCTTCCTACAAAATCAGTTTTTCTAAATTGTTTTAAGGCTTTGTAAAGCCGATAAATTTGGTTTGTACAGCCAACAAAGTGTTATCAAAGTGAGACGATCCTGTGGGACCAGGTATGGTTTGAAGGTTCAGATTGTGTGATCAAGGCGTTGCCACTGCTACGTCAAGAAAAAGGCGTTGTTGATCCATGGTGTGAAGAAGTGATGGCGTCCTCGATCCAGCTGCAGATTCCAAAGTTATCTAAGGATAACTATAAAAACTGGTGCATCCATATGAAGGCTTTGTTCGGATCTCAGGATCTATGGGATATCGTTAGTGATGGGTATGTAGAACCCACAACGGAGCAAGAAGCCTCCTATTCTGCCGAACAAAAGACGGCTCTCAAAGATCAAAGGAAAAAGGATAAGAAGACTTTATTTTTTATATATCAAGGGTTGGATGACTCCACCTTTGAACGAATCGTCGAAGCTACAACATGCAAGCAAGCATGGGAGAGTCTCAGCACCATATTTAAGGGTGTTGATCTTGTCAAGAGGGTTTGACTCCAAACCCTTAGAGCCGAGTTTGAAGATGCACATATGAAGGAAGGTGAGTCCATTTCAGACTATTTTTCAAAATTGCTTGTTATAGTTAACAATTTAAAAAGAAACGTTGAAAAGTTTGAAGATATTCGAGTAGTAGAAAAAATACACTGATCTCTTACAACCAAATTCGAGCATGTGGTTGTGGCCCTTGAAGAATCAAAGGACTTGGAAAACTTGTTCGTCGAAGAGTTGATGGGATCGTTGCAAGTGCATGAGCAACGAATGTAAAAAAATAAGGCATCAACGTTGGAACATGCCTTATAATCTAAGCTGACTCTAAATGACCAAAGTAGTGGTCATACAAATCATGGAGGTCGCGGCACCAACACTAATGCAAGAGGAAGGGCACGTGGATATCATCTGAACCATCCATAAAATCAAGAAAAATTTACCAATTTTCGTAGAAGAGGGAATGGTAGAGGCCGATCCGTACGCGGTCGCAGAAATATGAGAAATATTCAGTGTCAGAATTGCAACAAATTCGGCCATTATGCCTCGGATTGTTGGAGTAAGCCAGTGGATCACGATGAACGATCCAACTATGCTGAAGCATCGAGTCATGATTAGGAAGACTCCACAGTGCTCCCTGTATAAGAGAAAGGATGTGATCGACTAGATGTATGGTATCTCGACACAGGTGTGAGCAATCACATGTGCGGGAACAAAAGCCTATTTGAAGAACTCACAGAAGGAGTTCATGGTGATGTAACATTCGGCGACTCGTCAAAGACACCGGTGAAAGGTAAAGGCAAAATCAAAATCTTTCAGAAGAAGGATGTTTCAAACTACATTTCAAGGTGTACTACGTGCCCAACATGAAAAGTAATATACTGAGTCTCGGACAACTCCTTGAAAAAGGGTATGTTATATACATGAAGAATTCTTCTCTTTCCATAAGAGATATGCATGGACATTTGATTACGAAAGTCCAGATGACGAAGAATCGTATGTTTCCGCTCCATATAAACACAATGCTCAAGAAGTGTTTTTATGGAAAAACAAAGAATGATTCTTGGACATGGCATCTTCACTTTGGCCATCTAAATTTCAGTGGCCTGAAACTTTTGTCGTCATCAAGCACGGTGCATGGCTTGCCTACCATTAAAGCTCCAGAACAAGTGTGTGAGGCGGGCACACTTGGAAAACAGCAAAGGAACTCCTTTCCGAGTGGAGTATCCCGAAGAGCAAGAGAACCGTTACAGTTGGTTCACACTAACATCTGTGGACCATTGGAGCCAATCTCTCTTGCAGGTAATAAATACTTTATTACCTTCATTGACGATTTCAGTAGAAAATTGTGGGTGTATGTAATCAAAGAGAAGTCTGTTGCTTTTACTATTTTTTAAAATTTTAAGGCCCTTGTTGAAAAAGAAAGTGATCTTAAAATCAAAACCCTTAGATCTGACAGAGGTGGAGAGTACACCTCAAATGCCTTTCGAGAGTATTGCAGGGATCAATGAATCAAGCAACAACACACTGCAGCCTATACGCCACAGCAGAATGGAATTACAGAATGGAAAAACCGTACCATTCTCGACATGACAAGGACCATGCTGAATGAGAAAAGTCTACCGAAGAATTTCTGGGCAAAGGCAGTTGCATGTACTGCCTATCTGCTCAATAGGTGTCTGACCAAGAGTGTCAGATTTAAGACACCGCAGGAAGCATGAGGTAGATACAAGCCAAGCGTGGCACACCTTAAGATCTTTGGGTGTGTCGCATATGCTCAAGTTCCAGAAGCGAGAAGAAAAAAGCTTTATGATCATGGCAAGAAGTGCATCTTCATCAGCTACAGTGAAACATCAAAGGCGTACAAGCTCTACAACCCACTAACTAATAAGGTGGTGGTAAGTAGAGATGTGGTGTTCTGCGAGGAAGAAGCCTGGAAGTGGAGCCAGGAAGATTCGGTCAAAGGAAATCAGGTTGAAGCCAAAGAATATGAAGAAGAGCGGCATGTAAATCAGGAGAAGACACCCACATCACCCCCTTCGGATCACAGAAGTCTAAGAATACATTCCATCTCCCCTGGAAGTACTTCATCAAATAAAAATTCAGTCAGCACGTCTTCATCTAGTTCTCCCTCACCCATGGCTCTGATCAAAATGAGAAGCCTCGATGACATATATGCAGGAACTGATGAAGTAAATTTATTATATTTGTATGCTGATCACGAGCCTCTTACATTTGAAAAGGCCGTAAATGAAGAATGTTGGAGAAAGGCTATGGAAGAAGAGATTCATGCTATCGAGAAGAATCACACATGGGAGCTGATCTCACTCCCTAAAGGCCAGAGGACCATTGGTCTCAAATGGGTGTACAAGATCGAGCGAAATGCTGATGATGAGATCGATCGCTACAAGGTAAGGCTTGTAGTAAAGAGCTACAAACAGAAGTATGGGGTGGACTATGAAGAAGTCTTCGCTCCTGTTGCTCGCCTTGATACTGTGAGGATGATTATCTCCCTTGCAGTCCATCACGGTTGGATGATCTACCAACTGGATGTGAAATCTGCATTCATGAATGAAATTCTGGAAGAAGGGGTATAAGTTGATCAACCTGAAGGCTTTGTTATGCAAGGGGAGGAATACAAGGTGTATCGACTGAAGAAAGCCCTCTATGGGTTGAAGCAAGCTCCACGTGCATGCACGCATCGACAACTATCTTCAAGAGAACGGCTTCGCCCAATGTCCATATAAGCATGCAGTTTACATCAAGAAGAATGCTCATGACGATATGCTTATAGCATGCCTGTATGTTAATGATTTGCTGTTTATAGGAAACAACCAACCGATGTTTAATGAATTCAATAAGACCATGTTTAAGGAGTTCGAGATGACCGACAGAGGTCTGATGTCCTTTTTTCTGGGCATTGAAGTGAAGTAGCAACATGGTGGCATCTATATATCTCAAAAGAAGTATGCCAACGAATTGATTGAAAAGTTTAAGATGGCCGATTGTAATGTCGTAAACACGCTTGTAGCAATGGACCTTAAGCTGACAAAAGAAGGAGAAGGAAGAAGCGTAGACTCGACTCTGTTCAAGAGTCTGATTGGAAGCCTAAGATATCTTGCAATCAGAAGGTCGGATATCGTCTATAATGTTGGACTTCTAAGCAGGTACATGAAAGCGTCAAAAGAATCACATTGGCTAGCCGCAAAAAAAAAAATCCTTAGGTACATCAAAGGAACAATGAAATTTGGTCTTTTTTATCCATACGATGATGAGGCAATTCTGTATGGATACTCCGATAATGATTGGGGAGGTGACCAAAATGAAAGGAAAAACACAACTGACTATGTATTCTATCTCGGGTCGACCACCTTCACATGGAACTCAAAGAAGCAAAGTGTGGTCGCTTTGTCCACATGTGAAGCAGAGTACATGGCAACATCGTCCATAGTCTGTGAAGCAATATGGTTGAAGAACATGCTGAAGGAGCTGAAACATCCACAGGAGGAATCCACCATTATATACGTGGATAACAAGTCGGCAATCAAACTTGCCAAAAATCTAGTACAACATAGAAGGAGCAAGCACATTGATACGGGGTATCATTTCCTGAGAGATCAAGTGAAGCTAGAGTATTGTCATACCATTGAACAAGTGGCGGATATCTTTACCAAAACATTGCCGACTGATACATTCAAGAAACTTAGATCAATGCTTGGAATGAAGCTTGTTTCGATTTGAAGGGGAGTATTTGAGTTGCAAACTAAAACTAATATTTTAAACAACAGCAGGTGATTATTGAACTCCCCATGCATAATAGTTGTAGCTCTAAAGGAGCTGTTTTGGAATATGAAAAACCAATGTAAATTTCTAAGAACATTAAATAATGTAGGGGTATTATAGTCATTTCACAGATGGTGCAAATGCCTATATAAAGGAGTTATGTATCCGATTACAGCAAGTGTGCAGCAAGAGTGCAGCAGTGAAATAGTTACACTATTTGAATTTCTAAATTTCTATTTGTTTTGATATCTCTCTTCCTTCCTACAAAATCAGTTTTTCTAAGTTGTTTTAAGACTTTGTAAAGCCAAAAATTTTGATTTGTACAGCGAACACATCCATCACTGCCAAGGAAGATGTTATGGACATTTTTCTTTATAGTCAGAGAGAAACAGCCGTTTCATGCGTTACGCAAATATGTCATATAGCCATACATTCCAACAAAATCTACTCTCCATTTCATCTTTCGTAGCACACGATGGAAATGCTAAGGTCCAATATTACACCTGGAGTGTCCATGAAGCAAGTATGGTAGTGACAGATGGGAAAATGGCATAAATTCAAAATTTTCAGCAATGTATGCTGTGTGCAAACAATAATTACAACCATCAACCTAGTCTCCACGATACATCCTATGCTTGAGATGACCCTATGCTTACACTCGAGCATCCAAGAACCCACCACGTAACGGATTTCATTCATTTCAAACTTCTTCATTTATTGCAGTAAGTTTTAGATCACTTCGGATTGAAATCCCATTTTGTGTTGAACATCTACAATCTGCGCTGAAGTATCTTTTGGTCCTATGTTGTTTCATTGAATAGTTTTCTTCAATGCTTTTCTAATTTATTTTATTTTTTTTTTTATTTTTTATTTTTTTAAATTCCTTTCCTTGAATCAATTCATCTCTTTTTTGATCATTTCCTGAAATTAATATCTAACAATAATATACTTATATTAAACCAATAAAGAATGAGACCCATTTTTTTTTATCGGTGACTATGAAGGTATCTAATCTATGCCCTGAAAATATTAAGGGGGTTTGTTTTTTCAATTACATGCATAAGTACGAGTAAATAACTAATAATTAGTTATGAAGGGTGTTTGTTTAAGAGGGAAATACATCCATAATTACGCCTCAAAAACAGCACCATGAAGCATGTAATCCAAGGGGCTTCCGTGTTGTCAAAATTCATGAGTTCCACAGTGATGTATTTATGTGATCTATGCCGTCCATCTATTTTATCACCTCATTATAGGGCATGTACCAAAAAACGAGGGAGATTAGAAGCTCAAGTGAACCACACCATAGGTAATAAGGGGGTTAATGACGTCCACCATTCCTACCAATATTTCCAATGGTTTAGCCCACTTGAACTTCCAATCTGCCTCGTTCTTGGGATCATGCCCTAAAATTAGCTGGCAGAATAGATAGAAAACATCGATAAGATACAAACATCATGGTGGGCCCCACAATTTTTATATGTGGAAATTGTATGAATTCAATGCTGTGAAATGAGAAGCTTGACAAACAAGCTCACGGTCAACATCAACCTAGTTATATGGATCCTTACTCTTGCTCGGGTGGTAGACTCTGAGGAGTTTCAACACCCGGTCAAGGGTTCGAGTATCCATAAGTGGTGAAATTCCACTAGCGTGAGTGTGTGGGGTGTGTGTGCATGTTAAAAATTAAAAAAAAAAAAAAAAAAAAAACCTAATTACATGGGCAAATAATCATTACCTATTTGATGGTAATTGCATATGTAAATGAAAAAACAAACAACCCCTAAAATAAATTTATAACATCCAAAAGAATTTTTTTATTGGAATTATTTATTAGTACTTTTCAACTAATGTAGCTATCTTGTGATGAACTAGGTATATCTTATGTCTTCTTCTCTATTTATTTCCATGCTTACTCAAATCTATGGTATGTGTTATTTCACAGTATCTTCACAATATCAACTACTTGCAGTTGAAGTGCTTGACTAAGTGAGAGCTCAGTTCATTTTGTAATTCGATGATGTTGAGTTGCCAATACCATAGTCTCAAATAATATAATTCAAGGCTCATGGGTGTTTATGATTTTGATCTTATTTTACCTTTTTTGGTTTAGAAGAACAAAGGTAAATGTTGGTTGTATGTTTGAGTTTTAGTTAGAAATTGTGAAAATTAATGCTTCAAGATTGGAGTGCTTAGTGGATTTATTAAGCTTAAGGCTCATAATGGGCCAGGCCCGGCCACACCAAAATCAAATATCTGAACCTAGACCCTGCAAAATCAAAATTCTAAATAATACGACTAGCATGAGGCCCACCAGACTAATTCAAAAGTAGGGACTGGGCCCGGCCCACTGCCAGTCCTTAAGTTCTTTATCCTATTTCAGAGAAGTGGTTTCACTCAACTTTTCTTGGCGCTTTCTAGAAATGGATATTGGGTTTCCACAAGGTATTTCTATTGTTTCTTAATATCTAAGTTAGAGAACGTTATAAATTGATAAAAAGGTGATATTTTCTCTTTAAAGCCAAAAGAGATAGAGTGAGATAAACTGATTTTTTTTTTTTTTTCTTTTTTCTTATGCTAGAAGTGACAAATTGATAAATGATTTTCTTTCTTTTTATTTCATTATGTGAGTAAGATGGAAGTGAGAGAAAAGGACAAGAGCCCAATGATATAGCTACCAAACCATAGGTCCACTTCATGAAGTTGGAAACACTTGTATTATATAAAGCCTCTAGAAACTAATCATATGGGATCCTCAACATGGTATTCCAGAGTGTCATTTTATGCAAAGATGCCTTATATTTCATAATCCACACAGCTTGGCACATTGTACTAATGATGGATTGCATGGCCCAAATTTTTTTGGGACAATTCTGGCTAAGTGAAAGTGGGCTTAGTCAAGCCCTTGAAACATGTTGGGTAGGCTTGAACTGATCATTTAGCCCCGAAGGCTGGGCCAATAAACTTGTTTGCTAGCTAAAGTCCGTTGGCCTAGCTCAATCTCTCCAGGGGTGATTTTAGACTCACAATCTCTAAGTAAGAAAGGAAACATCCACAAGGAGTACTGTTGGGATTTTCGCAATGGAATCACACAGATCTAGATCTATGATAGCAATTCAATTGTAACAAGCAATCACAGAAGAACCCAAAGTTTTAACGTGGAAAACCCTTACGGGAAAAAACCACGGCACAAAGCGACAGAAATTCACTATGAGAAGAAACTTACAAGAGAGAGGACTTACCCGATTCGAACAACCTCGAATCTCACCCTTGCTACACCCTTTAGAAACCCTAGAACTCCTTTAGAAAGCTTTAGAATTATTTCCCACCATCCCTAGAAAAGCCCTAGGGACCCCTATTTATAGTTTATGTAACTTCCTTTCGCACCTTGCGAAAGACCGACTCAAATTTTCACAGTCCGCATCAAATCCGGAAACGAATCTGCATAATACGACTAGTCGAGCCAAGTCTACGACCAGTCGAGGGACCCCTACGACCGGTCGAGACATCCCCTCGACCAATCGAGCAGCCCAGACACCAAAAATCTCAAGTCACTAGACTTTGAGTCGAGCAGTTCCTACGACTGGTCGTGGCTGACCCACGACCGGTCGAGCAATCCAAAGTCGAGATTAAGACTTCTGACAACAATCTCCACCAAGTTTTTAATCTTGAACCGTGTAGCTCTTTGACCTCTTCTTTTATCTCTTCATTGCATCATAGCTTCAATCAACGCTTCTCGTGCACACTCCATCATTCTTTTACGCCATCGCCAAGCCCAGAGAAGTTGCACAGAACTTAAACTTCTCTGTAGGAACGACCTTGGTGAGCATGTCTGCTGGATTCACATTGGTGTGAATCTTTTCCAGTGTGATGCCTCCTTCCTTAAGCACCTGTCGGATAAAGTGGTGACGAACATCAATGTGCTTAGTTCGTGAGTGATAAACAAAATTTTAGAGCCAAGTTGATAGTGCTCTCGCTATCACAGTTAACCGGCACGGCCTCCTGCTGAAGTCCCAACTGATTAATCATGCCTCTGAGCCAAACACCTTCTTTAAATGCTTCCGCCACTGCCATATATTCTGTTTCGGTCATGGAAAGAGCCACCACGGATTGAAGCTTCGATATCCAACTAATTGCTCCACCCGCTAGTACAAACGAGTATCCTGAAGTGGACTTCCTAGAATTTACTACTACTACCCCGCGTAGTCAGAATTCACATACCCTGCCAACTTTGTTCATGTCTTTTCAAAAGATAAGACGTGGTCTTTCGTACCTCGAATGTATCGAAGTAGCCATTTTACCGCTTTCCAATGTTACTTACCGGGGTTTGACATGTATCTACTCACAACACCGACTGCCTATGAAATATCCGATCTCATACAGACCATGACATACATTAAACTGTCAACCGCATTTGAATAAGGCACATGAGACATAACCTGCTTTTCCTCATTGGAATTAGGACATTGTTCTGAGGAAAGCTTGAAGTGAGCCGCGTGGGAAACGCTCACCGGCTTTGCCTGATCCATCCCATACTTGATCAATACCTTTTCAAGGTATTCTTTCTGTGATAACCAAAGCCTGCTCTTCTTCCTGTCTTATGAATATCTATATCGAGAACCCTCTTTGCAGCCCCTAGATCTTTTATCTCGAATGTCTCTGATAACTGAGTCTTCGGTATGTTGATTTCAGACATATCATGGCAGGCGATCAACATATCATCAACATACAGTACTAGGATGATGAATTTTTCATCACTTAGTGTCTTGTAATAGACACAGTGATCGTATTCACTCCGAGTAAATTTCTGACTCATCATGAAATAATCAAATTTTTTATACCACTGCCTAGGTGACTGTTTCAGGCCGTACAACGACCTCATTAACCTGCAAACTTTTTTCTCTGCCCCTTTAACTTCATAGCCCTCTGGTTACTTCATGTAGATCTGCTCTTCCAATTCCCCGCGTAAGAATGCAGTCTTCACATCCATCTGTTCCAGCTCGAGATCGTATTGGGCAACCAGCTTCAAAACAAATCTGATAGATACCTGCTTTACCACCAGCGTGAATATCTCTGTGAAGTCGATCTCTTCTCTCTGAGCATAACCCTTCACTACCAACCTTGCTTTGTATCTATCCTGTTTCCTTTTGAATAACCACTTGCATCCGATCACTTTTCGGCCCATAGGAAGCTCCACAAGCTCCCATGTATGATTTTTGTGCAACGAGTCCATCTCATCGTCCATAGTTGCCTTCCACTTTTCTGTATCAGGCTCATTAAGAGCCTCCTGAATAGTAGACGGGTTCCCTTCATCTATAATGAGAGCATATGCAATATTAGAGTCGTCCATGTATCTTGCCGGTAACCTGCGATCACGTGGTGGGTTCCTTCTCATAGGTGGCTGCTCCACCTGATTCTATACCTCTGTTTTCGCATCTGTCTCTGCCTGAGTATTATCTGTATTAATCTGAACGTCTACGATTACCTTTTCTGGTTCCTCTTGCTCTCTTTAATCATTCTTGCGAAATAGAGAGCTTTCATCGAATCTGACGTCACGGCTAGTGATGACCTTGCGCGTGACCTTGTTGAATAACCTGTAACCTTTCACACCAATGTCATAGCCAACAAAGATATACTTTTTGGCTCCATGGTCTAGCTTATCTCTCTCAACTGACGGTATATGAGAGTAAGCTTCACAACCAAATATGCGTAGACCTGAGTAGTTGATTTTCTAACCACTTCATACTTCCTCTAGAATTTTACATTCAATTTTTGTTGAAGGAGATCGATTCACCAAATAACAAGGCGTGTTAATGGCATCTGTCCATAGGTCCTTGCCCACCGCAACATTACTTAACATGCATCTGGCTCTCTCCAGGAGAGTCCGATTCATTCGCTCAGCCACACAGTTTTGCTCGGGGGTGTGGCGCACTGTGTTGTGCCTGATGATCCCTTCATCCTTGCAATAATCATTAAACTCAGTGGAAGTAAATTCTCCACCATTGTCAGTCCTTAAAACTTTTATTTTCCGCCCTGACTGTTTTTCCACAATTACCTTCCATTGCTTGAATATGGTGAAAACTTCGGGTTTACGTTTCATGAAGTAAACCCAAACTTTCCTGAAATAGTCGTCAATGAATGAAACAAACCATGACGACCCCCCAATGGAAACTTCTGATGATGGCCCTCATACGTTAGAGTGCACATAATCAAGCACTCTCTTACAAACATGTTTTTCAGATTTAAAAGATAGTCTAGATTGTTTGCCATATATACAATACTCGCATATATCTAAATCAGAACTTTTAAAAACTGGAATCAAGCATCGATCAGAAAGTACCTTCATGCCTCGCTCGCTCATGTGGCCCAGACGAGCATGTCACATACGTAGAGACGTGGAATCTGCAATAGCTGCTGCCGCTCCACCTGCCGAAGTGCTCCTAATCAACCTGTAAAGGTTTTCGTGCCTCTGCGCTCTTATAACCACGAGTGCTCCTTTTAAAACTTTAAGGACACCATCAATACCGGTGAACTTGCACTCTATAGTCTCAAGTGCACCGAGAGAAATCAGGCTTTTCTTCATATCAGGAACGTGTCTGACGTCAATCAAGATACGCTCTATCCCATCAAACATCTTGATGCTAACTGTACCAATAGCCACAACATTACAGGCATTGTCATTGCCCATAAAAACCTGTCCACCATCACATTCCTTGTAACTGGTAAACCAACTTCGATGAGGTGTCATGTGATAAGATGCTCCTGTGTCAAGTATCCACTCGTCCTTATGATTGTCGTGTAAGTGACCAATCATGGAAACAGATAGAACATCACCACCACTTGATTCTTCATCAGATGTGACCACATTGGCTTCCTTGAAAGAAGTCACTGAATTTTCTTTCTTTGTTTTAGGATTTCTATAATCCTTCTTCATGTGTCCAGACAACCCACAATTCCAACACTTTAATTTTCCTTTGCCCTTGCCCTTGGATTTGGATCTAGGCCTTGGAGATCCTGTACCTCGCTTTGTATCTCTACCCCTCGTAATCAGTGCCTCGGAAGATGCTCCCATGTCACCGTTTAGCTTTCTCATAGCCTTCCCTTGAAGGGCTGAGATAACGGTGTCAACACTTAGGGTTTTATTTGCGGTGCACATCGTGTCCCTGAAAAACTCATATGATGCAGGTAGAGAATTCAACAGAATACATGCCTATTCCTCATCTTTGACCACTTCCTCCATATCCAGCAATTTGCACATCAGTTTATTAATGTTGCTGATATGGGCTTTTAGATCTCCACCCTTTGCCATCTTGAAGGTATAACACTGTAGCTTCAAGTGTAGGCGATTTTCAGAGGACTTCTTTGCATAGATGTTCTCTAATTTCGCCCACAGACTAGCCGCAGTTTTCTCCCTCAAGACATTATAGAGAACCTCATCCGTGAGACATAATCGGATAGAGGCTAAAGCATTACTCAAGGTTTTCCCATTCATCATCTTGCATGGTGGATTTCCGCTCCTCAAGAGCCTTAATCTCGCCTTGCTTGGTTAACAGACTAATCATCTTAATCTTCCATAACTCAAAATTATTTTTGCCTGAGTACTTCTCAATATTAAACTTGTCGTTTCCCATTATTACTAATCCTGCAGATTTAGATCTGTGCCCCAACGATTGCTCTGATACCACTTGTTGGGATTTTCGCTACGGAATCACACAAATCTAAATCTAGGATAGCAATTCAATTGTAACAAGCAATCACATAAGAACCCAAAGTTTTAACGTGGAAAACCCTTGCGGGAAAAAACCACGGCACAAAGCGACAGAAATTCACTATGAGAAGAAACTTACAAGAGAGAGGACTTACCCGATTCGAACAACCTCGAATCTCACCCTTGTTACACCCTTTAGAAACCCTAGAACCCCTTTAGAAAGCTTTAGAATTATTTCCCACCATCCCTAGAAAAGCCCTAGGGACCCCTATTTATAGTTTAGCCAACTTCCTTTCGCACCTTACGAAAGACCGACTCAAATTTCTTGGGATTTTCACTGCGGAATCACACAGATCTAGATATAGGATAACAATTCAATTATAACAAGCAATCACAGAATAACCCAAAGTTTTAACGTGGAAAACCCTTGCGGGAAAAAACCACGGCACAAAGCGACAGAAATTCACTATGAGAAGAAACTTACAAGAGAGAGAACTTACCCGATTCGAACAACCTTGAATCTCACCCTTGCTACACCCTTTAAAAACCCTAGAACCCCTTTTAAACTTTAGAATTATTTCTCACCATCCCTAGAAAGCCTTAGAGACCCTATTTATAGTTTAGGCACTTCCTTTCGCACCTTGTGAAAGACCGACTCAAATTTTCGCAGTCCGCATCAATCCGGGAAACGAATCTGCGTAACTACGAGTAGTCGAGCCGAGTCTACGACCAGTCGAGGGACCCCTACGACTAGTCAAGACATCCCCTCGACCAGTCGAGACATCCCCTCGACCAGTCGAGCAGCCCGGACACCAAAAATCCTAAGTCGCTGAACTTTGAGTCGAGCGGAGCTCGAATAGTCGAGCAGTTCCTACGACCGGTCGTGGCTGACCCACGACCGATCGAGCAACCCAAAGTCAAGATTAAGACTTCTGACAACAAGTACACCATGACTTGTTTATTTGTTCATTTCAACGATGTTATATATTCAACTTTCATAATCACGACTTGTGTATTTGTTCATTTCAGCCATTTTATATATTCAACTTTCATAACTATGTTTAAGATTTATTAATTCTATATTTTTAATTTAATTATTAAACATCGAGTACTCAGTAGAGGCATGAAAGAGAGTTTAAGAGTTGCCATGACTAGACATCAATTCTAGTTTTTGAGGTTTTTAAATAATGGCATGAAATCATGGTAGCCTTGCAAATTTTCTAGGTTTGTCAGTGACCTAAAGCTGTTGATCGAAGTCCTTAAACATTAGGTAGCCTTGCAAATTTTCTAGGTTTCATCATAATCCTGTATAAACTCTAACATTGACCAATTGAAATGTGCTGCGCGTGTATTATGTGATAGATTGTAAATCACTTTGAAGATTTTTGTGGATGTCATGATGATTTTATCCTTACATTTTGAACTCATCACTTGAGCACACGGCTCATTCAAATGATCTAGGCGTAGGCTCATTAGAGGCTTGGGTTAAGCTTGGGCTGGGGTTGATTTAATGAGTTGGCATGGCCAACCATGGCCTATGGGGACTGTCAATTCAAGCAGGCAAGGTGTGTTGAAGCCGGAGCAGATTAGGTTCGCCCTGGCCTCACCCACCACGATGCAGCCCTAACCATGGGTCTCACCTTGATGCATGTATTGTATATCCACATTATCCATCCATTTTTCAGCTCATTTTACGTCATGAACCCAAAAAATGAAGCAGATCCAAATCTCAGTTGGACCATGCAATAAGTAGCAGTGGTGATTGACCATTAAAATTTTCTTATGGGCTACAAAAGTTTTATATCAATTTAATATTTGGTTTTCCCTTCATCCAGGTTTGTGTGACCTTATCAAGGGGTTGGATGAAAAATAAATATTATGGTGGGCCCTATGAAGTTTTTAATGGCCATCGTTCAATCACCACTGTTTCCATAGTGTATTCTACTTGAGATTTAGTTTTACTTAATTTTTAGGCATATGCCCTAAATTAAGCTGGAAAAATGGAGGAACGGCATGGATATACAATAGATAAATCAAGATGGAGCCCAAGGCCAGGGCTGCACCATGTTGGGTGAGGCTGGGTTACACTTAATCTGCTGTTGTCGAAGCTCGCCCGCAGCAAAGTACAACCTAGCTCCAATTCTAACCTGGGCCTTGACAGGCCAAAAAAACAGGCCTGAGCCCTGCCCTAATAGTTATACACGGCTTGAGCTGAGCCTGAGTTTGTCACCCACTTTTGAATGAGAGTGGATTTGGTGAGGCCCACCTTACTCAAGTCAGTGTGGCCCTAACCATGGAACGCACCTTGATGTATGTATT
>JAJHSJ010000012.1:19949589-19995096 GCA_021015155.1 Magnolia officinalis | reverse complement strand
ACTAAAACCCCCCTATGGCATACTTCCTTCACAAACCACCCCTCCAAGCTCCCTTTTCCCCTCCAAGTTGCTGTCCTCTCTCTCAAAACTCCCTTCCAAACGCTCAATCTCCCATTTTCGACCACAACCCATCCATTCCCATCCATTCCCATCATCCACAGCAGTCCCTTCCTCTCTACCCTCCTCCGTTTCCTTCTCATTTGGAATCCCCCACCCCCATTTGAAGCTCAAAATCGGGCAAGCCCTCTAACCCATCCATTTTCTTCCATTTTCCTTTCTTTACTCCTTGTTAGTTGGGCCTCTACAACCCCTGATGAGAACCAAATCTGTGGAGAACCAAAACTCCAGCCCTTTTCTCCCTTTAGGGCCGTTCGGCCAAACTGCATTAGGTGAGTTAGGTGGATAGAATTGTATAAGTAATAATAAATGTATGTGTAGGTATGACCCCTAGATTGTTTGTATCCCATGTTTTCCGACATCATGTTTAGAATGTACGCAATTAAAGTAAATCCCGGAATTTCCTTTCCAAGTACACTAGAAATTCATTATCTTGGGATTTGGAATCCCATCTCACATTTTTCCACACAAGACTCATTTTTCCAAAGCCTATAAAATTAATTTTAATCCCCACCCACCCTCCTACCAACTATGTCATTCCCAAACCCGAGGTAGGATTAGTAATACAATCCCATTTACTACAACTTAAGACCACTGACCAATAGACCCTTGGAGTTTTGGACCTAGAGCGGTGCTTCGACAGACCTGACCGTGTAGGAAATCCAACAAATTAATAATGTGAATCTTAGGACCCTCTTAGCTGGTATGAGCATGTGTGACATGCTCGGGCGTAGTTAAATTCAAGTTCGAGCAACTCAATTCCACTTAGACAACTTTAACCCTAAGCGATAACCAATTTCTTGTATTAGAAACCATCTAGCGTAAGTCGGCTTGATTAGGTTGGAGCGAGACCCCCATTCCTTCGTTAAATCCCCTTGGTACTCATAGGCTTTTTTAACAACTCTTAGGAGGCTTGTTTGATTAGTAACTAGTCATGCTCATAGGAAACTTATATATCCCTTGGATTTAATGATAGGTCAAATCTATACACTCCTTAGAATCGCCTTCTCAAGGACTTAGTACAATCGGAAACACGGAGTAGAAAAACTACATATAAGCGAGGTACTCACGGTCTGAATCGAATTCTCAATCCTAGTAGTGACCAATGAACTCTATGCTCTGATCAAGCAGAAGTCGGGATCAACTAGGATTAAGAACTGATACGATACTTTTCTGTCCTCCTCATGAGACAGAATATCTATGTTCCCGGCTCAGACCCACACGCAACTTTCTTCCGTGTTGGCCGAACCACTTGCAAACCAAAAGTTTATAACTTCATCTTTAAAAAGTAAGGAGTATATAGTCGATAGCGGTATTTGTCTTTTAGGCCCAAGGAATTACCCAAATGGGCAACAAACAGTTAAGAATTTGGCCCCAAGTTACATGCCATGTCGGCATACATATTGTGCGTATGGACGTAGAAAGAAAACCTGCCCTGTTAAGCCAGACATGATTAAATAGGATAAGTCTGGACCGCGACAAAACCCCTTGGTAGAATTAGGCATCGTGCCTCAAACTCACACCCTGTCCCTGCAATCAACCACAATACCCATCATCTTTAGCTCCCTTCTATAACCATAGGTATCAATGTCATAGTACACATCGTTGATGAAAGTCAGACCAATGTCTTTCGCATTTTCATGTCAAGGATAGGTCTTAAATTACACCTTGTTCCGATATATGGAGCATGACATAAATCTTTAAGCCTTGAGGGTGAAATAAATTTTTAAGGGGGGTAGAAAATTATAAGCCCAATCTATTTAAGTCAGTTTATACACCTCTTTGATCTGGGTAGCGTAGCGAAAGCGTGGTGGGACCCCTACCCCACTGGCCCAGGATCGAAACTGTGCTCGTTAATACGAACATTATAGAAGTCCTAGAAGTTCTACTATGAGAAAAACCGTTTTAGGATGATCTAGTAAGATTTGATTCATCATTTCCTTTGACATAGATAATACGAGGACTTTCTTAGACTAAGCTTAAAGGGCGACCTTAGACATAGACCATTTAAGCCTTTCAATGATGGACACTCCCTACGTTCTAGAGTGATCGGACTACGGAGTTACTGAAACATACAACTGCGAAACATTCGCGGCTTGACCCAATTCTCAATCCTGGGTGACTACCAATGGACTCACTGCTTGGGGCCGAGCAGAAGACCAGGATCCACCAGAATTCGGAAGGGATACGATGAGCTTTCTACCCTGGCCCGGTAGATGATCGATGTATTGGGATTAAACCCACCATACACGTCTCTCCATGTTGGTCAAACAATGAAAACAACTATCTTACTCTAGATAATTGGGATTTGTCGTCGAGACTCCAAATAGATAAAGAAATAAATTGTAAAAAAAAACCATAAGGATATGAGAAATGGATAAAGAATTAAGTTTTAGGGGGGTAGACTAGAATGAACCAGGCTAGTATATATCTCCCACATATAGAAAACTCGAAATCATAAAAACTTAGGCAAAGGAAATAATTAAATCTTTCCTTATTATCCTTAGCCAATTTTGGGGACGAAATTTTGTTTTAAGGGAGGTAGATTGTAACATCCCGGATTTTTGCCAACCTGGGGATTTTAGACCTTGTCACTCAGTCCCAGGCTAAAATTGCTTGTGAACCCATTTCTTTCACAAATCCCATCCTTCACCACCTTGCTCTTCAATCTTTCTAAGTACTTTCATCCTAGACACTAACTTAAACTAGCTAAGTAGTATAACTCGGATCACTTTATATACAAACTACAAAGGCCCAGGTACCACCTCAGACAAAAATCTTACAGGACTAAACCCTTTAGAAATTAAGTGAGATTTAGCTGGTGTTAAACTAGAGTGCCTGTGAAATTAGCACCAATCACTTTAAATACGATCTGCAAGACCCAAAAGTTGTAGAATCATTGACGCTAGGTTACCCTAAAACCTAGGATCAATCTCATTACCCGGCTGCTCACAGGAGCATCTCGAAACTCCGTATCGGATCTGGACCGCATGTCGGAAGTCCAATTAACACGAAGTTAAGGAACTATGACCGCCTCGCTGCGCTTGACAACCATCTCGGAAATCAAATCCAGATAGTGTCCCAGCGCTATTCGCTTGAGCTCGGAGTGAAGAGTGTGAGAAATGTGAAATTAATTCAAAATAAAATATCTTGAATAGTAATCTGGCACCACTCGCTTGCGGATCAGTATTAAGCAACCAGAGTGTCAGACTTAGACCAAATTACACCCTCAGACCAGAGAAATTTCTTACACATTTACATGTACTCGGAATCTCCGATTGAGATCTGCTGACCATTGAACTGAAACTGGTCCGCCACGCGTGATCTGGAAATCCCACTGAAATGAAAACTTATAGAACGTAGATCCAGCGTTAGTGAGCTTAAGTCCGACCTTTGGCTCAAGGAGGCCCGCCAGAAGTCCTCCGTTGAGCTGAAATTCCCCGCTTTGGTTATAACCTAAGTATACTTTGATTAGGAGTCTATTTCGGTGAGTTTTTAGGCTATATATGACCTTAAAAACCCTCTCTCATTGCAGCCATACGAATTTGAGAGAAAACCTAGATTGAGAAGAGAGAAAAAAGAGAGAAAAGTGTGGGAGTTGTGTGAGAATCTCCCTGCCACTCTTCCCTGCCGCTATTCGGGCTCCACCGCCTGATTCTCATCGCTTTCCTGGCGTTTTCCAGCGTCATTTCTAGGTAAGAAACCCTAACCTTAATCTGTTTTGGGGTTTAGACAGTTGTAGGTTGTGAAATATCTAACCTATTTCATTCTATAGGTTACCAAAACTGCCAATACGGAAGCTGGCAAACCTATCGACTCCGTTACGATTCTACGACAAAAGGTGCGTACTTTAGGTGTATAGGTTATGGTTTTCAATACTTCAATGTCAGATAATGATAGATTCATGATATGCATGCAATTGCACATGTACAAAGTGCTGTCTGTTTTCCGTTTCGATTAAAGATGAAAAATATGGAATTCTACATACTCTAGGTATTTGTAGAAAGTACCGTATACGTACAAATTTTGGAAATGTGTTTGACATGATAATTGTTGTATGAATATATTATATGTGGATAAATTACTTATTTGGCGAAAGGATTCGCCCAAATACATGTTTTACTAATATACACTGTATGTAGAAATACTGTATTGTAGAAGTACTGTATACATATATATTCTAGAGATGTAGTTGCCATGATTATTTGTTGTATAAATATATTATACATGGATAAAATACTCGCTTGGCTAAAGGATAACCCTAATACATGTTTTGCTAACATACACCATGTATGTTGTAATAGTGTATTCTAAGTGTTTGTGAAAATGACTGAATGAGTATAGAATTCTCATTCGTGCTCGCCATGACTAATTGTCATGGATTCATGATTGTTGTATTGGTGATACCCCTTTGACAAAAGGATTTGCTCTAAATCACGCCACGGCCAATATACACTATATATGCTAAAATGTGTGGCCCAAGTGTTTGTGAAAATGATTGAATGAATATGGAACTTGGATTCCTGCTTGCCATGACTATCCGTCGTGGGTGTATGCGTGTTATGATTGGGGTAACTCCCTAGTGAAAGGATTTGGCCTTATACCTATGTGATCAGCATATGTCATGTATGTTGATGCCTGTATTTTAAAGTGTTTGTTGAAATATTGAATGGGTAGTAGTTAGTAAATTGTAATGTTTAAGGGTGTTGAAATATGATTCTCAACCTCTTTTAACTATGTGTATGATTTCCTTGGATAGTTGTGTGATTAGGAATTGAACATGTACAAACTCATGCTTGTGTTGTGCTTCATAACATGCTCAACTGCTTTTATGATTTTGTCTATGCAATGCATATGTTTAAATTCATATTTACATTGTATGATCCGTCATGGGTGATGTGGGAGTGGAGCAACGAATGCGTGCAACAGCCCTGGCAGCCCTAAAGGATAATACCACCAGACCTTGATTGTTTGAGTTGAATCTTGATTCACTATTGCTTTATCTATCTGCATGATTGTGTTTGGGGCTATGATTATAGTCCAGACAATCGGTACCAGAGTTGAATTCGTGGCTGTGATTCATTTGTCACGTGAGATGTGTTCCACGAACTCGAGTCGTACTTCGGTTGGCGATAGTGGTTGGCCACACGAAGTGCTCATGCACTTCATATCGTTCAACTTGATGTGCGCTCGAGCTAGCCGAGCTCGTCAAGTAACCCGATCTGTCTTATGTATGTTCACCATGTTTGGACGCCTCTGCTTGAACCTAGGGTACCAAACTTACCATTGGAATCCCTTTTACATGGTACCACCTACCTCGATCCGCTAAGACTCATGAGCCGGGCATAGTTGTATGGGACAACCGTGGTCGAGCTGTCGGCCTATGCTGGGGCCACGTGCCTCTCCGTAGTGACCAGTGAGCAACTAGACTCGTGAGCCGATTATGGTGGTATGGGACACTATATTCGTGTTGTCGGCCTACATTAATAAGGTGATGGGGGAGCGGTGCAACCTTTGTGCGTAACAGCCCCTGACAGCCCTCTGTAGTGACCTCGAGCATACTCTGAAATCGCAGTGCACCTTAGGGTTTGCCACGGTATATAGAGTATGAACTAGGCCTGTTTCTGTATTGTGATGAATCGTTTAAGGGGTGATGGGGGAGTGGTGTAACCTTTGTGCGTAACAGCTCTGGCAGCCCTGCAGTGACCTAGAAAATCACCATCGTCTGATATTAACTAGGACTGACGACCCTAGAATGGATCATGTTTGGGAATGATACAAGGGAGGTACCTTAGTTTCCCAATCCTGCTGTTTGAAATGGACTAATTAAAAACTCGGTAATCATGCTCATCATGCATTGCATGTGCCTGGAAGATGTGGAGCACTGAGGGATGAAAGCATGCCGCGAACGTGAGATGGTGTCGCATGACGGAGTATGTCAGTAAGGGCATACATCATGACTGCATCCATACTTGCATTAATAAGAATAGTAGGAGTGTTTGATTTTACTGCTTTATCATTACTGCTTGACTGTATTGATAACATGTTAACCTATGCTTTATTGTTCCACTGAGTTAGTTACTCACTCCCACGTACGGGACGGTGTTGTACACACCAACCAGATTTGTTGAGTTGTAGGTGATGGCGATGCTTGTGAAGCAGAGCCGGACTACTTCTATGATGATAGGAGGAGTTCTCCTATCTGTATCTCTCTGGCAGGTCAATGAAGACCTGATATTGTATTGACGGGGCTATGGTACTTGGGATATGAGACATTACACTTCCTCACATTTGGTATATTTTAGAACTACACTTGTAATTATTTAACCTGGTAATGTTATCACACTCTGGAGACTCATCATAGTTTATAAATTTTATATCTCTCTCACAGTCTTTCGCTTGCAAATTTAACTGTCTCTGGAGTATGATATGCTGTTTTGGCTTAATCTCACTCATGTTCAATGCACGAATACAGTCAACATTCAATCATCATTCATTTTGTTGCATAAGTGATGTTCTGGAACTCGGGAGTTGAGTTTATGCTCGACCCCCGATTTTTCGGGATGTTACACTAAATCTCAAATGGACCACACCACAAAAACCAATGGTGATTCAACGCTCACTATTAAAAACTTCTTAAGGGCCACAAGTTTTGGATGAAATTGATTCTTTTTTTTCCCTCATCATCCAAGTCTTTGTGACTTAACGAACAAATTGGATGGCAAATAAACCCTACAGTGGACCCTAGGAAGTTTTTAACGATGGGTGTTTAATTAGCACCATTTTCCTGCGGTGTGGTCCATTCGAGATTTACATCTCTACCTTTTTTTCTTTTTTTCTTTTTTTCTTTTTGCTAATGTTTAAAAATGATCTGAAAATTAGATGAACAGCATGGATAAAACACATACATCATGATCGGCTCATAGAGCACCATCCAATAGTTACCTAACTCCGTACATCATGTCATTCCTGCTAGCGCGAGAGTGTTGGCGCAAGTCATAATTTTCGAGACTCTCTTATTCTCAATGCTGTTGAATCCCAGCCGTGAGTGTAATCTAACAGCTCACGTGAATGCTCACATGAAAGCTCCGTGCGGCCTTGTGTGCTGAGGCCGAGAGAACATCAATGGCTCTAAAAAGTTTTCAATGATATGGGTTCAATCCCCACTACTTTCTGGGGTGTGGTCTAATTGAATTATGGATCTGCTGCCTCATTTTTTATAAAAAAAATCATGCCCTGAAATGATCTCGAAAAATGAATGTACAGTGTGAATATAACACATACATGATGATGAGGCCCACGGAACTTAACTTTGTGGTGGGCCCTCTCAAAAATCAATTGTGGCATCCTGCCAGACTTATTTTCACACCCCGCCCACCACGAACTCACTCATGTTGAAACTCGTCTGAGTCTACCACCGAGGCATGGCCTGCTTATTGTGCATCGGACTGATTTTGTGTATGGTCATCTTTCACGGTGGGGCCACTTTATGCACGGCTCATATATCACACATAGGTAGATACGTGTGGCGCGTGCGAAGAGAGGTGCTTTGTTGGGCTTTTTGCCTTGTGGGGGTGGTGGTTTGGGAAATGGATTGGCTACTTGCCCTGCCACAAGCCCCGTGGCTGGTGGTCGATGATCTGTGGGCCCCACCATGATGTATCTGTTTCATCCATTCTGTTCATCCATTTTTACGGATCATTTTATGGCTTGACCCAAAAAATGAGAGGGATTTAAATCTCAGGTGGACCACACCACAGGAAAATAATAATGATTGGATATCCACCATTAAAATCCTCCTAAGGCCCACTGTACTGTTTATTTGACATCCAATATGTTGATTAGGTCATACAGGCCCAGATGAAGAGAAAAAACAAAGATCAGCTTGATCCAAAACTTTTATGGCCCCTAAAAAATTTTTAATGGTCGAAACTCATTTAAACACTTTTTCTTGTAATGTGGTCCACTTGAGATTGTGATATACATGATTTTTTGTCTCATACCATAAAATGATCTAGAAAAATAGATGAACGGCATGGATGGAACACATACATCATGGTAGGGCTCACAGAGCACCGACCACCAGCCATTGGTTGGTGTTAGGGGTGTAACATCCTGGATTTTCACTGTTTTGGATTTCCAAAAATCCTTAATTTTTTTTATTAATTAACTTATGATATCACTTATGACCATTAACGCTCAATGTTAGTTTAAAACACGGATGATAACAGTGAAGAACCGCAAAAGTCCAATTAATCAACCGTAGGAAGCCAACGAATCCGCCCGATCACTTGAACATCAGGTGTAGCCCCATGATTTAGTCACATAGGTCCCAAATCTAACCACACATCGCTAACTAATCAAGACAATTATGACTAAATAAAGATCTAACCGGGCCGAATCAGATAAGGCACAAATCTTGACTAATAGACCAAATCAATCCCGTTACTCTTTTAGCCTAAAACCAACGGTTTAGAGTAATCATGACTAAATTTTCACTTTCACTAGTTATAAATAGGTCACACTATGAACATAGTTAATCCGAAACCTAATCATTGCCCACGAGAAATCTCAGTACCTAATTCATTACAGAAATGCCCCAAATTTTCGAACAACCTCTAGATCGCTCGTTGGTGGGCCACTAGTTTCAAAATTATAGAGTAATGTCGGTCTTACTGGGCTTGACGTCCATCGCGGGAGTCAGACCTGGGTGCTGTCCAGACCGCTCAACTTGAGCCGAAGAACGAGTGCATGAGAAGTGCAAATACCCTAAAGAAAGGAACTGGAACTTAAGTGAATTAGGTCGTCCACTCTTATGCAAAGTTGAGGATTTCGGACCGTCGGTTTGCAATCAAACTTCACACACGTGGAGTAAGAATATTTCCCTGCTCATATCCATATAGCCGCGGCCCCGATCGACTATCGGTGACCGTTGAACAGACTTCTAATCATATCTGTTGATCGGCGCATCCAAATGGTGGGCGATCATATCCATACGTAGATCATCATTAGGGCTAACTATCCTACGGTGTAAATCAATGTGTACACCCCATAGTGAACCCTAGAACTTAGAAAGACCCTCCCATAGGTCTAGTATAGTAAAAACCTAGCCCTTAGGGCCATTTACGCCAAATCTGACATTATAAAAGGGCCTCATTTGGGCACCTCCTCTCCCCATACGATTTTGCCCTAGAGGAAAGGAAGAGAGAAGAGAGAAAATGGAGAAAGAAGAAAGGAAGAAGAGAGGAAGAGAGAGTGAAGGAGAGCAAAGGTGGACCTTAGATTGAGGTGGGGCCCAAAGAAATCAAAGCTTGTGACTCCCTATCTCTCCTCCAAGAAGAAACTCTCATCCACGACCGCCCATTCGTTCCGTTGATCGTATAGGTAAAAACCCTTATCCCTTTTCTTGAAACCCTTGAGTTGAGAAATGATTTACTTGGGAATTTAACATACAAATGATTGCTTTAGGATTCCGTCCGTTCGGCCCCAAAAATCAACATTCCTATGTCATCTTCCAAGCCTTCAACGATCCGAAGGTGCGGACTATTAACCTTAGGTGGCCTAGCACCAATTGTATTATGAGTCTAATGATTTTGATTGCTTGGATGATGTATTTGGAGAACCTAGAGAAAACCTAGGATTTGGATGTGTGTTTGGGATTGTATGGAATTGTATGTCATGTTGATTTCTCTCATATGATGTTTTCTGGTCCCCTATATGATTTGGTACAAATGGATGATTGCATGTTCATGTCTTGTTTGGGTTCTTATATGATGTTGACTTGTGGCTTGTATGACCTAGTGACTATTGTGCATTTGATTCTATGAGATATATGAGATGTTTAGCATCCTCACTAACCACACACCTCACATGCACCTTGTTCTTAATATTGTTAGCTTGCTTGTAGAAAAATCTAAATTGTATGTGAGAAATATGGATGCATAATATCGCCTATGCTAGTTGATAACGCTGATTTTTAGCATGTTATGGATGATTATTAACCCTTGGGTTGGTCAGGAAAATGAGGAGAGTGAGGGTGGTCCCGTTGGTAGGGCTACCCTAGGGCTAAACCCATGAGTTTGGGCGAGTGTGGATGGGCGACAGTAATTAGATTACATGGGTCGCCCGTACCCGATGTCGTCGGTCGCGTGCTTGCCTGAACTTGTGCGGTATAGTCTATTTACTGACTAATTTTGCCTGTTAACCTTGATTGTTTACATATGTATGGAACCTGGAACACTCTACAACCGTTGTAGCCCATCGATAACCAAATTGAAACCGATCCACCGCATCGTGAGACGGGTATGATGGAATGGGACACTGTGTCCGAGCTGTTGGCCTACGCTGGGGTGACGCGCCTCCCTGTAGTGATCGCGAGCGATCCCTTCTTCTCGGCACTCCCATGTGCTTGAAGTCGGGGATGTGGAACCCGACAGGATTAAGGATCGCGGGGTCTTGGCCTCACACGTTGGGGGGTCTTGGCCTCGTAACCAGTTTAGGGTATTGATACGTGGGGTGTATCAGATTCCCCAACCTGTTGGATGAATGAAATTAATTAAGAACTTGACTAACATTATCATTGCATCGCACTAGTTAGGGTGGCGACTCTCGGCAGTCGAGGTCGCTCTGAGAGAGTGTTGGTCATACGCGATCGTTAGATAGAGTCGCTCGAGGGAGTGTTGTGGCGATGACATGCATCATATCATCTATCATGCATATGCATTAATAAGTTTAGTTAGGTATTTATGAATGATTGCTTTTCATTAAGTTCATAATATAATTGATGCCTGTTACACTTAAGATTAATATCACCCATTGAGTTGATCACTCACTCCCACTCTGGGACGGTGTTTTACAACACCAACCAGATTCTCCCGTAGATGCAGGTAATGTAGAGTACGAGGAGCCCGACGACTCGAGCCTCGAGGAGGAGGACGAGTTCTTTAGTTCCAGTTGATGAGCGGGTCTTCATCGGTTCAGTAGATGGGACTTTGGATCGCTGAGTAGTGGACTCAGCTTTATTCCTTCAGACATACTATTCCTTTTGTGATTTTGCTGGGTAACGCCTTGTACCCACTTATATTCTTTTGGATTTGCGTATATATTTGACTTCTTTCATTTCAGCAGATTAGTTGTGGTTGTGCTTCATGTTCCAAATAATTCCACGCTGCACCTTTACATTTGATTAAACGCAAATTATTAAAAATCGGTTATAAGTGACACTCAGGAACTTGGGGGTCAACTATATACGTGACTCCCGATTTTCAGGAGGTTACAAAGGGAGTAGCCAATCCGTTTCCGGTGGTTTGGAAAAGATAAGATAAGAACAACACATTTAGTGGGCCACGCTCGTGCGTTTGGTATAGGTTGTAGGTTAGTATTATATTGAACTGTCTATTTTCATTGTATACATGTGGCCCACATATGGATCGCTGACACGTGTTCATTGAAGGCCATTCCCGGTTGTATGCTGATGAATATCCCCAACAAGGCTTTAGCATGTTCTATTGAGGTTAGCTAAACCCACATGCGTTTAGGACCCTGTGAGATCAAAGCCGTCCATTCATCAGGTGGGCCATACTTCTTGAATCTTCTAGCCTAAGCTTCAAGCTAGCAGTGGAAATGGCCTGGGCGGCGTGGATTTCCTGCTAAAGCCTTTCGCAGGAAGTTCCTGCGCAAGGATACTAGGTGGGGCCCACATAGATGTTTGAAGAAATCCACCCCGTCCATCCGTTTTGAGTGCTCATTTTAGTAAAGGAGATATAATGAGGTGGATCCAAAACTCAAGGGTGTCACACGAGAGGGAAAATTGGGGAAAGAAATTCCTACCGTTGAAACCTTTCTAGGCTCCAAGTTGATGTTTATATACCATCCAAACCGTTTATAAGGTCATTAATTAACAATAGGATGAAGTGAAAATACCAAAAAAATTGCCTCACACAAAACTTTTATGGCCCCAAGAATGTTTCAACAATTCACACTGAATCCCCACTGTTTACTCTCGTGTGACCCAATTAATTTTTGGATACACATTATTTTTGTTCTAATGTCCTAAAATGATATCTCAAAGTGAATGAACGGGGTGGATTTCTTACAAACATCTAGGTGGGTCCCACCCAGCGTCCTTGGGCAGGAACTTCCTGCGAAAGGCTTTGGCAGGAAATCCGCGTCCTCAGCTGATCAACCAGCGGTGTAGGGAATGGGCTTAGGCGCTACAATATCTGGGCCTGGGCTTGAAATCTTGGCCTATTGTCAGGGCTGGGTGGGCCCATCGGTTCATTGGCCTGATCGAATCATCGTGGGCCACTGTTATTTAAAGAAAGTTGTAAGTGGTTCTAGTGCAATGGTGAGACTCGTAGTGGATGGAAGGGATGGCCCATCAAAAAATTCTTACATTGGATTATTTTAAGCCGTTGATTATTTCACTCTTTCCCTTCTAGGACAAGGATTATTTTAATCCGATTAGGGGTAGGGCCAACCATGGTTTGACCCATTTCCATGCCCACTTCAACCTGTTTCACTCCTCAAATGAACCACAACGAGCAAAACAAGCAGACGGCTAGGATCGTTTATAGCACTATGAGTTATAGTGCAACTAGTTGCAGCGGGGGAGAATTTCTTGTCCAATCTATTGATCCAGGCCGACCATTAGGCCCATCGACATTTCTTTGGTCATCATGCGAAGGAACACTTTGATTGGACGGTCTACACTATCCATGAGTTGTCCTTTTTTCTCTCAGTCATCTGTTTTCCAAGCCATGTACAAGATGCTTTGGATAGCGTGAGAGTAATCCACGAATATCCTCAACAATTAAATGGCTTAAGTTGTTGACCAGACCAAGTTTTATGTAAAATGATCTCAACGGTTCATTTTTTGTTGGTAATTGATCGGATGGTCAGAATCACCTGATTGATGTGATTTTTGCTTGCTAGGCCAAGGAATCTGCTTTGGGCCTTATGAAAATTCAGGAATGATTGATTGGAATGTATACGTGTCCCAATCAACGAGCATGATAACTTCTAGTGCTAACGAGTATTCAGATGTAATTATTTTATGCGTTTGGCATAGTGTAATTGGAGGGCATGGTGTAAATGGAGGTAAATGTAGTCAGTGGTAAATGAAAAGTTACTTCTAATTATGTTTTAAAATTAGTTTATTTTACACTGAATTCAGTAAAATTGGTATGAAATGTGTTTTTTTGGCTATTTTTTAAAAGCCATCAAGTCACACGAGTAACAAAGGTGTCAATATGCTACTAATTTTCCATAGACATGAGCGTTAATGATACCTTGAGATAATTTAATTATCAGTTGTATCACTAAAATCACATCAATAGATATATTCTCAAATGTTTGAACGCTGGCCATCCAAATGGACAATAAGAAAGTATTGGTGGGACTCTCATTTGTAATCCTTGTGTTTGTGGTCCACTGGAGGTTTGGAATTTTCACATTTTTTACCAAAGTATATATTTATATGGCTTATTACAATTATCCTATCAAATATTACACATATACACTAATTTGAAATGTTAAACCCAATTTAATTAATCCAATTCAAATTCTTGTGAATATATTAAAAACTTCTAATACATTTCAATTACAATCATTCAAGTACAATTTTTAAATTTCAGTGCATTCTAATTACAATATCTATCCACATGGAGACCATTTACATTAATTCTAAGTAAATGTAATTTGGGATTTCAATTCATTCTAATGTAGGTCCCAAATGAGCCCTTATTTTAATATCTGCTCTACAATGGAGACCATTTTGACTTGGGAAAGTGGGATGCGCAAGGTGGGGAGGGGAGAGAGAAATCACTTGGGAAAGTCAGAGTGAAGAGGGAAAATAGAAGAAAGCATGCAGGGAGAAGATATGAGTGCCACTGAATTTGGAAAAGAAGTGTGGTTTATACTTGATTCACACATTTCTACTGATGAACAAGTCACTTTTCTTTTCTAAGATAAAATCTGGCAATTTCCAAAATTCTAATTCGGCAAAATGCACTATACAAAAAAGATTAAAAATCCAGTATTTTTTTACGAACATCCAGCAATAAATGACCAAAATCTGGCAATAAAGGACGAACTCCATGAAAAAAGATGATAAGCAAGGGCAAAGGCATTAAGACCAGCTGAGCTTGGGATGAACTTTGATGAATTAGGCAAAGATTGGTGGGAAGGTTGAAGAGAATCAAATAGGGGTTGCTCCTCTAAGTAGTGGCATACCCATCCAAATCTCCCTATAATGAACGGATTGAGTGTCGTACTTGTAGAAAATGCTCCTCATCTATGTATGTTATGCATTCAAGACCCAAGACTATTAGCAGGGAGAAAAAAAAAAAGGAAAAAAAAGAAAAGAAAAGAAGAGGCTAATGTCCCTACCATGAGACGGCGCAAGTGTACATATAAATGTTGGGTGGGCCCCTTTAGTCTTTGTTAGATAGGCTCGGTATTGACATGCGGGCTACAAGCAAATGTAAAGATATGAGAGCAGGCTACTTGTGCTCTCATCCAAGCTGTTTTGAGTGGGCTACTCAATTCATAATAAGCAGATTTATAAAATCGTGTAGATATCTGTTATCTATCTTAAAAATCTCATTTAATGTCTTAGAAAACTTCAGAAAGCCATAACTCTCATACAATTAAATGCATAGGCAAAAATATACATTTACTCCTGAAGTTATTTATAATAGAAATGAGAGAAATACTTCATGCTCTTAAAGCACTATAAGTTATAGTGCTTCTAATTGCATTGGTTCACTTTGATAATCCAATGGATTGATCTGAAACATCTACTAGGTCCATAACACATTTCATTGGCCACGATGAAAATTTATACTATTTGGGACGGTTAAATCATCCTTGACATGTATTTCCAAGCCATGGATGAGATGGTTTATTATTGCCTAACAAAAGTGATACTTGGAAATGTATGCAATCTATAATAGGCCCTGACAAATAGATGTATCAAGTTGTTGATTGGACTAATTTTTTGTGTCCCTAATGTTGACCCTTCATATTGAATCCCTAATGTTGATTGGTTAATATTTTGTCAAAATGGTGTGACATTAGCTCGGTAGCCCATGAACTGTATGTTGGACCTAATAAACAGTCTGGATTAATGGATTATACTGTCTATATTTATGAAGGTAACTAGGAGTACTATCACTCACAGTCACAGTCATCTAGGAGCATTGGAACATCTCTCTTTTCAAAAAAGCTTTTTTAATAATAATAATAAAAAGTTTACAACTTACGAACACAGGTATCGATAATCCCTGGATCACTCACATATGCTAGATTGTCTATGTGAACTCTTCCAACAAGAAGGATTTAATAATTGCATAATTCATACTTTGCATATAAGCTCCAGAAGCTCCCAATATACAATTTAGGAATTGGGAAATGATCAAGTACACTTAGATGCATTATATAGTTAGTATATATTAAAGTGTGTGGGGCGACTTTAATTTATGAATGCCATCTAACCCTTTCATTAGATGTGGCGCCCAATGTTATATATGATACCCAAAATCTAACCTATCAATAACTCGGTGGGCCACACAAAAGGGAACAATGGAGGACATTAAAGGGGGTGTCCAGGTGGAATGTGGGGTCCTCAGTGTTCGTTTATGTCACCAACCTAGTCATCAAGTGTGTCTCAATAGGATGAAGGGACACATCTAAACTCTATTCATTCCAAAATTTAGGTAGATGTAGGTCAAAGTCAAGGACAATCACATGAATGGCAAATCGAAATAAATTCAGCTAAAAAGTTCGATCAAAGGGTTTAATGCATAGTATAGCTTCATATGACCATAACATTGCAGTTAGTTATCCATTTTCCGTATGTAATATATTACTGGAAAGCCATTGATGAGCTCCACAAGCTGGTCAAGTATAGGCAATTGGCCCTAAACAAATTTTCAAAATAGATCTTTTTAGGGGTTAATTTTAAAACTCAAAATTATTTAAGTGAGTTGTAATTCTTAATATTTTGAGAATATTTTATGTTTCTAGGAATTTTGAAATATCTTCATGTCCTTATTTGAATTATGAGAAAGATTTTGAGTTAATTTAGAAGTTTTTTTTTTTTTTTTTTTTTAAATTTTAAATAAATTTACTATTTTAGTGAAGTTGTTATTTCAGAAAACTTATAAATTTAGGATTCAATATTATATAAGTCATATAAAAGGACTTTCTAAGTAAACTTTATTCATAATTTTATCAATAATATCATTTTTTTTCTCATTTCTAGAGATTTCTTTCTCCTTATAGATTTAAGAGCTATTCTTGAGAAGAGTACAATGATTTCTTATCTTTTATCTATGCAGCCGCTATGTTATTTGGCATTAGAGCTACTACGGTTAGTTTAAATTTAGACTCATGAACAGATATGTGGTACATTGGCAGCTGATTAAGTTTTAATCCCATTGGGCGGGTTATAAAAAGGTATTTGGCTTAAGTTTGGTCATGCGTGCTAAGCCTGCTAGAGCTGGATGTAGCTCGAATCAAAGCAAACGCCGATCACCCTAGGTTCTAAAATAGACCAAGAGACCGACTTCCACCGACCGTGAAAGATTAGGCGATTTGCAAAGGAGATAACTCGTCTTTTTAATGAGTTGGTTTTGTGTTTTTCATAATCGAAAGGCTTTCAATTAAGTCTGTGATAGTGATCATAGTTCAATAATAAGACAATAAGAATAAAAGAAATAACTGGCCGAAGTAGTTGAAAGTAATTTTATTGTTGTTTTAAAATAATTACACTCACAATCATCCATAAGATAAATATGACAGTATATTCATCGATCAGTAGAAGCTGAACTCTGTAGGCAAGATGGTCATCAAGTGCAGGAATGTCATGTGTTTGTCACACATTGGGAACCGGGCTTCATAGGTGATGCAAGGATAGAAGTGATGAAGTCGATCACCATCTTCCTCAAGGGGATAATTACTCTGAATCCACGAAGCTTCTTTGGACACCTCATAGAGATTCCTCGAATCCACAAGGGAAAATAGAAAAATAGAAATAAATTTGAAAATAAATTGATTGATGATAAAAACAAATTTACAATCCTTTAAATAGTGATATCAAACCTAAGAAGAAGTTTCAAAATCAAACTCCCTAAAAAATGTGACTTATTATAAATAGTAAACTTACTATTTATATATGATCATGATTTCTACTAGACTTCATGGTTTTCGACCAAAAATAATAAGTGTCCAATTTGGCCTAACCATGTTATTCTCTTAATTTTTCTAAGACCTTTTCATGTTGAGCACGACTCCTAAAGCTCAAAGGATTAAGAGTTATGATCGAACTAAAACTTATTATAAATACTAAAATGAAATTAAAATGGACTTTCGACCATCTATCTGATGGAATCTCGCAAATTCGGTGTGGGAAACCCGACCTAGATGATTGGTTGGCTAAAGTAGATTCTCCTACCCTAAAATCATATTTTGTACGTAGAATAACTCATTCCGGTTTGCGAGATATGTATGTTTTACATTTTGACGGTCTTGATCACTTTCGCCTTTGATCTGGCCTTCTATGGTCCATCTGGGACATGAAAGTGCCGCTTTACATCAGTCCCCTCTACTTCAAAAGAGCTCATCCTCGAGTTCTCATCCTGATTTGGTTCATGATACTTGGTCAAGTCCGCGATGTTGAAAGTACACGAGATCTCTATGTCATTTAGAAGATAAAAAATGTAAGCATTATCATTGATCTTTCAGAGGATCGCTACTTGTCGAATATTCTTATTCTTCAACTTGTTGTAGGTCCAGGTTGGAAATCTCTCTTTATGTAGATGGACCATAACATAGTCGCCCACCTCGAACATCTTTTGTGACCGATGCTTGTCAGCTTACTCCTTTTACTTGTCATTTGAAGGATGCAACTTGGCTTACATATTTGCATGAATGCCCATGATTCGGTCTATCATATGTTATGTTGCAATACTCATGCTCGGGAGCTTGGACAAATGGACCAAGTTAAGTGTGTGGTGATGTACTCGACTCATACCCATGATTATATCAATAACCTTTTATTGCATGGCGATGTTGTAACACCCCATACCTCTGGTATAAGGGTGTTACCTCTTAAACCTACATCAATGGAAACCAGGTTCGATTAGCTAAATAACTTGAACTCAACGTGTGTAGGATGAAACTTCCAATCAACATTGAGGCCAACCATCGGAGTCTCTAAGAACTAAATTTGCACTCTATATCGATCAAGAAGGTAACCTCGATCAAGCACCTTACGTCAGAATAGTTTTTAGATCAACTAGTTGTAACATTACTCAAAAAATCAATCGTTGAAGGCCAGTGGAAAGCCAACCAAGCACCATCGTGTCTTAAAATCATAATTAACCGTTGAAATTAAGTATCGAACCAATCCGACCATCGGATCGGCATATATTAGGCTAAATAACGTCTGAGGCGTGTGACATGGCCCACTTGGGCCTTAGCCTCGCCCCAAACTGGGCCAGGACCTCTAAGTGGGGCCCCCAAGATGATCGGACGGAGTGGATTGATCACAAACATCACGTGGTCCCCACACAAGTTGTGTGCACCCAGTACACATGTGCACGAAGTGCACCAGCCGAGTCGAACGGGTCAAACTAGCATTGACCCAACCCATCTAAAAAAACAGGATTTCCTTCGCGCTTGTTAGAAATTCAAATTTGACGGATTTCAAGCTCCAAAGTGGCCCACCCTGGGCACTTTCCGGACGATCCAAACCGTCCATTTTGTTTGTGGGGTCTGTCCAACAAAAACTGTATAAGGTTTCGGACCGCTGCATAGAAACGAGGGAGTTGGGTCGGAGCCATTCAATGTTCACAAACAGCTAGGATTTTCAGATAAGGAGGCCATCAGGGGGACTGCCATACAAGCAAGCGCCGGTTTGTCTAAGGGGTCACTGCTGTCCACTCGCCAGCTAAGGGAGAGTCCTCTCACGACTAAAAATGGTCAGGCAAAACGGAAAGAGCAAAAAGGGAGTTTTCCCTTTCGGGAATGGAGAAGCTAACACCCATGGCCGTCCCCTGAGGCCGCGTGGAGCGATCCCAGCCGTTGGTAGCCCCTCTCCCCTGCCTATAAATAGGGGCACCATTGCCCCCAGGATTCACACCAGAAAGACAGGAAAGAAAGGGAGAAGGAAGGGAAAGAAAGAGAGAGTGAGGAGAGAGGAGAGAGGTAAGTAAGGGAGAGTGAGTTAAGTGGGTGATTCGGTGCCACCCTGCACCAGCTCGACCCTCACAAATCAGACCGAGTTGGGTCTATGTTGACCAGCAGCACACCTGCTGAGAGAGAGAGAGAGAGAGAGAGAGAGAGAGAGAGAGAGAGAGAGAGAGAGAGAGAGAGAGAGAGAGAGAGAGAGAGAGAGAGAGAGAGAGAGAGAGAGAGAGAGAGAGGCTGTAGGTCACCTTATAGATCAGGCCAGGTAATGGCCTAACTCCCTCTGTTTTCCTTCCTTTCATCCAAACAGCACTTTGTATGAAAATTCCAGCCACATCTGGGGGGCCGAGATTGGACTAAAACCAGGCCGGTAACGGCCCTCAAACGGACCTTGGATCGTGCTAAGAACAAACCCTTAACAAGGCTCTGTTATGAGCTGAGAATAGCCTAAAATGGGCCACGGTTGGAGCTAGAATCAGGCCTCAACAGGCCCTGATTTGAGTTGGGATTTCATGACTCAAATGGACCATACAAGGAGCCGAGGTTTGACATCCAACAAGCCATGAAATGGCTGGAATCAGGCCCTCATCAGGCCTTGGATCGGGCTGAAACCAGCCTCCAATCTGGATAAATAATGGCCTCTCAAACGGGCCGCAAATGGAGCTGCAACAGCCTCAAGATAAGAAAAAAAAAAATGTCCTTCAACCGGACTTCCAAATGAGCCATGGCTTGGGCCCAAAACGTGCCTCTGATAGGCCATCCGATGAGCTAAAGCTGAGCTCCAGATGGACCGTGAAAACCAAAGCAAAAGCACCCTTGGTGGGCCGTGTTGCTGGCCTGTAGATCTGATCCGTGCAGTGGACCAAATCCAGGCCATTTTGGGCCGAAGAGTGGGCCGAAAACAACAGCTAATTAGTGCTGAAAATAGCTCAGGACTGGGCCGAAATCAGGCCTTGGTTAGGCCTTCCATCTGGGCTGAAAAAGACCCTTAAAATGAGTCAGAAACTGAGATGATATCAAGCCCCATCTGGGCCTTAAATCCAGTTAAAACCAGGCCTGGAAATTATGATGAAACCAGGCCTCCATCTGGCCTTGAGTTGGGCTGCTAACGTCCCCTGTCTGGGCCCTGTAACGGACTCAAAAATAGCCTTTGAATGGGCTTTGAATCCAGCTGAGAGCAGGCCCCAGCTGGGCTGTGCAACGAGCTGAAGATGAGACTGTGAGGTGGGCTAGAATCAACCCTGGATCTGGGCCGACCAGACCCAAAAATAGGCCAAAACAAGCCCCACAATTGGGCTGTGACCGGGCCCAGTTTCAGTCCAAGAGGACTGGGCCGAGGTCAGTACTGTTTGGGCTGCGATCTAGGCCTGAATTCAGCCACGCCACACCTCACGGTGGGCTGCACCTAAGATGAATCTCAGTGGGCTTCACCATAAAACATGTGGGGCCACCTCTAGCAGCAAGTGATTTGCTGTGTTGGGCCAAAAATACGGGTCTAACCCATACTGTCTTGGGCCGCAAGTTTGACCAACAGGACTAGGCCAAACAGGGTCTAGTCCAGTCCAATTTCTGGGTCATCTGTGGCCAACAACATTGGGCCACGATCAGCCCAGTTCGAGCTTGGTTAGAAACAAGTCAAGGCCTTTTAGGTGACAGTGAGCCTCACTCAAGGACCGACGTGGGCCCAGGACTTTGGAAGCCGCATTGTAGGCCCAACCCAACAATATCTAAGGCCATAAGGCGGGCCTAATATAGGGACAACAATGGGCTACCCAGCCCCATTTCTGGACTTGATAGGGGACCCAATGGCTGGCCAAGGCAAGGCCCAACTCGGCCCTTGATTAGGAATGATTTTGGGCCCAAAGCTGGACCACTTGTGGGGATAAAGTCTGGCGAGCCTAGTCACTCAAAGGCAGGGCCAACTGACTTTGTTCATGAGTCCTTTCATGCCTCAACACAACTTCAATACGTAGTTAACTATAGTCTTGAAAATACTATCTAATATAAGTTCTTGGATTAGAAACAATACTAGGAAATCAGTCACACGGCGTTGAACCATTAGTCAATCGCAGAAATCTGAATCAAGAAAGGAGTTACAAACCCCTAGGTGATGACTTTTCCCCTTGGGCTTTCTATCTTTAAGTTAGTTCAAACATAGTTTCCATCTAAGATCATAATTCCTAGTTTAAAGTTCTGATTAAGTACGTTGAGATTAACGGTCCTATCTTGATCTATACGTTCACATGAAATAAGGATTACATGATAAGCTCATGTACTAGTTCATTAATACTGACTATATGCAATAATAATTGATTTCTATGTTTTAGCATTTCATTACTTGATAGCTTATACTTCAATTTCTTAATGCTACAAACCTTGCTACCATTATGTAATGTACCTTTACATGCTAGTAGGTTGTTGTGAATCGCCATAAACATTTAAACTCACAACATTTCACGTGGAGAATTTCACTATTGCATGTGAGCCATGCTTGGGATGCAACTATACGAAATACGTGGATAATGGGACCCTCGACCTCACTTATGGAGGGATCCCATTAAACATTCCAAGGTGGAAAAACCTCATGGGCTGGGGATGGTGGTCATGGGTCACTATGCCCAAGCTATCGGCTTACGCTGGGTGACGAGCCCCCTGTAGTAACCATTGAGTTGCACAAAAATGGCTGATTATAATTGAAATAATAATGGTTGGCTAATCATGCATTCATAGCATAATGGCGATGATGGGTGGCTAATTCTGGATGTTGTAGCACGTACCCTTCATATAGGGTATCGTTTCGCTAGCTCTCAAACCACCGACTATCAACCCTTGGTCACTATGCTGTATGAGTTATGCTACGCTAGTGACCTACGTACGAGATGTGTACGATGACTTGGCACCATGTTGTGCGAGACATGCTACGCTGGTGTTTATGCATGGGTGACGAGCCCAAGTCCGACTGGATGAGCATCCCCAGGCCGATGTGCATTCATCCATCCATGCATTATAATAAGATCGCATCTTGTCTGTTTTGTATGTATCATTGTTTTCTTTACTTTACTGCTAAGGCGGCAGCAGGTGTAATCTTGAGGGGATTCACACTAAGCTGGCCACTCATTCATCAAATATCTAACCGAACAGAGTATGCAGATGTAGATGGAGAGGATGGCAGCACTGGTCCTGAGGGCACGATGGTGGAGCCTGAAGATGGATATTATGAGATGAGCTGCAGCAATAAGTGACTGATTACTTTAGGCTTAACCAGTAGTAATAGTATTTCTTATGTTTGATTTGGTACATCAGACCCTTAAAATTTTGTAACCATGACCCCCAACTGAGTGGGCCAAAAATTCAAATTTATATGATATTATCCATACTTACTCATGCTATCACACTCTGATTTATTATTCCGCTTGCATTCTGATTTATTAAACTCTTGGGTTTCTGAAACGAGTCACGTACTTGGATTTTAGAAACTGAGGCGCTATAGATGTAGACACCCACCTCAGACTGATAAGCTGATAGAGTTTGAACTAATGGATGGACGACCCAACCCCAATCCTAAAACCCTAACCCTAGAATCCTAAACCTTAGGAACTCCAGTCCTAAACCCTAAACTCAATCCATCCAACCTAGTCAACCCAATCAGCCTAACCCTAAACCTTAGAAACCCAAAACCCTATAGCCTTAAGTCAACTCACCAAGTCAGCCTACCCAACCTCACAATCCAATCAACTCATCTAGTTAAGTCCAAAACCAAGCCCAATCAGAAAAATGGCAGAAACCTCAAAGCAACAACCCTCACACTAGAGCCTCCACATGCTTGAAGGATATTGCCTGCCAAAGCAGGGAGTCCAAGTGGGGACCGATGACAGCTAAGTTGTCGTCAGTAACGTGGCACTCTCCTTCTTTTAAACAGCATCTCTCAAGCATGTGGGTTTCTCCTTTTGAAACATTAAGTGTGTGGTTGATGTGCATTTACTCTGATGCCCATCTCCTTACCCAAAATTATTTTTTACCTCCTCATTCAACCCTATGGTAAAGATTATTCGCCCAACCCTTTCCAAAGGTATCTGTTTTTTTTTTTTTTTTTTAAATTTTTTTTTTCTTTTTCTTAGTTGATCATGACAGGCAAATTTTCAGGCTGGTTCCTTACATGCTTAGTGAACCAAGTTAATCATTCAATATCGAACTGAAACCTTAATATGTAAGCAAGATGTGATATGTGAAATCATGACTCAATCAATGTTTACAGCTTCTAATTATGGATTAACAATTCAAACTTAACTGTGAAATCTAACAAATACGGAATCCAAGAGTCATAAATTGCCAACATCAATTATCTTGTAATTCTAAATCCAAGATGGCCGTCAAAATCACTTCGACTTCATAAGAAATTCCAGAAAAATTAAAAATTTTCACAATTTTTGCTCAAGACCAAGAAAACACTGATTAGGAAATCTAATCTCATACCCCCAACCTAAAATTTACATTGTCCTCAATGTACAAGAAATAAGCATGTAATGCATATGAGACAACGAAAGTAAAAGAAAAGTGATGGGAAGATAGTACCTGGATAACGAATCAAGATACTTTTTCAAAAATATCAGCGAGAGAGTAAGTCAGCGCAAGAGAGAAAACAACACAAGTAAAACACAAATAAAAAAAAATAAACTCCTACCTATACCACTTTCGCAGGTGCTCTCGATTGCATTTAGCGTATGCAACAAGCCTTTAAACCCCTAGGTTGCCCCTAGTGGACGAGTTGTAGTCTCGTGAGGGTTTGTAGCAATGTTACCCACAAACATTGAATTGACTAATCATGGAATCAAAAGCTGGGTTGCCTCCCAAGAGCGCTAAGTTTAATGTCTATCCTAAAACAACATAAAACAAACTGCCCTAGTCTTATGAAAGCAAGGAAAAACTACTCGATCATGCCGCAAGGTTCCTCTTCCGGCCAATATCTTGATAAGTTTCTCAGTAAGTTCCTCAACAGGATCATCCAAAAGCCCTTTTTGTAATAGGCTTGGGCGCTCTGGAGCATGACTTTCCAAAGAGACTTATGTACCTCATAGGAATTTTTCCATTGAATTGCTTGAGGTATCCAAAGTTTATACGATTCACCTGTGAAAGAAGAAGTTTCAACGTTAATATCCCATGGTGAATCAGAGACTACAAATAGATAAAGTTTAGAAAACTTCGTCAGAAGTGATGTAGCCTCAACACATTCCAAAGTTCTAGACCTCGGTTTCATTTTCAGCTCATCTTCCTTTAATGGTAAACAATTAGGATCTGGGGAAGAAGTGGCTTTAAAGTAAGGGTGCGCTTGGTCCGTGACAAACCGAGGTGGTGTCATGTAAGGAATCCACCTTTTCTTGTATCATGAAGTCGTTGGGATCCACAGGGTGTGCCAAGCATGAGTTCAAAGATATGGGAAAGTCAGCTGGGAGTGACTCGTCTCCTGTATCGAAATCTGTGATGATGAGCCCAAGGATTTCATCGTCTTTTGAAGCAGATGGACACATGCTCGCTTACTCTTGCCCTTCACAGACAGATGGACAATTAATAGGTGAAGAATTGATGTGAAGACTCTGGTCATTGAAGCTTCTCAGTGGAAGCATTGAATCGTCTAAAGTGTGTAGCTCAGATTGTAGCCTTAACTGGGTAGTTTCAAATTCCAGAGTTATATCAAGTAAATCGTCCATCGCCCGAATCATATTATCATTCAATTCAGGGCAGTGGTCCAAACATGTATCACAAGGGTTGAAGGATTAGGTGAAAGTGGTTCATTCTCCACATTCAAATCAGTCATTTCAGACAGGTGGAGTACATCATTATGGTTGGCAACTTCCTAACCTCTTGATCATTGGCAGGGGCCACACTTGAGATTGAATCCCAATACTCATCATCATCCAGTTCCGTGCAGTGTGAACTTAGGATGGGATCACATTCCTCACATCTGTTCCTAGATTAGGTTGAGGTTCGAATAAACTAACCTCTACCTCATCAGTGTAATCATGTGTGTCATGTGAGTGAAGTGTGTCACTATCATTATATTTGAAAGACACCCACATCTCTTGATCATTCCTTTGGACAGTCATCGAGATCGACTCATCGGGAAATCGAACCATCTGCTCATTAATGGAATCCAATTCCTCATTCATAATTTCAGTTTCTGCCACAAGCGAATTATGATAACCTTCTTCACATTGTGCTTCTAGACTGAGATGAGACTGGGATAACCTAGCCTCTTCCTTCTCCATAAGATGTGACTGAATGATTGGAATTGAGGATTTGAGCAATTCGCATGATTGTATGACAAGTTGATTGAATTGCTCTTGTACTTTCATGAGCTTCTGAAGTGAATCCTCTTGGATTGTTTCTGATTGAGTTTCAAAAGTAGAGGACCCAAGAGAATTATCACTATGATATATAACTGGTTCAGCTTCCCGATATTGATGTTTCCACTGGTTATAGTCATACGGATCATAGGTGGGAGAATCTGATGGTTGGTAATACTTATTATCACTCATAATATAATCACACATTGTTTTCTTTTTCTCAGATGGGTGATAATGATTCCCACTCTCATAGTTATGATAACCCCAACACTCGCATACTGTCCGTGGGGTGGAATTGTTCTCCCGTATATGATCGCGTAAGGACTTCTTAACCGATGGAGTGTTATGCTCAGGTTGGTTCTCGATGATTGGTTCAGGAAAATTTTGAGACATAGGTGGATTTCTATCATAATCATCATACATCCCTTCACAGTTTTTCGCATGCTCGAAAGCTATCTCAGCATATTGACGTTCTCACTCGTGCATATACATGGTGAAACCCTCAATCTAAATCTAATCCTAAGAAAAATAGAAGAAAAGATCCTACAAAACAATAACAAAGCAGAAAAGTAGGTAGAGAGAGAAGTTAGAAAGAAGTTACCAGACTTGGAAGTTCCTATGTGAGAATCCTGCAAAAGAAAATAAAATAAATTAGTTTCTACAAATAGAAATCCTAAAGTCAGAAAGTTTCTAAAAATAAACTAATTCCTAAAAAGGAAAGTTTCTAAAAATAAAATAAAGGAAAGATGAGTTAGTTTCTAAAATTAGGAGAGTTTCTAAAAAGGGAAATAACCAACCTAGTTTTTCTAAAACAGAGGAAAGTTTCAGAAAATAACTAGTTCCTAAAAATAGAAAAACACTAGAATTAGAAAATTTCTAAAAGGAGAAAAAAAACCTAAAGTTAGAAAGTTCTAAAAACTAATCTTAAAATAGAAGTGATGTTAGTTTCTAAAAAGGAAAAAAAATCTAAAATTAGAAAATAGAAAATTTCTAAAAACTAAAATCCTAATTCTAAAATAGAAAAAGTAGAGAAATAAGAAAGGGATTACCAAATTAGAAGTTTATGTCAGGCTCCTACAAAACAGAAACAGGTTAGTTTCTTTCTAGAAATAAAAAAAACACAAAAACTATTCTAACCTAAATTAGAAAACTCCTAATCTTAAACTAATCCTTGAACTAGTTAATCTCAGAAAACGTAGCCGTCAGTCCCCGCCATGACGCCAAAAACTTGTTCACTCCCCAAGTATAGGGTTGTGATGTAGTAATAAACTCGGTAAGACCGAGGTCGAATCCCAAGGGACTGATACTTGTACGTTATCTAAAACTAAATAGAACTAGGACTAGAAAAAGATGAAATCTAAATCTAAAATATTGGAAGAAATAATTGTGATTAAAGTGAGTAAAACTAATGCAGTTTAAGGTGGAAAATTAGGGATTCAGAGGATCCACTGTAGAGATTAGGGAGATCTACGCTTGATTCATGAACTCAACTGGACTTAGAGTCCCATCCTCATCCAATAGGAAGATATGTCTTTAAACGCGACTTGAACTTCCTTTGATCTAATCTTCAAAGAGATGAAAGGTATGAGAATTAGAGTCGATTCCATCACAAAACCATGCCCATGAGACAAAGTAAACAACGAAACTAAACCAATCCACAACCGATCAACAATGTATGAATGTTAGGAGAGTTCTGTCTGTCATCCAACCATGTCCAAGGGGCAATGGTGAACAACAGGGCCTCCTGACATCAAAAATAAAGGAAAAGGAAATACATAGAGCCATCGCAGATCTATTGTAATAGAAAGTCACAACAAACCATTAAAAACTACATGCAATTCCTTATAATCAAACTAACATCAAAGAGTTCAGCGAACATGATCCAAGCCGTAGAATCTGCCCATCACGCTACAAGCTTCACCTCTTAGCCTGGCTAAGAGGTTTAACCCGCCATGATGCGGTAACTCTTAAACAAGAAGCAAAATAAAAAGAAAAGAAACTATCTTCTCCCTCTATCTCACATCCCCTGCACGTCTTTTCTAATCCCTCCACGTCATTCTTCTTATAGAATACACAGCAAGGTCGGTGGCGTGCGTAGAGAGTCGATGGAGAACCGACTCCAGTTCCGCAGTAGAAACCGGATGCCGACTCTGTTTTGATGCAAGAGGAACTTGAGTTTGACCCGCGTTTGGCACGGATTGGCCATCTATATTGGAGATCTGAACCATTCAGACTCTGGGTGACAGACGACAATCCCCTGGAGTTAGTTTGGACGGTCCAGATCACAAATCAGGCCATGTCCACGACGATCACACAAGGACCGTGAAGACGGACAGCGTCCGGATGCCATATTTAGAAACTTTCTTGCTGAGATGCTCGGTGGGCCTATTGAGGGTCAAACATTGCATATTAGACCCCAGTTATTATCGATTTATGAACATGCCACCGTTTAAAAGCCTAATTTAATCGTGTTTGTAATGCAAGGTACATTTGCAAGTGTGGAATACAAAAAGGTGCAAAAAGTGTGTATTTGATGCTTTGAAATCACCACAGCAAGGGACGGACTCCAGAGGACCGATATTGAAGAATTTACACGCCAAGGATCCGAGAAAATCAAGCCGTTCACGTTAAAGAAGCCTGAAATTGGTGTAAAATGCAAGATCACATGGTTCCCGCCATCCGATTGACTCGAAACTTCATACATGTGATGGGGGCCATAAATTAACCGTACATATTAAATTTTAGCCATTGAAGATCTCGGGAAGTGGTCCAACGGACAGATCAGCCCATTAATCTCCAATTTGGGGCCCACCTGATATCTGGAACTGCCTCAACTTGGGTATTGACGGCTAAAATAACATGAGAAAGAGAATGGATGGTGTAGATTTCTCGTAAACATCACGGTGGGCTGTATGTACAGCGTGTGTACAAAGAGTACACACGCACCAGCGCCGCACCAGCTCAGCGTCGTTTTCATAAAAACGGCAATTGCTGTTTCCAATTAGCGTAAAAACGGACGCCGTTTTTTGCCGAAGTTGTGGACCCCACCCATCACCCGTACGGCTGATCCAAGCCATCCATTTTGTAGAGGGCCACGAACACTACAAAACCTTGCTGACCTTTGGCACCCATGCATACACACATGCGAAATATAGAGGCCATAAGCGGGCTGTCTCGCGACGTTCAAAAGTAGTTAGCGTGATTTCTTCTTTTGGACGCATCAATGGACAATAAAAACCGTCCATCTTTGGCCGTTTTTTCGTCATGCATCTAATGGACGGCGTGGATTCCTCCGTCGAATTCAGTAATGGGCCCCACCAACCTCAGCAGAAAATGGAATTTTCTGTTTTTGAAACAGCGTTAACGCTGTCTGGTTTGGTTCGCAATTGTGGGCCCCATCCATTGTGTAAACGAACAATCGAAACCGTTCATCCGTTTCCTAGGGCAGCTACAACCTACGCCTAGCTGATGGAATTTGAAGACATTAAGTCATTGGATTTTCAACCGTTCAATAGCAGAACGGACAGTAGGTTGAAAACCCTGTGGAACACTACAACTCTGATTCAAAACCAGTCATGTCCGACCAGTTTTTCGAGGAGAGTGCAATGGACGGTGTGGATTTCCCAACCAACCTCAACCATGGACCCCACCAAGCACCAGCGCCAATTCCGTCCGTGGGCCCTGTCTACGACGTGTCCGGAAATCGTCCGGATTTTTCGGGCTGTTATACATGCATAGAGAGGATTGGTCCAATGATCCAGACCGTCCACAAGCCGGAGAAGGGGGGTTTCACCCTTCCTATGATGTCAGAATCACGGTCATGCCGTTCACTGTCTCGCAAACACGTTCCAAACGCGGCTATTTCTACACTTTTGCTGCGTAAGTGCGAAAGAGAATGCGTAAGCTCTCTACTGACTCCAGCCGTTCCAGCCAACCAACACACCTATAAAAGAGAAAGAAAAGAAGAGAGAGAGGCATTGAAGCTTTGGAAGTCTCACGTGAAGAGAGAGAGAGAGAGAGAGAGAGGAGAGAGAGAAGAGAGAGAGAGTAGTTCTTTCTTTTTGTTTTGATTTTTACTTTGGCGTGATTTGGCCAACATGGTTGGCTAAACCCCTTAGCTAGGGCTAAGGGGTGAAGCTTGTAGCTTGATGGGTCTGCTTCTATGGTTATGATTCATGTTAGACTGAATTGTTGATTGATTGCAGCTAGATCAATGTGAATACTTCTAGTTTTTAATGATTTTTTGTGACTAATATTACATTAGATCTGTGATGGCTTGAGTTTTCCTTTTGCTTAATTCTGATTATGGGGTTAGGAAGCCCTGTTGTTCACCATCGTCTCCTAGGCATGGTTGGATGACGGAACTCTTCCTGACGCTCATAGATCATACAGTTCGGTTGTGGATTGGTTGAATTCTGTTGTTGGCTTTGTCTCATAGGCACAGTTTTGTGATGGAATCCATTCTGATTTATAACCGTCTGATCTATTGAAACTGCATTAACCAAGGTTCAATCTTGATATCTTTTACCATAGAATTCCCTGATCTCTACAAGTGGATCCCCTGAATCCCTAGTTCCCTTCTCTGAATTCTTTAAGTTTAGATTAATATTTCACTATTATTCTTCAAATCACAATTGGTTTAGATTTCATCTAGCCTAGTTCTAGATCTGGTTACTTTTAGATTACGTACAGGTTTCAGTCCCTGTGGATTCGACCTCGGTCTCACCGAGTTTAATACTACATCACAACCCTATACTTGGGGAGTGAACAAGTTTTTGCGCCGTTGCCGGGGAATGACGGCTACGTTTCCTGAAGATAACTGGTTTTAGGATTAGTTTAAGATTAGGACTTTTTTTATTCTTAGGTTTTATTTTTAGAATTTCCTAATTCAGGTTTTCCTTTAATTTTTAGAAATTTTATATTTAAAGTAACTTTCTATTTTTTGATGGTTTTCCCTTTTTAGAAATTAACCCAACTTTCTTATTTTGTAGGATTCTGAGATAGGTTTCTAAATTGGTAATTTCTCTCTTCCTTACTATTTCTAGATTAGGATTCCTTTTTATCAAGTTTCTAATTCTAACTCCTTTAGAATCTAATTTTGTTCCTATTTTATTTTGTTTAGAAACTAACTTTCCTGTTTTGTAGGCCTTTTAGAAATTTCTAATTCGGTAAGCTCTTTCTAAATTCTACTTTCTATTTTAGAATTTCTGTTATTAACTTACTTTCTAGTTTAAGAACTTTCCTCTTTTGTTTTAGAAATTTTATACTCTCTTAGGAATTTCTCTTTTTCTAAATTAGAAACTAGTTTACTGCTATTTCTCTTCTTAGGATTTTCTAATTTTAGGTTAGAATTTCTCTACTTTCCATTTTTAGAACTTTTCTATTTCTAGGCTTTCATTTATTTTAGAAATTTTTCCTTTTTAGAAACTCACATTACTTTCTATTTTAGGATTAGGATTTCTAATTCAGAACTTTCTAACTTTAGGTTTAGAACCCCTTTTGTTTTTAGAAACTAGGTTAGTTATTTTCCTTTTTAGAAACTCTCTCCTAATTTTAGAAACTAACTCATTCTTCCTTTATTTTTAGAAACTTTCTAATTCTAGGTTTAGGAAACTTTCCTTTCTAGAAACTTTGTTTCCAACTTTAGAATTTCTATTTTTAGGAACTAATCTCTTTTTGGTTTCTTTTTCAGGATCTTAATTTAAGGACTCCAATTTGGTAACTTCCTTCCAACCCTCTCTTTCTTTTTAGATTTTTATTTCCCTTCTTAGGATTAGGTTTAGGAATTTGATTGAGGGCTGCGAGTGTTTCATGCCCAAGTGGGCTCGTGACAACACTCGACGTCTCTTGACTGAAGGAGGATTAGTTGAGGGGTTAACTGTCCATTGCAGGACTAGACACCGCTTGAATTTCCATGAGTTAATTGAGGATATGACTGAAAATCAACCTCGTCTACCCCAACCTAGGGTAGAAGATGTCCAGGATGAGAATGAGGTGCATCAAGTACCCCCGCCTCGTACCTTACGAGATTACTTACAACCAGCGGGGGTGAGTACGCCCTCATGCATGGTGTTTCAGGAGAATGCAGGACATATGGATATCAAGCCAGGGGTGATCCAACTCCTTCCTAAATTTCATGGGCTTGAGTCAGAGAATCCATATCTACATCTAAAAGAGTTCGATGAGATCATGACTACCCTATACTTTCCTAACGTGTCTGATGACACGGTCAGGTTAAAACTCTTTCCCTTTTCTTTGAAAGAGAAAGCCAAGACGTGGTTACATTCACTACGTCCTCAATCTATTGGCAGATGGAATGACATGACAAGGGAGTTTATTAAAAAGTTTTTTCCATATCATAAGACGAACACCCTTAGGAAGTCGATCATGAACTTCGCCCAAAGGGAAGATGAAACATTCTTCCAATGTTGGGAGCGGTTCAAAGATCTTGTCAGTTCATGCCCACAACATGGTTTTGAAACGTGGCGCATCACGAACTTTTTCTATGATGGACTGACATCTCCCATGCGCCAATTAGTTGAGACAATGTGTAATGGGGAGTTTATGAATAAAGGTGTCGATGAGGTGTGGGACTACTTTGATAAACTTGCTGAGAACACACAAACATGGGACATCTCCCCTAGACCGAGTACTACGCCTAGGCCGACTCATTCCAAAGGAAAAAGTGGAATGTACCTCCTGAAAGAGGATGATGATATTAACGCTAAGGTAGCCAATCTCACTCGAAAACTCGAGGCCATTGAATTAAAGAACGATAAGGCCAAGGAAATTGTTTGTAGTATTTGTGGTTGCAAATTCACACTACTGAGAATTGCCCAACTATATTTGCCTTTCAAGAGGTATTGAATGAGCAATCCAATGCTGTAAGCAATTACCATAGACCTTTCAGTGGGCCCACCTCTAACACATACAATCCTGGCTGGAGAAACCATCCAAACTTCAGTTGGAGGAACGGACAAACCGCTACCTCAAGGTTTCCTAAATCAGAATCCAACTCAAGAGAAACCTCAAGAGGATCCAGTTTGAAACATTTTCAAAAGCAAGAGCTGTTCAATCAGGGTATGCTATAAGCCTTTCAAGACATTACAAAAGCAATACAAGGACTTAAGGCTGAAAATGCGATTGGGAACAAGGGGAGCTTCCCAGCTCAACCTCTTCCCAATCCTAAATCGCAATATGAAGTTAGCGACCCAAGCTCTTCAAATCAGATGGAGCAATCTAAATCCATCACCACTCTTAGGAGTGGAAAAATCATTGACAAAACCATTCCGGTTAGGGCTGAAAAGTCTAAGGACCCGGAAGTGGATAAAGAAGATGGATCTAGCCATGCCCCACCAGAGTTAGAACCGGAACCTCAAGGGAAGCCGGTTGCTCCATTTCCCCAACGGTTGGTTGCACCAAAACCTCTCTCTAACTCTCAGGATATCCTAGAGGTGTTGAAACAAGTGAAGGTCAACATTCCTCTACTTGATGCCGTGAAACAAATACCTTCCTATGCCAAATTCTTGAAAGACTTATGTACGACCAAAAGACGGCAAAATATTCAAAAGAAAATCTTCCTGACTGAGAAAGTGAGTGTCATCCTAAAACAAGATGTGCCGCAAAAATTCAAAGACCCTGGTAGCCCAACCATATCATGTGTAATTGGGGACTATCGAATTGATCATGTACTTCTTGACTTAGGAGTGAGCGTTAATCTTATTCCCTACTCGGTATACAAACAGTTGGGTTTAGGTGAATTAAAACCCACCTTAACCATACTACAACTTGCTGATCGCTCTGTTTGTGTACCAAGAGGAATAATTGAGGATGTGTTGGTCTAGGTTGATCGATTTTACTACCCTGTAGATTTCATCATCTTGGATACCGAACTCATCAACAATACAAGCACTCAGATTCCCGTCATTCTTGGTCGCCCATTCCTTGTCACTTCAAACGCAATTATCAATTGCAGGAATGGTGTCATGAGTATGTCTTTCGGGAATATGACATTAGAAATGAATATCTTTTTCGACACTGGCAGATGGGTAGAGGAAGATGATGATATCCACGATATTAACATGATCGATACTTTCGTGGAAGATAGGACACTCCTTACCTTATCCTCTGATCCTCTGGAGACATGTCTGGCCCACTCCCATGAGTTTGATGATGACATAATTAGGGAGACGTGTGCCATGCTTGATGTGGTACCGGTACTTGAAGTTAACCGATGGAGGCCTCAATTTGAAAAGTTACCCCAAACTGATGAAGTGCCTCTACCGTCTAATCTCAAGCCACCGAAGCTTGACCTAAAACCTTTGCCCTCTGATTTAAAATATGCATACTTAGGTCAAGATGAGACATACCCGATGGTGATTTCTGCCCACCTTGTGAAAGAACAAGAGAGTATGCTTATATCTACTCTCCTGAAGCATAAGGGAGCCCTTGGATGAACAATCACGGACCTCAAGGGAATCGACCCCTCGATTTGTACTCATCGCATATATCTTGAGGATAATGCAAAGACCGCTCAGCAACCACAACGTAGACTAAATCCAAACATGAAGGAAGTGGTCAAGGCCGAGGTCTTAAACTATTGGATGTAGGTATCATATACCCTATATCCGATAGTCAATGGGTGAGTCCAACTCAGGTGGTTCCTAAAAGTCCGGGATCACCATCGTAGCCAATGCCAATAATGAACTCGTGCCGACTAGAGTCACTACTGGTTGGAGGATGTGCATTGACTACAGGAAATTAAATACCGTCACAAGGAAAGACCACTTTCCTTTGCCTTCATTGATCAGATCTTGGAAAGGTTAGCTGGTCATTCCTATTACTGTTTCCTTGACAGGTATTCGGGCTACAATCAGATAGAGATCGTCCCTGAAGACCAAGAAAGACTACGTTTACATATCCCTACGGCACCTTTGCTTACCGAAGGATGCCGTTTGGACTATGTAATGCTCCTGCCACCTTCCAGCGATGTATGATGAGCATATTTTCTGACATGGTGGGGCAATATTTAGAGGTCTTCATGGACGATTTCTCTATCTTCGGTCCATCTTTCAGCGAGTGCTTGGAAAGTCTTAAATGTGTGCTGAAAAGATGTGAAGAAAAGAACTTGGTACTTAATTGGGAGAAGTGTCATTTCATGGTTCAGAAGGGAATTGTCCTTGGACACATTATTTCATCCAAAGGAATCGAGGTGGATAAGGCAAAGATCGATCTTATCTCTAACCTACCTCCACCCAAGAACATAAGGGACGTGCGATCCTTCTTAGGACATGCCGGGTTTTACAGAAGATTCATAAAGGACTTTAGTCTCATCTCTCGTCCTCTATGTAATCTACTTCAAAAGGAAGCACCATACGAGTGGACTGAACCATGTCAGGAAGCTTTCACTAAGCTCAAGGGTATATTGACTAGTACACCCATCATACAGCCACCTGACTGGAGCATTCCTTTTGAACTTATGTGCGACGTGTCTGATTATGCTCTTAGGGCAGTTCTAGGACAGAGAAAAGATAAGAAACCCTACGTTATTCATTACGCAAGTAAGACTCTAAATCCTGCCCAAGTGAACTACTCGACTACGGAAAAAGAACTCTTAGCCGTAGTGTTTACCTTGGACAAATTTAGGTCCTACTTGATTGGATTCAAGATCATTATCTACACTGATCACGCAGCGCTTAAGTATCTTCTGTCTAAGAATGATGCTAAGCCTCGCCTGATAAGATGAATCCTCCTACTCCAGGAATTTGACCTAGAGATAAAAGATAAAAAGGGAGTAGAGAACGTAGTGGTTGACCATCTTTCTCACCTTAATCCCTCTGATCCCTTTGAGATGACACAGATTAATGACATGTTCCCTGATGAACAATTGTTCAGAGTCTCCCATTCGCCTTGGTTCGCTGATATCGCTAATTATCTTGCCACAGGTTCCATACCAACACATTGGACTGCGCAAGATAAGAAGAAATTTTTCACTGAGGTGCGCAAATTCTTTTGGGATGATCCATACTTGTTTAAATATTGCCCAGACCAAATCTTGAGGAGATGTGTGTCAGACAATGAGCATCAGAGTGTCATCTCCTTCTGTCATTCACAGGCATGTGGTGGTCACTTTTCTGCAAAAAAGACCACGGCCAAAATTCTGCAGTGTGGCTTCTATTGGCCCACTATGTTCAGGGACACTCATGAGTTTTGCAAAGCTTGTGAGCGTTGTCAGAAATTGGGAGCATTGTTCAGTCGAAATATGATGCCCTTGAATCTCATTCTTATCATAGAGGCATTTGATTGCTGGGGCATCGATTTCATGGGGCCATTCCCCCAATCTTTTGGGAATTTATATATTTTGTTTGCCGTAGACTATGTCACTAAATGGGTCGAAGCGATTCCGTGTCGAACTAATGACCATCGCACGGTCATTAAATTCCTGAAAGAAAACATCCTTCCCCCGATTCGGAACGCCTCGAGCCATTATTAGTGATGGGGGCTCACACTTTTGTAATAGACCATTTGAGAGTTTAATGAAGAAATACGGTATCTCTCATAAGGTGAGCACCCCATACCACCCACAGACAAGTGGGCAAGTTGAGATTTCCAATGGGGAGATCAAACACATTTTGGAGAAAACGGTTAACCCTGACCGTAAGGATTGGTCAATTCGATTGACCGATGCCTTATGGGCATACCGTACTGCTTTTAAAACCCTATTGGAATGTCTCCCTTTAGACTCGTCTATGGGAAGGCTTGCCACTTGCCTGTGGAGTTGGAACATAGAGCTTACTGGGCGATCAAAAATCTAAATTTCAATCTGAACAACGCTGGCTCGCTACGCAAACTTCAATTAACTGAACTTGAAGAAATCCGGAACGACGCGTACGAGAACTCGAGAATTTACAAGGACAGGATGAAGGCGTTTTATGACCAACACATTCTACGAAAATCATTCACGCCAGGTCAAAAAGTCCTTTTGTATAATTCTCGATTACACCTCTTTCTGGGTAAGCTTTCGATCTCGTTGGACCGGTCCTTACATTGTCGTTACTGCATCATATCCTCATGGGGCCATCGAGATAAGAGACCCCGACACGGCAAGGAGTTTAAAGTAAATGGACATCGCTTAAAAGCCATTGTCGAGAAATTTGATTCAGAGGACATGTCCATGCCTCTGACTGATCCTGTTTACCAGGAATGATCTCCTAGTCTGATGGAGGTATATGTAGGTTTCCTATTTGCATAAGACTAGGGCAGTCACTTTGGTCTGGCTGAAGACGTTAAACTTAGCGCTCCTGGGAGGCAACCCAGCTTTTCAATTCAATTCATTTCATTTTCCTAGTTAGATAGTTCAATGTTTGTGGGTAACATTACTGCAAACCCTCACGAGACTACAACTCGTCCACTAGGGGTAACCTAAGGGTTTAAAGGCTTGTTTCATACGCTAAATGCAATCGAGAGCACCTGCGAAAGTGGTATACGTAGGAGTTTATTTTTGTTATTTGTGTTTTACTTTCTATTGGTTTCACTCTTGTGCTGACCTGCTCTCATGTTGAGATCTCTACGGAAAAGTCTCTCTCGACTCGTTACCCAGGTACTATCTTCCCATCACTTCTCATTTACTTTCGTTGTCCCATGTGCATTGTATGCTTACATCTTTTACATTGAGGACAATGTAGATTTTAGGTTGGGGGTGGGAGATTATGTTTTCTAATCAGTGTTTTCTTGGTCTTGAGCAAAAATTGTGAAAATTTTAAATTTTAATTTTTCTGGAGTTTCTTTGAATTCGAAGTGGTTTTGACGGCCATCTTGGATTTAGAATTACAAGATAAGTGATGTTGGTAATTTATGACTCTTGGATCCCGTTATTTGTTAGATTTCACAGTTGAGTTTGAATTATCAATTCATGATTAGAAGCTTTAAAACATTGATGGAGTCATGATTTCACATATCACATCTCTCTTACGCATTGAGGTTTCAGTTCAATATTGAAGGATTGACTTGGTGATCAGTAAGCATGAAAGGAACCAACCTGGGAAATTTGTCCATCAAGTTCAATAAAAAGAATGAAAGAAAATGAGAAACCCAGCTACAAGATAGCTGCCTGCGAAAGGGTTGGGCAAATGGACTTCACCATGGGTTTGCTCCTAGGTGTAGAGTCGATTCCCCATGGTTAACTTTGAAAAAAAAAAAAATAATAATAAATAAATAAATAAAAGATTTTAGGCGCGTTGATCTTCACCGTAGGTTTGCTCCCTATAGGTGAGGATTTGATTCCTTTCATTAGCATTAATTTTGATGGAAAAATCAAGGGGTGGAATGTTGATCTATGAGGCAGGTTTTGGTTTAGGTTTGGATTGTCATGAGTCTTCTTATTATTACCAATGATATCATGAAAAAGAGAAGTAAATCTTAATGTTGATAAGCTGAGATCACACTATACACTCATGGAACTCAATGTGGAGAATTATTCTAGTTAATGGATTAATATTTGAACTTGATTATGAAGTCTACCATGCGCTTACCTCCAGGAGAAATTTATGCCCAACATTCATGAATCTTAGATTTCTCATATCTGAATCGTTCTTCAAAAATATCACTCGGTTTCATAGAAATTGCCCCGTAATTCTCAACTTATTCTTCGCATATTTTGCTCAGGACTAGCAAAATGCTGGTTGGGGGTTGTGTTGAGGGTCAAACATTGCATATTAGACCCAGTTATTACCGGATTTATGAACATGCCACCGTTTAAAAGCCTAATTTAATCGTGTTTGTGATGCAAAGTACATTTGCAAGTGTGGACTACAAAAAGGTGCTAAAGTGTGATTTGATGCTCTGAAATCATTTGATGCTCTGAAATCACCCAAGCAAGGGACGGACTCCAGAGGACCGATATTGAAGAATTACACGCCAAGGATCCGAGAAAATCAAGCCGTTCACGTTAAAGAAGCCTGAAATTGGTGTAAAATGCAAGATCACATGGTTCCCGCCATCCGATTGACTCAAAACTTCATACATGTGATGGGGGCCATAAATTAACCGTACATATTAAATTTCAGCCATTGAAGATCTCGGGAAGTGATCCAACGGACAGATCAGCCCATTAATCTCCAATTTGGGGCCCACCTGATATCTGGAACTCCCTCAACTTGGGTATTGACGGCTAAAATAACATGAGAAAGAGAATGGATGGTGTAGATTTCTCGTAAACATCACGGTGGGCCGTATGTACAGCGTGTGTACAAAGAGTACACACGCACCAGCGCCGCACCAGCTCAGCGTAACGCGGTCAGCAGCGCTGACCGCGTCGTTTTCTTAAAAACGGCAATTGTCGTTTCTAATTAGCGTAAAAAACGGACGTGTCCATTTTTTGCCGAAGTTGTGGACCCCACCCATCACCCGTACGGCTGATCCAAGCCATCCATTTTGTAGAGGGCCACGAACACTACAAAACCTTGCTGACCTTTGGCACCCATGCATACACACGTGCGAAATACAGAGGCCATAAGCGGGCTGTCTCGCGACGTTCAAAAGTAGTTAGCGTGATTTCTTCTTTTGGACGCATCAATGGACAATAAAAACCGTCCATCTTTGGCCGTTTTTTCGTCACGCATCTAATGGACGGCGTGGATTCCTCCGTCGAATTCAGTAATGGGCCCCACCAACCTCAGCAGAAAAATGAATTTCCGTTTTTGAAACAGCGTTAACGCTGTCTGGTTCGGTTCGCAATTGTGGGCCCCATCCATTGTGTAACGGACAATCGAAACCGTTCATCCGTTTCCTAGGGCAGCTACAACCTACGCCTAGCTGATGGAATTTGAAGACATTAAGTCATTGGATTTTCAACCATTCAATAGCAGAACGGACGGTAGGTTGAAAACCTGTGGAACACTACAACTCGATTCAAAACCAGTCATGTCCGACCAGTTTTCGAGGAGAGTGCAATGGACGGTGTGGATTTCCCAACCGACCTCAATCATGGACCCCACCAAGCACCAGCGCCAATTCCGTCCGTGGGCCCTGTCTACGACGCGTCCGAAAATCGTCCGGATTTTTCGGGCTGTTATACGTGCATAGAGAGGATCGGTCCAATGATCCAGACCGTCCACAAGCCGGAGAAGGGGGTTTCACCCTTCCTATGATGTCAGAATCACGGTCATGCCGTTCACTGTCTCGCAAACACGTTCCAACGTGGCGGCTATTTCTACACTTTTGCTGCGTAAGTGCGAAAGAGAATGCGTAAGCTCTCTACCGACTCCAGCCGTTCCAGCCAACCAACACACCTATAAAAGAGAAAGAAAAGAAGAGAGAGAGGCATTGAAGCTTTGGAAGTCTCACGTGAAGAAGAGAGAGAGAAGAGGAGAGAGAGAGAGAGAGGAGAGAAGAGAGAGAGAGAGAGAGAGAGATTAGTAGTTTCTTTGTTTTGATTTTTACTTTGGCGTGATTTAGCCAACATGGTTGGCTAAACCCCTTAGCTAGGGCTAAGGGGTGAAGCTTGTAGCTTGATGGGTCTGCTTCTATGGTTATGATTCATGTTAGACTGAATTGTTGATTGATTGCAGCTAGATCAATGTGGAATACTTCTGGTTTTTAATGATTTTTTGTGACTAATATTACATTAGATCTGTGATGGCTTGAGTTTTCCTTTTGCTTAATTCTGATTATGGGGTTAGGAAGCCCTGTTGTTCACCATCGTCTCCTAGGCATGGTTGGATGACGGAACTCTTCCTGACGCTCATAGATCATACAGTTCGGTTGTGGATTGGTTGAATTCTGTTGTTGGCTTTGTCTCATAGGCACGGTTTTGTGATGGAATCCATTCTGATTTATAACCGTCTGATCTATTGAAACTGCATTAACCAAGGTTCAATCTTGATATCTTTTACCATAGAATTCCCTGATCTCTACAAGTGGATCCCCTGAATCCCTAGTTCCCTTCTCTGAATTCTTTAAGTTTAGATTAATATTTCACTATTATTCTTCAAATCACAATTGGTTTAGATTTCATCTTAGCCTAGTTCTAGATCTGGTTACTTTTAGATTACGTACAGGTTTCAGTCCCTGTGGATTCGACCTCGGTCTCACCGAGTTTAATACTACATCACAACCTATACTTGGGGAGTGAACAGGGCCCGAAGTGATGTTTTCGGAAAGATCCACCACATTCATTGGATTTATGGAGAAAAACCAGTAAATAAGGAGTGGTTTTTGCTTGGATTAGATGTGGCCCACCGGACTTTTCAATTCACCGTCAATCTTCCGTTCGGCTGAGATCTACGCACATTTGCTTGCATGGAAATATTCAGACACCTAGGTGAAGGTCTTGGCCATCTCATGGGACAGATGAACGGTTCGGATCATTGAATCGGCCAATGAGTGGGACTCACTAGTAAAATCAGCGTTCGGTTCTTGCGGACGCTGTTCCTTTCGCGGAGATAGAGTCGGTTAGCCTTCGCTGACCGACTTTGGCTGACGTAGTGCACGGCCGATGCACTCTAAGGTGTGCACACGCGGATCCCACGTGTGGTCCACTTTGTTGTATATGAGGAATCCTTTTCATCCATCCGTTGTTTCAGCTCATTTAAACCATCGCGACCAAAGTTAAGGCAGTTCCATATATCAGGTGGGCCCCAAATTGAAGATTAATTAACTGATCTGTCCGTTGGCCCACTTCCAAAGATCTTCAATGGCTGAAATTTAATATGTACAGTTAATTTATGGCTCACATCCCATGTATGAAGTCTCGTGTCAATCAGATGGCGGTAACCCTGTGATATTTCATTCTGGACTAATTTCGGGCCATTTTCAATGTGAACAACTTGATTTCCTCGGATCCCTGGCATGTAAATTCATTGATCTTGGTCCTCTAGAGTCTGTCCCTTGCTCTAGTGACTTCGGAGCGTTAATTCTATGCTTTTAGCACCCTGTTTCCGTCCAAGCTTCTAAACACACATTGCAGCATAAACACAGTTAAATTAAGCCGTTAAACAGTACCATATTCGTAAAATCAGGTAATTACTAGGGTCTGATATGCAATATTTGACCCTCAACATGAATCATAGGAGCTTTGAAATTCCAAGACACATGCCCAAGCCATAGAAGTAGATAGCGCAAAGCTAATGAAATAAGGAGGAGAGTAACAATGGCTAACTCAATAAAGAGGAGAGTAGCAATGGCTAACTCAACAAAGAGGAGAGTGACAATGACCAACTCAACAAGGAGGAGAGTGGCAATGGCCAACTCAACAAAGAGGAGAGTAGCGAGGGCTAACTTAACAAAACTAGTAAAGGCAAGGAAAGACTTGTATCCATCGCCCAAAAAATAATAAAGATCACTTGTAATTATCATCATACCATAATTCAAAAAAAGGATAAATATTGTTGGCAGTAAATTAACAACTATAGGAAGAGAATCATAGTAAAGTGGAAGCATAACATGTACAAGGCAAGATAAATCGTATCAACTTAAATCAATGTAAGCTTAAAGGAATTCCTCACTCTAAAGTCGAATCACTTTTTAAGATTCTCAAAACTTGACATGTACGACGCAGGGACGGATTCTATCATGTTTAACATAATTCTTATGGTTAGACTTCAACATTACACGGTTAAGATTAAAGGCTAAGCTTTTAGGGATTTTGATTCCCTAATTTACAAAAATATGAATCTATAACAGGTATTTGGTTAACTCAAAATTATATCTAAGAATCAACTTACTTTGCTTCGACACTAATTCTTTCTTTGTCGTAATTCCAGAGGTTCAATAATCTATTTGCTGAGTCGACTCAATTTGACTCGGCTAGAATAAAATCCACTAACATGGTTTTAGAATAAGGTTGGATAAGACCTAACATTAACTGAAGCTCATAGGAAAAATAATATGAGCAGTTGAATTACCTTTGAGGAAGATTGAACTTGGCTGGACTCGACAGAGCTAGGTGTGTGAATCGATGCTAGACTTGCTCTTGCAACTTAGCGAGTCACCGCACAATGCACATGCCCAACCTCTCTCTCTTTCTCTCTTCTTTTTCTTCTCTTCTCCTTCCTCTCTGATTCTCTCATTGCTAGAAGGCAGCTACTGGACGAATTTATCCTTCCTATATGTGGCCTTTTTATAAGCTTTCGAGCGAATTCGCAAAAGGGAGCGAGTCCCTGTTTCATTGCGACTGCATCTTGCGCTGGTTAGTTTACGCACGACATTTCTGTGTTTGGCTTGATCTATAATCCCGATCGATGTTTCGTTTCTTCCCTTATTTTGAGGAACGATGGCCATTCAAGCAGGCCACCACTTGTGTGGTTTTGATCCACGAGTGGGGTTAATCATAGGGATTACTGCTTGGTGTTTTCTTAAGGACGAAACCTCTGTTTTCATGGAGAACACTTCCCCAGCCCATACCTCATCGAACTGGTCCTTCCACTGGAATCGGATGGGATGGGCAAAGCTTGAGATATCCTAAAGTTGAGGGTTCAGATTACTCCTGTTGGCGAGTCTAGCGAAAATGCATAACGTCTATTTTCTTACGCAGAATGTGGGCTAGTTCCGCGTTCTAGCAAATCTTGGCGTCGTGGGGATCTTTCCAATCTCCTGGTGTTTCGGTTGGGGTCGGATCTCCCTCCAACGAAGATTGAATGGTCCAGATCCTTCTTGGATCAAAATTTAGTGGCGTAACCCAAACGGTTACGAATTTCCTAAAATTTTGGGGGTCGTTTCACAACGCGGCGAAATACGATCGCGAGCGGTTCGGTCTGCCAAATTGGTTGATTGTGCTCGAAGCTTTGCACACGTGGAAGCTTAAAAACATGTGGGAGGAGCTAGGAGCTAGGGTTTGGTCGATTCTGTCCTACGACCATGATGGACGGATCAAATCATGCAAATGGACGGTCATGGTGGGCCACGACACGTCCTAAACGGATGTTGTCTGTTCATCCAGGTGTGGGGAGGGAGATTTTCAAATAGTCAGGTCAAGCCTCTTTTGACTGACTTTTCATTTGGTGTGGTGTGGGTGAGGGACTTTCTGTGCACACACGTTGTCTCAATGTGGGGCTCACATGTAGTTTAGGGTAGATCTATTATGTTCATTCGTTTCGTCGGTTCACATTAGGGCCCATCCCGAAGTATGAGGCGGATACAAATCTTAGGTGGGGTATGCTTACGGACTACACCCCAGTCTGAAATATGGGACGTAATCAGGGCCTCTGACCACTGATCAGGCAGATCCGAACCCCGGGTGAGCCATCCTACCTTATTTTGAGCTATTCCAACGGCCAAAAGGGTCTAGGAGTTTATTTTGATAGTTATGATGTTTATTTTATGGGTTTTTCCTATTAATTCCTTTATTATAACATCTTTTGTAATATAATTATTATCGTCGTTATTATCTTAACTTAAAATTGTAGTGTCTACTTCCAAATAGAATTGTCCTTATTGTAGATCAATTGTTATGAGTCGTGTACTTAATCCTTAACTAACTTTAAGTATTAAGTGGGACACACTACATGGGCCCGTCCCGAAGTATGAGGCGAATACAAATCTTAGGTGGCGTGTGCTTACGGACTACACCCCAGTCTGAAACACGGGACGTAATCAGGGCCTCTGGCCACTGATCAGGCAGACCCGAAGCCCGGGTGGGCCATCCTACCTGATTTTGAGCTATTCCAACGGCCAAAAGGGTCTTAGGAGTTTGTTTAAATAGTTAGGATGTTTATTTTATGGGTTTTTCCTATTAATTCCTTTATTATAATATCTTTTGTAATATAATTTATTATCGTCGTTATTATCTTAACTTAAAATTGTAGTGTCTACTTCCAAATAGAATTGTCCTTACTGTAAATCAATTCTTATGAGTCGTGTACCTAATCCTTAACTAACTTTAAGTGTTAAGTGGGACACACTACATGGATGCCTAATTACTAATATTCGATATTCTGAACATTAAACCAATCTAAAAGGTTGGATTAATTCATGTCTAGACATCAACAACCATGGGGTCCTAAAGAGGTTTTAAGTGTAATATAGGGGTTGTTGATTTTGAAACCAAATAATCCGATTTGTGTTTTCAAAGGATGGATCGTTCAACGTAACGTTGTAAACCTAGTGAACGGTAGATTTTATGATTTAAGTCCTAAAATGTCACGGTACGATTCTATTTGTCTAATAATGTAGTCAAAGTCCTAAAAAGATGGGTTTTGCTGATGAGTTGATGGTTCATTTCGAACATCAATGGATGGATGACTTAATATATGAATGGAGATTATTTCCAACGGTCCGATTCATGTTGGAGAATGGATGTAAGGTTAGGATAGCTAGATTGGTATTGTACACATGTACATAATAAGTTAAATTTAATGGTAACACTCGAGAACTTTCAATACTCGGGTATTGAAAAGTTCGGGGTGTTACAAGATAAGAATCTTCAAGTTCTCAATCTTAAGCATTTCTATGTGCTCTAACCGACTGTAGAATCATAATAATTGGTTAGTGGTGACTTTAGTCAAATATTACACCCTTTACCCCCATTAACAAAAGCCCTCGAGCGAGGCAACAAGTGTAAAGAAGAGAATAGATCTCCTGTACCCTCGAGGAGGAATTTGTCGTCCAGCATCCACATGCGAGAGTCAGGCATCATAGACAAGCGGTTGGTGGTGTGAAAGTCTATTCGAAAACCTAGCATGAACCAGGCCTATAGGCAAGATAGTCATGCTTTGATTGTCTATTCATCACCTATGGAGATGGAGCTTTATAGGAAGAGATGATCGACGGAATCTCTAAGCCATAGGTATGAAAGACTCGCAACATTTCGTTTGAAACTTAGAAATCTTTCATATGATCCAATGATGTGGTCATGAACGAAGGG
>JAJHSJ010000012.1:19856445-19949489 GCA_021015155.1 Magnolia officinalis | reverse complement strand
GGAACAAGACTACATGGCTAAAGTTCCATACGCGTCAGCTATTGGGAGTCTCATGTATGTTATGGTGAGCACAAAGCCAGACATTGGTCAAGCAGTGGGAGTTGTTAGCAGGTTCATGAACAACCCCAGGAAGGAACATTGGGAAGCTGTGAAGTGGATCCTTAGGTGCTTAGTAGGTACTAAGGACGTAGGGCTATGTTATGGTAGATCGAAAATCAAGTTACAAGGCTACGTGAATTCAGATTTGGCAGGAGATATTGACAGCAGAAGAAGCACTACAGGTTATGTTTTTACTCTGAATAGTGCTGCAGTCAGTTGAGTCTCTCAGTTACAAAAGATAGTATCTATCAGTACGACATAAGTATAATATGTTGTGGCTACAGAAGCATGCAAGGAGATGGTGTGGATGCAAGGTTTTATGGAAGAGTTGGGTAAGAAGCAAGCAGATTGCAAGCTGTACAGTGACAGTCAGAGTGTAATACACTTGGCTAAGAATTCAGCCTTTCATTCAAGGACCAAGCATATTGCCATCAGATATCACTTCATACGTTCATTACTGGAAGATGGATCGATTGCTCTAGAGAAGATTCATACAAGTGAGATTCCTACAGATATGCTGACCAAGGCGGTCACAAGGGAGAAGCTGAAGCTCTGTTCAGCTTGATTAGTCTTCAGGCTTGAAGACGGGGAGGTGGTGCACTCCGGATGAAGAAGACAAGGTTTATAGTGATGTGTCTCCAAGTGGAGATTGTTGAGAAGTGGAGCCACATCTGGGGCCACCCACGACCAGTCGAGGTTGCGCGGATTTCGTATCGCAAGTCCTTTCGCAACTGGAATGCGAAAGGAGTTTTGCGGATTTCTTGTCGCAAGTCCTTTCGCAACTGGGATACGAAAGGGAAGTTGTCAAAACTATAAATTGAGGTCCCTAGGGTTATTCTAGGGTTAAGGTGAATATTGAGGAGCTATTCTAAGGTGTGAGAAAATGGTTTTCTCTGTATCTCCAATGGAGAGGGTTAGTATATTGTCTTGTAATCTTTGTTCTTCATAGTGGAAGTTTGCATCCGTGGTTTTTTTACCCTAGTTTGGGATTTTTCCACGTAATCTGTTCTCGTGGTTTGTTTGGATTGCTTTGATCTATTTTTCTAGTTTATATTCTTGTTTATCGTTTGTGGGTGAGGCCTGAGATTGGATCTAGGCTCACTGCGTTGTTGGTGTGTTGCTCAACACCTTGGGGAGAGGAGTTTTGATTGGTTCAAGCTCCTCACTCCTCTAACCTATATTAACAGGGATGTGTCCCCAATCCAATACCAGCAGATTCTCTAAAGGGTAAGGAAACGAATACTCCGGCAATCCGATTCTACAGTAATGGCGTGACAGAAAGGTAAGCCATCTACCTCCCTTTGATCTCTCTATCAAATGCACAGCAAGATCCTCTTGGCATTCAGCAAAAGAATCTGACATCCTCAACATTCATCCACGTTCATCCATTCTACTATACCCATTCCACCATTCTTAATACCTAGCTATCCTAGCAATCCAACAATCACCCATATGTGCCATCAAGCAAGTCTAACAATCTAAACCATTGAGATCTCTTCTTAACCAAATCAAAGCGTCCATTTATCTCAAGCAATGGAATAGAGTGAGGATCAAGAGCGCCAATCATCTCTTTTTCTCTAAGACACCCTGATCCATAGCTCAAGTGGTAGACTGAGTGAAAAATACCTCGTTTCAATACTAAGGTCTTGGTGTCAATCCCTAGGGGGGGTGGTTAACAGTGAAGTGTGAACTGACAGTGTTGTGTACTAACAAGCTAAAAAAATAATAATAAATAAATAAATCTCTTTTCTGTAAGAGTGTCGGGTTTATTCCTCCATTAACTCACCTCTCTGTCAAGCTTCAAGTGGAGCATTAGCTTGTCATTTCATTCACTGCATCTTCCTCTCATACTTCTCCAACCCCTTGCTTTTTTAGAGGTTTTTAAGCATATGTTTAGTGGCTTGCTGGTTCCCTCGATTGTCCCACATTCAAAACTTAGGATTGCCTAGTCCTTTTTTGTTTCCTTTCAAAAATAAAAACAGTCCTTGGTAGCAATTGATGTGAGGTACAACCATCCATTACTATTTTTAAGTTAAGCCTCCCTCGTGGGCCTCGGATCTTGTTTGAGACCAACTACATAATAAAACTATTCTAAAGCTTGCAATCTCTTAAAATCCCACGTATGCCACAAAGTAGAGACCATGTTTCATGCTGCTAGAGGAGGGTGCTTAACTCCTTCCCTCTCTCTCATCAAGGTCCCTTATTCAGAATCTCTAGCACGGGTCATTGCACAACAAGGACTCATTGGATTCCTTGATCTCTACAATTATGTAAGGTTAGCTGACCGTGGAATTCTGAGCCATAAAGAGCCCGTAAACGGCCCTGGACACAATTCCCTAAAATAAGTCGTTGGTATGGATATACGATACCTATAACAACGTGGGCCTCACGGTCAGGGCTGGGAATGCACCTAATCCGCCCCCGGATATATAGCCTTGAGAAATGCTCCAGTGCTCTCACAGGCACAGCACTATTAAGTACTAATGCTCCTAATTCCAACAGTTAACTTGTAAAGTCCAATTGATTAATCTGAACCATCCATTAAGTTCAGAAAACGTGTTATGGGCTACCAAGTAAAAATCACACGCAAACCGATCGAGTAATCAAATGTCCAGAAAATGTGTTATGGGCTATCATGTAAAAAAAAAATAATAATAATAATAAAGAAACGCGTGATAAGCTATCATATAAAAATCACGCTAATCGAATAATAAAATCAGTCCTTGATTTGGTCCATGGTTGGGATAATTAAGGCTGCTTAACAAAAGTAGTTCTCGATAAACATAAGTAATCCATGGTGCTCCCAACGAATAGATGGATTTAATTGTTGATTTGGGCCTATTTTTGTATAATGATCTTGACCGTCCAAACAAAAGTCTAAGTACTTGGATGATTACTATTGTCTAGTCAGTATGATATTTACATGGTAGCCTAAGAAATGTGTGCCCGAGCTAATGGACAGATGATCAATCAATTAGACTGCCTCAGTGTCCAGTGAAGCTAAGGAGCATTGGAACATTTCTCTACAACCATTAATCATAACAAGAGGCAGAAAAGAAAGGTAAAGTATAGCGTGTTGATTTCAAAAAGCCTCAGCTATTGAAGGAAGGACTCTATGGTCTTTGCCGTGCACCCACCGGAAGTTCCTATAGGTAGTAGCTTTGTGGCCCCACAGAAATGTCCATGAAAAATCCACTCTGTCCATCAGTTTGGCAAGCTCACAATATGACAGGAGTCCGAAAATGAGGCAAGATACAAAGCTCAGGTGAATACATGAGAGGAATCAACAGGGATTGAAAGCCCACCATTAAAACCTTCATAGGGCCACAAAAGTCTAGAACTCATTTTTGTCTTTTCAGTTCATCCCAATGGAAATAAACCTATGAATTACTTGGATGACATATAAACATCACGGTGGGCTCTTGGAATGTTTCAATGATGGGCGTTTCCATTCTAACTGTTTCTATCATGTGGCCCACCTGAGTTTTGGCTGTCTCATTTTTTTATAGCTCCGGTCTTATTGTGATCATGTGAAACCGATGAACAGAGTGGATTTCTCACATACATCACGGATGGGCCCCACATAACTTCTCCTTACAAGAACTTTATGGTTACAGGGGCACAGGCAATCCACGTCAGCTGTTGACCGTCTCCAATATCATAGTCAAGTCAGTCTTTATATATTATATTTTCTACCACCGTTGTAAACGTGATCATTTCAACTAGTTCACGTGTTCATGCATCTCCACCGTCCAAAACTTTAAGAATCTGATGATCCTAACCAATATAATTAGGTAAGTGGCCTTACGGATGCTATTACAAATAAAAAGAAAAACCATCATCAATGGTAAATCAATTGGTGAGGATGGAGGATAAGTACGGACTAAGAGGTGGACCCCATTTGATTATCATGATCATAGGACAATGCTATCATTTATATTTAATTAATGACAATATGTGCAACTAACAATTTTAGTGGGTATCAATGTTAGTGGGCCAAAGACAAAAAAGCAAAGCAAAAGAAAAAAAAAAAAAAGAAAAAGAATAATTGAGTGGGCAATCTTGACCGTCCAATGGGAGATAATATCATTGAAGTGTGGGTTGTTGCCTTTTATTTGGGAGATAATATCATTGAAGTGTGGGTTCTTGCCTTTTATTTTTAAAGACTGTCCCAGTCTAACCCTAACGTGAACGTGGGGTTTTACCTCCTAGGTAAAAATGTTTCGTCAAAACAGATTTCTAAATAGCGAAGACCGAATGATATCATTCAAAATGAATTTTTGACTAGTAAAACTGAATAATTTCATCCCACAAGGTATCTAATGAGTTAATTATTATAAGACTATAACAGCATGTAATCAATGTAAGCAACCCAAAACATAAAAGAAAATTACCAACCAAAGCCAAAAAGGTTAAACCAAAACAAGAAACATAAGGCACATAAATTTACGTGATTAGATAATATACTTACTTCGGTAAGATATCAATGAAACTTTTTTATTCGCTAAAAATAAGAGAAATAAAAATAAAAGACTCGTTTCACATCTAAGACAGCATAGGACCTATACAAACAGTGACTTACCAATGATGCACTATTTGATTTGTTCAAGGAAAAATTAAAATATTTATTAACGTATTTAGCAATAATAATAGTACTGGTTGTATATGATACAAGCCATAAGAACCTCCTTTTATTTTCTTGCCTTATTTATTTATTTGATTGTATCGACCCTAACTGCTATTAGAGGCCATTTTAAGGGCCAATAATATATAATGGTTGCCACTGTTATTATTATATAATAACTTGTATTTTTAAGTACCTTGAATCTTTTAGGAAATAACTTGTATTTTTAAGTACCCTGAATCTTTTAGGAAATAACTTGTATTTTTAAGTAACTTGAATCTTTTAGGAAATAACTTGTATTTTTAACTAACTTGAATCTTTTAGGAAATAACTTGTATTTTTAACTACCTTGAATCTTTTAGGAAATAAAGTATATGCCTGTGAATCGAGACCCAAACTGACCTACATACGAACAGGACCCCACCCAAAGGGCCAGGACCCAAAACCCAAAATCCCTACTAATGAAGGAATCAAAGAATCAAACCTGGATTACTGGAAGCAGAGGCATCCCTAGATCGGAACGTACATCTTGGATGAGTTTCTCCATATTCGACTTGTATGCATCAGCATCCTCCTCTGTTATGGTATCCGACTCTCCCTGGTACCAAAGAAGAGCATTGATCATCCCTCCTTCCTTCACAGACTCCTTCGCCCTTCTAACCATATTCTCATATAGCACCTCACCTCGCTCCCACTGCTTGATCTTGGTCCCTCCAATGGCACATGGAACTAGACCCACAACAGGAACGTTCCTCTGAGATCTGATGGCATTAGCGAAAGCCATGCCAGGGCCCACACCACACGTCTTGTTGATGTCGATATCAGCATGGAGCGGTTCATGGGCCTTCTCCCATTGAAGCTTGGAGTTCAACCGGACGATGGATGGGTCTGACCGGGATTCGTAGGGGATGTACCCATCCCATGTACCGTTGTGGACCCCTCCTCTGCCGGCCATGTTGCTCTGACCGGCTAAGATGAATATGTGTTTATGTAGAGGACATGGGCTGCTTTCAATCTGGCCGTTGAAAACAAGGAACAACAGCAAGAAGAAGAGATACATGGCTTTCACCATTTAGTAGGTTTTTCTTTCTTAAGAATGAGGAAACACCAGTGTATTTTATTTTATATATAGATGTGTCCTCGAAAAGTATGAACCTTAATAACGTCTTGATTCATCTACTTTGTAATATTGGGGACTTGTTTCATTGATCTAGACCGTTGGTGTGACTAAGACCATTCTAGATTAGATTACCCATGTATGGATTTCATTCTGGACGGTTGTTTGTTTCCTTTCTAATTATTTATGATTTATCCAATATTTTCAACATATGATTTCGCAGAATTTTTTATGAACTACTCACCTCTTGGCTGTTTCTTCATATTAACGGCCAGGATCAGTGAATCATAGGCCTACTTGTTCAAACGGCGCACAAAGACACTCACCTTGGGGTGCATGATGCTATAATTCGTTCTTTTCAATAAACTAAGTCAACCTTGCGAGTCCTAATTGTAATAAATTACAGAGAAATTTACCATTGTAAATGCCACCTTTTACCCAGCGTCTTTTCATAACGCTCTCAAACTTTATATTTCCAAAGTAGACCATTCTGTACGGACATACTATTTGCAGACGAAAATACCCTTGCATTCATAACCTGATATTCCGACTGCGTATAAAAGTTGATACGCATGCATTAAAAGGTTGTACACGTGGCATAAATTAAATAAAAAATCAAACCGACTAAATTGAATTCCCAAAATCAGTTTGGTTAATCCTATCTTCTGATTCGTGGACAGTTGTTTGTTTAAATAAGACCATTGGATATTGCTCATTTCCAACAATCCAACGGTTGTCCACCAACCTGATAATTCTATAATCCGATTAGACTAAACTTTGGGACCCATAATATGGTCAGTTTAACTTGAGTACTTGTAGTTTAAGTATACAAGTTTTAAGTAAATTTTAATTGCTGTGTATCATCCACCGCACTCTATCATACTTTTAAAAATAATAAAACATAAGGGAGAGAATTTTCCAAGCGGTATGCGACCGAGAAAAACGGGAATGTTAATCGACTCGGGAGTCCAATCTGGGGCTCTGTGGGACCTACATTGATGTATGGGTTTTACCCACGCCGTTCATCCATTTTATTATTATTTATATATATATAACATAAGCCCAAAAAATGAGGCAGATGGTCATCGTAACTTTTCCTTTTTTTTTGGCTTGTTAGACCCGTCTGGATTTAGACCTATTACTTTTTCCATGGGCCTGGCGTGTATGACCCGTCTGGATTCATTCTAACAGGTTGTATGGAAAATAAACATCATGGCCGGCCGGAGAAATTTACGACTGTACGACTCATTTATGGCCCATTTAGGAGACGAAGCCACCTCATTTTACAATAAGCCCCAGCTGTACGGAAGCCTTCCCAAAGGTCGAAAATGCCCTTGCTTTTTCCTTCAAGCGGGAAGACATGCGGCTGACGCTCCTCGTACTCCGAGTTGTACGAACGGTTTAAAAGATATCAAAGTTACATGGGCCCCACAGTTATGTATTTATTATATCCACAATGTTTATCCATATTTTCAGATCATTTCAGAGTATTATAAAAAAAAACAAAAAACAAATCCTACCCAAAGATCAACTGGACCACACCACAACGAGCAGTGGGAAAATTGATTTTCACTGTTAAAAATTTTGTAGGGCCCACCAAAACATATATTTTCTGTCCAATCTATTCATAAGGTCACAAATACCTTGATGAGGAGGAAAAATAAATTTCATAATGATCTAAAACTTCTATGACCCCATGAAAGGATTTCAATGGTAAACGTTCAATCCTCCACTGCCTTTTACGGTGTAGTCCACCCGGTCGACCCTAACTCGCTGTCCACCTTTGTACATATATATATATATATTTTTTCTACATTTTTTTCTAATACATATTTATATAAATATATATATATATATATATATATATATAATATATATATATATAAGCATATAAAAAAAAATTCTTTTTTTTTATTCATTTCGTTCTTTATTCATTTATAAACATATCTCTCTTAAATAGAATGAATTACTTTACGTACCATATAGGATTTGGGGATAGTAGATGCTACTTTAGCTAACCAACCTACTTATTTTTGAAGATTCCATTAGGTGGATGGTCAAAAATTCATTTCATTCACTTCGTGGCCAATTTCAATCAGTTCGTGGTCAATTTCATTTATTTCATTTCATGTTTAATTCCATGCATTTCATGGCCAATTCCCTTCACTTTCACGGTCAATTCGCTTCACTTCACGATCAATTCATTCATTTCACGGTCAATTCGCTTCACTTCACGGTCAATTCCATGCATCTCACGGTCAATTCCCTTCACTTCACGGTCAATTTGCTTCACTTCACGGACATTTTCATGCATTTCACGGTCATTACCGGCGATTCCGTGTTGATTCACGATCGTTTCCACGCATTTCACGGCCAATTTCCTTCACTTCACGGTCATTTCCACGCATTTCACGGTCAATTCGCTTCACTTCACGGTCATTTCCATGCATTTCACAGTCATTCCCGCCTATTCCATGTTGATTCATGGTCATTTCGACGCATTTCACGGTGAAGTGTAGCAATTGGAACGTGAAATGCGCAGAAATGACCATGAAGTGAAGGGGCATTACCGTGAAATGCGTCGAAATGACCGTGAATCAACATGGAATAGGCGGGAATGACCGTGATATGCATAGAAATGACCGTGAAGTGAGGCGATTGAACCGTGAAATGCGCAGAAATGATCGTGAAGTGAAAGGGCATGACCGTGAAATGCGTCGAAATGACCGTGAATCAACGCGGAATAGGCGAGAATGACCATGATATGCATGGAAATGACAGAGAAGTAAGGCGATTAGACCGTGAAATGCGCGGAAATGACCGTGAAGTAAAGCACATGACTGTGAAATGCGCCAAAATGACCGTGAATCAACACGGAATATGCGAGAATGACCGTGATATGCATGGAAATGACCGTGAAGTATAGCGGTTGGACCGTGAAATGCGCGGAAATGACCGTGAAGTGAAGGGGCATGACCGTGAAATGCGTCGAAATGACCGTGAACATAAACAAAATTGCCGGATATGATCGTGAAATGCGTTGAAATAGCCTTGAAGTGAAGAGAATTGATCATGAAGTCCTTGGAAATGGCCGTGAAGTGAAGTGAATTGACCATGAAGTGCGTCGAAATGACCGTGAACGTAAACGGAATTGCCAGATATAATCGTGAAATGCATGGAAAATGGCCGGAAAGTGAAGAGAATTGATCATGAAATGCTTGGAAATGGCCCGTGAAGTGAAGTGAATTGACCGTGAATGTAAACGGAATTGCCGGATATGACCGTGAAATGGCATGAAAACGGTCGTGAAGTGAAGAGAATTGATCGTGAAATGCTTGGAAATGGCTGTGAAGTGCGTCAAAATGACCGTGAACGTAAACGGAATTGCTGGATATGACCGTGAAATGCATGGAAATGGCCGTGAAGTGAAGAGAATTGAACGTGAAATGCTTGGAAATGGCCCTGAAGTGAAGTGAATTGACCGTGAAGTGCGTTGAAATGACCGTGAACGTAAACGAAATTGCCGAATATGATCGTGAAATGCATGGAAATGGTCGTGAAGTGAAGAGAATTGATCGTGAAATGCTTGAAAATGGCCGTGAAGTGAAGTGAATTGACCGTGAAGTGCGTCGAAATGACCGTGAATGTAAACGGAATTGCCGGATATGATCGTGAAATGCATGGAAATGGTCGTAAAGTGAAGCGAATTGACCGTGAAATGCGTGGAAATGACCGTGAAGTGAAGGGAAATGACCGTGAAATGCGTGAAAATGACCGTGAATCAACACAGAATCGCCGGAAATGACCGTGAAATGCATGGAAATGACCGTCAAGTGAAGCAAATTGACCGTGAAATACGTGAAAATGATCGTGAAGTGAAGGGAATTGACCGTGAAATGCATGGAAATGACTGTGAATCAAAACGGAATCGCCGGGATTGACCGTGAAATGCATGAAAATGACCGTGAAATGTAGGGAAATCGCCAAGTAACTAATTTTGGTTTAGAAGATATTCTTGATAAATGAATAAAGAAAGATATGATAAAAAGCGAGAAATTTTTTTTATGTGCTTATATATACATAGTTATATAAATATGTATTAGAGAAAAATGTAGGTAGAATAAAGTTCTCCATGTAAATAAATAAATAAAATAAAAAAGAAGAAGAAAGTGCATAGAGTGTGGGTCACTGTCGTTAGAGCTACAGTTATAAGCGGTAGCTATGGACCCGAGCTCCCAGCCTAGTCAACCCTAACTTGCTAATCCCCACCACTTTTTGTGGGTCATATTATAAGGTATGTATATATCCAAACCGTCTATCTATTTGGCGAACTCGTATTAAGTCTTGGGACCAAAAATAAGATAGATCTAGCTATCAAGTGGACCACACTGTAAAAGGCAGTGTAGGATTAGATGTCTATCGTTGAAACCCTTTTAGGGGTCACGGAAGTTTTGGATCATTACAAAATTTGTTTTTCCTCTTCATCCTGGTCTTTTTGACCTTATGAATAGATTGGATGGAAACTAAATGTTATGGAGGGCCCTACAAAAGTTTCAACGGTGAAAATCAATTTTGAGCTACTCTTTGTGGTGTGGTCCAATTGATCTTTGGATATGCTTTTTTTTTTTTTTTTTTGGAAAATGCTCCGCAATGATCTCGAAATATGGATGAACATTGTGTATATAATAAATACATAGCTGTGGGGCCACGTAACGTTGATCTCTCTAAACCGTTCGTACAACTCGGAGTTCGATGAGCGTCAGCGCTCGTCTTCGAGCACCGGCCGATCCGCTTGAAGGTAAAAGCTAGGGGCTTATTCTTGTTAGGGAAAATGAGGTGGGCTTCGTCTCGTAAATGGGCCCTAAATGGTTCGTACAGTCGTAAATTTCTCGGCAGGCCTTGCCCTACGAATGTTATAACGTTGAGAATCATTGTTCCACTGCTATACGTGGTGTGGTCCACTTAAACTTTGGATACGAATCATTTTTTGGTTAATGCTCTAAAATGACTGAGAAAAATGGACGAACGGTGTGGATATAATAAATACTTGATTTTGGGGCCATGTAACTTCAATAACTTTCGAACCGTTTGTACAACTGGAAGCGCGAGGAGTAGCAGCGCTCGCCTTATCATGACACGTACCCACACCAGCCAGATCGGTGGTATGTGGTACACCAGCCAATCAACCTCTGTGGTCACCGTCCAGATTATTTGTGGTAAATCCATGCCGTCCATCCGTTTTTCAGCTTATGTTAGGAAATGGTATAAAAAATTGAGCTGATCCAAATCTAAAGTGGACTCAGAAAATAGGGGTGATTAAACACCCATCATAAAAAACTTCAAAAGTCCCACTGTAATTTTTATTTTCCATCCAACCCGTTGATAAGGTAAAAAAGATATGGATTAAGGGAAAAATATAAATATCGGATTGATCAAAAACATTAATAACCCACAAAAAGTTTTTAATGGTCATTCTCTATTGTTTCCTGTAACGTGGTCCATATGAGATTTATATCTGCTTATTTTTTGGTTTAGCGTCCTAAAATGATCCGAAAAAAAGGATAGACGGCATGGATATAAAAACAAATCATCAAGATAGCCCCCACACAGTAAGGGTAACACCCTCCAGGGTGTTAAACTGGGTAACACCAAATCCGCTCCGAACGGAAGCGAATTGCGTGGTGTGCCACAACCACCGAAGTCGGTGATGTGTTGACGTGGCAATGTTCTGTGGGCTCCACCATGATATGTTATATGCCCACCGTCCATTCATTTTTGGAGATAAATTTAAGACATGACTACAAAATTGGGGCAGATTCATACTTCAAGTGGACCACCTCACAGAAAGCAGTGGGACAATGACCCCGACTATTGAAACCTCCCCGATGCTTGTATTTTTCATATAACATGTTCATAAGATCACACCGACATAAATAGAAGATATATATATATATATATATATATATATATACACACACACACTCATACGCTTTTCATATGAGCTGTTAGATTATACTCACGGCTGAAATTAGCAATTGTGAGAATGAGAGAGCTTCCAAAATAATGACTCGCAATGGTACTTTTGTACTATCATGGTATTGCATGCTGTATGGCTTGAAAGCCATTGGACGATGCTCTTTGGTTCGATCATAATGTACCTGTTTTATCCATGCCATCCATCTAATTTTTCAGATCATTTTCAACCATGAGCCCAAGAACAAAGTAGATCCAAATCTCGAATAGACCTCATCATAGGAAAACAGTTGTGATTGAACACCCATCATCAAAAACTTCCTAGGGCCCACTATAATGTTTATTTGCCATCTAACCTGTTCGTTAGGTCACACATACATGGATAATGAGAAAATAAAAATATCCAATTCATCTAAATTAAACTTGTGGCCCTCAAAAAGTTTTTAACAATGGGCCAATGATTCTCATCGTTAAAACATTCGTAGGGCACACCGTAACGTTTACTTTCCATTCAATCTGTTCATCAGGTCACATAGACCTAGATGAAGAGAAGAAATAAATATCATATTAATCCATGATTTTTGTGAACTCGAAAAGGGTTTCAATGGCAAGCGTTCAATCCCCCATTGCTTTTTATAGTGTGGTCCACTTAGTTTTTGGATCTGTCTTATTTTTAGACTCAAGTATTAAGAATAGATCACCAGGTGGACGGACGGTTTGGATATAACTCATACCTCATGATGGACCCACATAACTTGGTGATGTCAACACACCAACCAATCTGCTTCCTTCGCACATGAAATTGGATTGCGTATTGAATTACTCAGTACGCTTTTATCATTCTAAGTAGATTCTGTTGGGACCACTGTAAATGTATGTGGTTTATCCATGCCGTCGATCTATTTTTTCATCGCATTTCAAGGGTTGAGCCCAAAATTAAAGCATATTCAAAGCTCAAGTGGACCATACCACATGAAACAATGGAAATAATGATTTCCACCGTTGAAACTTTTCTAGGGCCCACAATAATATTTACTTGTCATCCAACCTATTCATAAGATCACACAAATATAGATGAAGAGAAAAATATAAATATTAGCTTAGATACATAACTTCTATGACCCCCAACTATTTTTCAATGATATTCATTTAATTCGCCCTGTTTTTGAGATGTGGTCCACTTGAGGTTTGAATATACTTTATTTTTGGTCTCAAGCCCTAAAATTATCTATTAAAATAGATGTACGAAGTGGATAGAATACATAGATCACAGTGGGCCCCACTACAGGCAACGACTATGATGGTGGAGCGATTGGTGTGATCCAACGACTTTTATTCGAATGCGAATAAATGTTGCGTGTGGTCATGCTTCATGTGGTGTGGTCCACTTGAGCATTCGATGTGCCTCGTTTTTGGGCTCATGCACTAAAATAATTTGTCGAAAAATATGGATGAGGTGGATAAAACATATAGATCACAGTGGGCCCCAAAGAGGCAGTTTATCATGTTGAGCAAAATTATGTTGGGCCCACCATGAATGCGTGTGGTTTATCCACGCCGTCCATCCATTTTTTCAGTTCATTTTATGGGGTGAACCCAAAATTGAAGCATATCCAAAGCTCAAGTGGGGCACACCACAGGAAACAATGTAAATTGAATGTCCGCCTTTGAAAAATTCTTCCGGCCAGAGAAGTTTTGGCTCAAGTTGATATTTGCGTTCATCCATGTCTGTGTAATCTTATCTATTAAATTGGATGAACGGAGTGGATAAAATAGGTAAATTAGAGTAGGCCTCACAGAGTTTACTTAGTACGGTAAGCGTACTTGGTTATTCACTACATAATGAAGCATCGCCACCAGATGGCTACTATAGGATGCTCTGTGGGCCTCACCATGATGTACGTGTTTAATCCCTGTCATCCATTCATTTTGAATGCTTGTTTTAATGCATGACCTAAAAACGAGGTATATCTAAATGTAACATCCCGGATTTTTGCCAGCCTGGGATTAGACGTCCTTAGGCAATGGGTCAATCCTAACACCTTATCAACTTGTCAAAACTCAGTCCCAAAGGCTAAAATCGCTTGTGAACCCATTTCTTTCACAAATCCCATCCTTCACCACCTTACTCTTCAATCTTTCTAAGTACTTTCATCCTAGACACTAACTTAAACTAGCTAAGTAGTATAACTCGGATCACTTTATATACAAACTGCAAAGGCCCAGGTACCACCTCAGACAGAAATCTTACAGGACTAAACCCTTTAGAAATTAAGTGAGATTTAGCTAGTGTTAAACTAGAGTGCCTGTGAAATTAGCACCAATCACTTTAAATACAATCTGCAAGACCCAAAAGTTGTAGAATCATTGACGCTAGGTTACCCTAAAACCTAGGATCAATCTCATTACCCGGCTGCTCACGGGAGCATCTTGAAACTCCGTATCGGATCTGGACCGCACGTCGGAAGTCCGATTAACACGGAGTTAAGGAACTAGGACCGCCTCGCTGGGCTTGACAACCATCTCGGAAATCAAACCCAGATAATGTCCCAGCACTATTCGCTTGAGCTTGGAGTGAAGAGTGTGAGAAATGTAAAATTAATTCAAAATAAAATATCTTGAATAGTAATCTGGCACCACTCGCTTGCGGATCAGTATTAAGCAACCAGACCGTCAGAATCAGACCAAATTACACCCTCGGATCAGGAGAAATTTCTTACACATTTACATGTACTCGGAATCTCCAATCGAGATCCGCTGACCGTTGAACTGAAACTGGTCCGCCACGCGTGATCTGGAAATCCCACTGAAACGAAAACTTAATAGAACGTAGATCCAGCGTTAAGTCCGACCTTTGGCTCAAGGAGGCCCGCCAGAAGTCCTCCGTTGAGCTGAAACTGCCTCGTTTTGGTTATAACCTAAGTATACTTTGACTAAGAGTCTATTTCGGTGAGTTTTTAGGCTATATAAGGACCTTAAACCCTCTCTCATTGCAGCCATACGAATTTGAGAGAAAACCTAGATTGAGTAGAGAGAAAAGAGAGAGAAAGTGTGGGAGCTGTAGGAGAATCTCCCTGCCACTCTTCTCTGCCGCTATTCGGGCTCTACCGCCTGATTCTCATCGCTTTCCCGGCGTTTCCGGCGTCATTTCTAGGTAAGAAACCCTAACCCTAATCTGTTTTGGGGTTTAGACAGTTGTAGGTTGTGAAATATCTAACCGATTTCATTATATAAGTTACCAAACTGCTAAATACGGAAGCTTGACAAACCTATCGACTCCGTTACGATTCTACGACAAAAGGTGCTGACTTTAGGTGTATAGGTTATGGTTTTCAACGCTTTCAATGTCAGATAATGATAGATTCATGATCTGCATGCAATTGCACATGTACAAAGTGCTGTCTGTTTCCGTTTCGATTAAAGATGAAAAATATGGAATTCTACAAGGTATTTGTAGAAAGTACCATATACGTACAAATTTTGGAAATGTGTTTGACATGATTAATTGTTGTATGAATATATTATATGTGGATAAATTACTTATTTGGCGAAAGGATTCGCCCAAATACATGTTTTACTAATATACACTATGTATGTAGAAATACTGTATTGTAAAAAGTACCGTATATGTATATATTCTAGAGATGTGGTTGCCATGATTATTTGTTGTATAAATATATTATACATGGATAAAATACTCGCTTGGCTAAAGGATAACCCTAATACATGTTTTGCTAACATACACCATGTATGTTGTAATAGTGTATTCTAAGTGTTTGTGAAAATGACTGAATGAGTATAGAATTCTCATTCGTGCTCGTCATGACTAATTGTCATGGATTCATGATTGTTGTATTGGCGATACCCCTTTGACAAAAGGATTTGCTCTAAATCACGCCACGACCAATATACATTATATATGCTAAAATGTGTGGCCCAAGTGTTTGTGGAAATGACTGAATGAATATGGAACTTGGATTCCTGCTTGCCATGACTATCCATCGTGGGTGTATGCGTGTTATGATTGGGGTAACTCCCTAGTGAAAGGATTTGGCCTTATACCTATGTGATCAGCATATGTCATGTATGTTGATGCCTGTATTTTAAAGTGTTTGTTGAAATGTCTAAATGGGTAGTAGTTAGTAAATTGTAATGTTTAAGGGTGTTGAAATATGATTCTCAACCTCTTTTAACTATGTGTATGATTTCCTTAGATAGTTGTGTGATTAGGAATTGAACATGTACAAACTCATGCTTGTGTTGTGCTTCATAACATGCTCAACTGCTTTTATGATTTTGTCTATGCAATGCATATGTTTAAATTCATATTTACATTGTATGATCCGTCATGGGTGATGGGGGAGTGGAGCAACGAATGCGTACAACAGCCCTGGCAGCCCTAAACGGATAATACCAGACCTTGATTGTATGAGTTGAATCTTGATTCACTACTGCTTTATCTATCTGCAATTGATTGTGTTTGGGGCTATGATTATAGTCCAGACAATCGATACCAGAGTTGAATTCGTGGCTGTGATTCATTTGCTACGTGAGATGTGCTCGATGAACTCGAGTCGTACTTCGGTTGGCAATAGTGGTTGGCCACACGAAGTGCTCATGCGCTTCATATCGTTCAACTTGATGTGCGCTCGAGCTAGCCGAGCTCGTCAAGTAACCTGATCTGTCATATGTATGTTCACCATGTTTGGACGCCTCTGCTTGAACATAGGGTACCAAACTTACCAGTGGAATCCCTTTTAACCATGGTACCTCGATCCGCTAAGACTCATGAGCCGGGCATGGTGGTATGGGACACCGTGGTCGAGCTGTCGGCCTACGCTGGGGCCACGTGCCTCCCCGTAGTGACCAGTGAGCTACTAGACTCGTGAGCCGATTATGGTGGTATGGGACACTATATTCATGTTATTGGCCTACATTGATAAGGTGATGGGGGAGCGGTGCAACCTTTGTGCGTAACAGCCCTGACAGCCCTTTGTAGTGACCTCGAGCATACTGTGAAATCGCAGTGCGCCTCAGGGTTTGCCGCGGTATATAGAGTATGAACTAGGCCTGTTTCTGTATTGTGATGAATCGTTTAAGGGGTGATGGGGGAGTGGTGTAACCTTTGTGCGTAACAACCCTGACAGCCTCTGTAGTGACCTAGTAAATACACCATCGTCTGATATTAACTAGGACTGACGACCCTAGAATGGATCATGTTTGAGAATGATACAAGGGAGGTACCTTAGTTTCCTAATCCTGCTATTTGAAATGGACTAATTAAAAACTCGATAATCATGCTCATCATGTATTGCATGTGCCTGGAAGATGTGGAGCACTGAGGGATGAAAGCATGCCGCGAACGTGAGATGGTGTCGCATGACGAAGTATGTCAGTAAGGGCATACATCATGACTGCATCCATACTTGCATTAATAAGAGTAGTAGGAGTGTTTGATTTTACTGCTTTATCATTACTGCTTGACTGTATTGATAACATGTTAACCTATGCTTTATTGTTCCACTGAGTTAGTTACTCACTCCCACGTTACGGGACGGTGTTGTACACACCAACCAGATTTGTTGAGTTTCAGGTGATGGCGATGCTTGTGAAGCAGAGCCGGACTACTTCTATGATGATAGGAGGAGTTCTCCTATCTGTATCTCTCTGGCAGGTCAATGAAGACCTGATATTGTATTGACGGGGCTATGGTACTTGGGATAGGAGACATTACACTTTCTCACATTTGGTATATTTTAGAACTGCACTTGTAATTATTTAACCTGGTAATGTTATCACACTTTGGAGACTCATCATAGTTTATAAATTTTATCTCTCTATCACAGTCTTTCGCTTGCAAATTTAACTGTCTCTGGAGTATGATATGCTGTTTTGGCTTAACCTCACTCATGTTCAATGCACGAATACAGTCAACATTCAATCATCATTCATTTTGTTGCATAAGTGATGTTCTGGAACTCGGGAGTTGAGTTTATACTCGACCCCCGATTTTCAGGGTGTTACAAGATGGTATCAGAGCATGATTTGGATTAAACCGGACCTGGGTTATAGTCACACGACGCACACTGATGTACTCTGACTTAGGAGGGAGCGACGAAACGTAGAAACTGACTTAGGATTTTTCAAATTCGCCGAACGGCGAAACCAACCGAAATCGACCGCTGAGATTGGGCCGTACACACCCATGATCACGCGAAACAATCCCGTATCACTTCTAGGCCGTCAGTCGACGGGTTTGAGTCATTCCTTAGAGACGAATGTCCTTAGGTTGTGGGTCAACCACAACGCCAAAGCCTAAAACCCCTTTCTATCCAATTCCTTCAAACTCTCTCCTTGCACCACTTCATCCTTCAATTTTTTTTTTCTAAGTCCTTTCACACTAGGTATAAGTTCTAACGTATAAATGATGAAGAATAATGCTTAAACAAAAAGTTACTATAAATAGTAAATATATGTATAAATTAGACTTTTGACCATTCAAATTTTGGAATCTAACCAAATAAATATGTTAGTTAGATAGATTAGCTCCTCTTACCCCAAAATCATATGCTACATGTCATATAAAATCATTCTGGTTTGCATTTTGGCCCCGATACGGCTCATTCGGGGGGGGGGGGGGGGGGGGGGGGGGGCAAATGGAGCACTTTCGGAGGGAACCAGGGTGGGCCCCATACTTTTTTGGAGCCTAGGGGACTGGTGGAACATGCCCATGGGGCCCCCCTTTGCAAATCACAAAGTTTTTCGGCGAGGCCTCGCCGATTTTTTTGATGGGCCGGGCCCGCGGTCCGGGCCATCGTGTTTGGGGGCTTGGGGAACCCCCTGGTATATGGGCCGTTCACTAAAACCCCCCCTATGGCATACTTCCTTCACAAACCACCCCTCCAAGCTCCCTTTTCCCCTCCAAGTTGCTGTCCTCTCTCTCAAAACTCCCTTCCAAACGCTCAATCTCCCATTTTCGACCACAACCCATCCATTCCCATCCATTCCCATCATCCACAGCAGTCCCTTCCTCTCTACCCTCTCCGTTTCCCTCATTTGGAATCCCACACCCCCATTTGAAGCTCAAAATCGGGCAAGCCCTCTAACCCATCCATTTTCTTCATTTTCCTTTCTTTACTCCTTGTTAGTTGGGCCTCTACAACCCCTGATGAGAACCAAATCTGTGGAGAACCAAAACTCCAGCCCCTTTTCTCCCTTTAGGGCCCGTTCGGCCAAACTGCATTAGGTGAGTTAGGTGGATAGAATTGTATAAGTAATAATAAATGTATGTGTAGGTATGACCCCTAGATTGGTTGTATCCCATGTTTTCCGACATCATGTTTAGAATGTACGCAATTAAAAGTAAATCCCGGAATTTTCCTTTCCAAGTACACTTAGAAATTCATTATCTTGGGATTTGGAAATCCCATCTCACATTTTTCCACACAAGACTCATTTTTCAAAGCCTATAAAATTAATTTTAATCCCCACCCACCCTCCTACCAACTATGTCATTCCCAAACCCGAGGTAGGATTAGTAATACAATCCCATTTACTACAACTTAAGACCACTGACCAAATAGACCCTTGGAGTTTTGGACTTAGAGCGGTGCTTCGACAGACCTGACCGTGTAGGAAATCCAACAAATTAATAATGTGAATCTTAGGACCCTCTTAGCTGGTATGAGCATGTGTGACATGCTCGGGCGTAGTTAAATTCAAGTTCGAGCAACTCAATTCCACTTAGACAACTTTAACCCTAAGCGATAACCAATTTCTTGTATTAGAAACCATCTAGCGTAAGTCGGCTTGATTAGGTTGGAGCGAGACCCCATTCCTTCGTTAAATCCCCTTGGTACTCATAGGCTTTTTTAACAACTCTTAGGAGGCTTGTTTGATTAGTAACTAGTCATGCTCATAGGAAACTTATATATCCCTTGAATTTAATGATAGGTCAAATCTATACACCCCTTAGAATCGCCTTCTCAAGGACTTAGTACAATCGGAAACACGGAGTAGAAAAACTACATATAAGCGAGGTACTCACGGTCTGAATCGAATTCTCAATCCTAGTAGTGACCAATGAACTCTATGCTCTGATCAAGCAGAAGGTCGGGATCAACTAGGATTAAGAACTGATACGATACATTTTCTGTCCTCATGAGACAGAAGATCTATGTATCCGGCTCAGACCCACACGCAACTTTCTTCCGTGTTGGCCGAACCACTTGCAACCAAAAGTTTATAACTTCATCTTTAAAAAGTATTAGGAGTATATAGTCGATAGCGGTATTTGTCTTTTAGGCCCAAGGAATTACCCAAATGGGCAACAAACAGTTAAGAATTTGGCCCCAAGTTACATGCCATGTCGGCATACATATTGTGCATATGGACGTAGAAAGAAAACCTGCCTGTTAAGCCAGACATGATTAAATAGGATAAGTCTGGACCGCGACAAAACCCCTTGGTAGAATTAGGCATCGTGCCTCAAACTCACACCTGTCCCTGCAATCAACCACAATACCCATCATCTTTAGCTCCCTTCTATAACCATAGGTATCAATGTCATAGTACACATCGTTGATGAAAGTCAGACCAATGTCTTTCTCATTTCATGTCAAGGATAGGTCTTAAATTACACCTTGTTCCGATATATGGAGCATGACATAAATCTTAAGCCTTGAGGGTGAAAATAAATTTTTAAGGGGGGTAGAAAATTATAAGTCCAATCTATTTAAGTCAGTTTATACACCTCTTTGATCTGGGTAGCGTAGCGAAAGCGTGGTGGACCCTACCCCACTGGCCCAGGATCGAAACTGTGCTCGTTAAATACGAACATTATAGAAGTCCTAGTAAGTTCTACTATGAGAAACCGTTTTAGGATGATCTAGTAAGATTTGATTCATCATTTCCTTTGACATAGATAATAACGAGGACTTTCTTAGACTAAGACTTAAAGGGCGACCTTAGACATAGACCATTTGAGCCTTTCAATGATGGACACTCCCTACGTTTCTAGAGTGATCGGACTACGGAGTTACTGAAACATACAACTGCGAAACGTTCGCGGCTTGACCCAATTCTCAATCCTGGGTGACTACCAATGGACTCACTGCTTGGCCGAGCAGAAGACCAGGATCCACCAGAATTCGGAAGGGATACGATGAGCTTTCTACCCTGGCCCGGTAGATGATCGATGTATTGGGATTAAACCCACCATACACGTCTCTCCATGTTAGTCAAACAATGAAAACAACTATCTTACTCTAGATAATTGGGATTTGTCGTCGAGACTCCAAATAGATAAAGAAATAAATTGTAAAAAAAAACCATAAGGATATGAGAAATGGATAAAGAATTAAGTTTTAAGGGGGGTAGACTAGAATGAACCAGGCTAGTATATACCCTACAACATATAGAAACTCGAAATCAATAAAACTTAGGCAAAAGAAATAATTAAATCTTTCCTTATTATCCTTAGCCAATTTTGGGGACGAAATTTTGTTTTAAGGGAGGTAGATTGTAACATCCCGGATTTTTGCCAACCTGGGATTAGACGTCCTTAGGTAATGGGTCGATCCTAACACCTTATCAACTTGTCAAAACTCAGTCCCAAGGCTAAAATTGCTTGTGAACCCATTTCTTTCACAAATCCCATCCTTCACCACCTTGCTCTTCAATCTTTCTAAGTACTTTCATCCTAGACACTAACTTAAACTAGCTAAGTAGTATAACTCGGATCACTTTATATACAAACTACAAAGGCCCAGGTACCACCTCAGACAAAAATCTTACAGGACTAAACCCTTTAGAAATTAAGTGAGATTTAGCTGGTGTTAAACTAGAGTGCCTGTGAAATTAGCACCAATCACTTTAAATACGATCTGCAAGACCCAAAAGTTGTAGAATCATTGACGCTAGGTTACCCTAAAACCTAGGATCAATCTCATTACCCGGCTGCTCACAGGAGCATCTCGAAACTCCGTATCGGATCTGGACCGCACGTCGGAAGTCCAATTAACACGAAGTTAAGGAACTATGACCGCCTCGCTGGGCTTGACAACCATCTCGGAAATCAAATCCAGATAGTGTCCCAGCGCTATTCGCTTGAGCTCGGAGTGAAGAGTGTGAGAAATGTGAAATTAATTCAAAATAAAATATCTTGAATAGTAATCTGGCACCACTCGCTTGCGGATCAGTATTAAGCAACCAGAGTGTCAGACTTAGACCAAATTACACCCTCAGACCAAGAGAAATTTCTTACACATTTACATGTACTCGGAATCTCCGATTGAGATCTGCTGACCATTGAACTGAAACTGGTCCGCCACGCGTGATCTGGAAATCCCACTGAAATGAAAACTTAATAGAACGTAGATCCAGCGTTAGTGAGCTTAAGTCCGACCTTTGGCTCAAGGAGGCCCGCCAGAAGTCCTCCGTTGAGCTGAAATTGCCCCGCTTTGGTTATAACCTAAGTATACTTTGATTAGGAGTCTATTTCGGTGAGTTTTTAGGCTATATAATGACCTTAAACCCTCTCTCATTGCAGCCATACGAATTTGAGAGAAAACCTAGATTGAGAAGAGAGAAAAAAGAGAGAAAGTGTGGGAGTTGTGTGAGAATCTCCCTGCCACTCTTCCCTGCCGCTATTCGGGCTCCACCGCCTGATTCTCATCGCTTTCCTGGCGTTTCAGCGTCATTTCTAGGTAAGAAACCCTAACCTTAATCTGTTTTGGGGTTTAGACAGTTGTAGGTTGTGAAATATCTAACCTATTTCATTCTATAGGTTACCAAACTGCCAATACGGAAGCTTGACAAACCTATCGACTCCGTTACGATTCTACGACAAAAGGTGCGTACTTTAGGTGTATAGGTTATGGTTTTCAATACTTTCAATGTCAGATAATGATAGATTCATGATATGCATGCAATTGCACATGTACAAAGTGCTGTCTGTTTTCCGTTTCGATTAAAGATGAAAAATATGGAATTCTACATACTCTAGGTATTTGTAGAAAGTACCGTATACGTACAAATTTTGGAAATGTGTTTGACATGATTAATTGTTGTATGAATATATTATATGTGGATAAATTACTTATTTGGCGAAAGGATTCGCCCAAATACATGTTTTACTAATATACACTGTATGTAGAAATACTGTATTGTAGAAAGTACTGTATACATATATATTCTAGAGATGTAGTTGCCATGATTATTTGTTGTATAAATATATTATACATGGATAAAATACTCGCTTGGCTAAAGGATAACCCTAATACATGTTTTGCTAACATACACCATGTATGTTGTAATAGTGTATTCTAAGTGTTTGTGAAAATGACTGAATGAGTATAGAATTCTCATTCGTGCTCGCCATGACTAATTGTCATGGATTCATGATTGTTGTATTGGTGATACCCCTTTGACAAAAGGATTTGCTCTAAATCACGCCACGGCCAATATACACTATATATGCTAAAATGTGTGGCCCAAGTGTTTGTGGAAATGACTGAATGAATATGGAACTTGGATTCCTGCTTGCCATGACTATCCGTCGTGGGTGTATGCGTGTTATGATTAGGGTAACTCCCTAGTGAAAGGATTTGGCCTTATACCTATGTGATCAGCATATGTCATGTATGTTGATGCCTGTATTTTAAAGTGTTTGTTGAAATATTGAATGGGTAGTAGTAGTTAGTAAATTGTAATGTTTAAGGGTGTTGAAATATGATTCTCAACCTCTTTTAACTATGTGTATGATTTCCTTGGATAGTTGTGTGATTAGGAATTGAACATGTACAAACTCATGCTTGTGTTGTGCTTCATAACATGCTCAACTGCTTTTATGATTTTGTCTATGCAATGCATATGTTTAAATTCATATTTAAATTGTATGATCCGTCATGGGTGATGTGGGAGTGGAGCAACGAATGCGTGCAACAGCCCTGGCAGCCCTAAACGGATAATACCAGACCTTGATTGTTTGAGTTGAATCTTGATTCACTATTGCTTTATCTATCTGCAATTGATTTTGTTTGGGGCTATGATTATAGTCCAGACAATCGGTACCAGAGTTGAATTCGTGGCTGTGATTCATTTGTCACGTGAGATGTGTTCCACGAACTCGAGTCGTACTTCGGTTGGCGATAGTGGTTGGCCACACGAAGTGCTCATGCACTTCATATCGTTCAACTTGATGTGCGCTCGAGCTAGCCGAGCTCGTCAAGTAACCCGATCTGTCTTATGTATGTTCACCATGTTTGGACGCCTCTGCTTGAACCTAGGGTACCAAACTTACCATTGGAATCCCTTTTAACCATGGTACCTCGATCCGCTAAGACTCATGAGCCGGGCATAGTGGTATGGGACACCGTGGTCGAGCTGTCGGCCTATGCTGGGGCCACGTGCCTCTCCGTAGTGACCAGTGAGCAACTAGACTCGTGAGCCGATTATGGTGGTATGGGACACTATATTCGTGTTGTCGGCCTACATTAATAAGGTGATGGGGGAGCGGTGCAACCTTTGTGCGTAACAGCCCTGACAGCCCTCTGTAGTGACCTCGAGCATACTCTGAAATCGCAGTGCACCTTAGGGTTTGCCACGGTATATAGAGTATGAACTAGGCCTGTTTCTGTATTGTGATGAATCGTTTAAGGGGTGATGGGGGAGTGGTGTAACCTTTGTGCGTAACAGCCCTGGCAGCCTCTGCAGTGACCTAGAAAATACACCATCTTCTGATATTAACTAGAACTGACGACCCTAAAATGGATCATGTTTGGGAATGATACAAGGGAGGTACCTTAGTTTCCCAATCCTGCTGTTTGAAATGGACTAATTAAAAACTCGGTAATCATGCTCATCATGCATTGCATGTGCCTGGAAGATGTGGAGCACTGAGGGATGAAAGCATGCCGCGAACGTGAGATGGTGTCGCATGACGGAGTATGTCAGTAAGGGCATACATCATGACTGCATCCATACTTGCATTAATAAGAATAGTAGGAGTGTTTGATTTTACTGCTTTATCATTACTGCTTGACTGTATTGATAACATGTTAACCTATGCTTTATTGTTCCACTGAGTTAGTTACTCACTCCCACGTTACGGGACGGTGTTGTACACACCAACCAGATTTGTTGAGTTGTAGGTGATGGCGATGCTTGTGAAGCAGAGCCGGACTACTTCTATGATGATAGGAGGAGTTCTCCTATCTGTATCTCTCTGGCAGGTCAATGAAGACCTGATATTGTATTGACGGGGCTATGGTACTTGGGATAGGAGACATTACACTTCCTCACATTTGGTATATTTTAGAACTACACTTGTAATTATTTAACCTGGTAATGTTATCACACTCTGGAGACTCATCATAGTTTATAAATTTTATCTCTCTATCACAGTCTTTCGCTTGCAAATTTAACTGTCTCTGGAGTATGATATGCTGTTTTGGCTTAATCTCACTCATGTTCAATGCACGAATACAGTCAACATTCAATCATCATTCATTTTGTTGCATAAGTGATGTTCTGGAACTCGGGAGTTGAGTTTATGCTCGACCCCCGATTTTTCGGGATGTTACACTAAATCTCAAATGGACCACACCACAAGAAACCAATGGTGATTCAACGCTCACTATTAAAAACTTCTTAAGGGCCACAAGTTTGGATGAAATTGATTCTTTTTTTTCCCTCATCATCCAAGTCTTTGTGACTTAACGAACAAATTGGATGGCAAATAAACCCTACAGTGGACCCTAGGAAGTTTTTAACGATGGGTGTTTAATTAGCACCATTTTCCTGCGGTGTGGTCCATTCGAGATTTACATCTACCTTTTTTTCTTTTTTTCTTTTTTTCTTTTTGCTAATGTTTAAAAATGATCTGAAAAATTAGATGAACAGCATGGATAAAACACATACATCATGATCGGCTCATAGAGCACCATCCAATAGTTACCTAACTCCGTACATCATGTCATTCCTGCTAGCGCGAGAGTGTTGGCGCAAGTCATAATTTTCAAGACTCTCTTATTCTCAATGTTGTTGAATCCCAGCCGTGAGTGTAATCTAACAGCTCACGTGAATGCTCACATGAAAGCTCCGTGCGGCCTTGTGTGCTTGAGGCCGAGAGAACATCAATGGCTCTTAAAAAGTTTTCAATGATATGGGTTCAATCCCCACTACTTTCTGGGGTGTGGTCTAATTGAATTATGGATCTGCCTCATTTTTTATAAAAAAAATCATGCCCTGAAATGATCTCGAAAAATGAATGTACAGTGTGAATATAACACATACATGATGATGAGGCCCACGGAACTTAACTTTGTGGTGGGCCCTCTCAAAAATCAATTGTGGCATCCTGCCAGACTTATTTTCACACCCCGCCCACCACGAACTCACTCATGTTGAAACTCGTCTGAGTCTACCACCGAGGCATGGCCTGCTTATTGTGCATCGGACTGATTTTGTGTATGGTCATCTTTCACGGTGGGGCCACTTTATGCACGGCTCATATATCACACATAGGTAGATACGTGTGGCGCGTGCGAAGAGAGGTGCTTTGTTGGGCTTTTTGCCTTGTGGGGGTGGTGGTTTGGGAAATGGATTGGCTACTTGCCCTGCCACAAGCCCCGTGGCTGGTGGTCGATGATCTGTGGGCCCCACCATGATGTATCTGTTTCATCCATTCTGTTCATCCATTTTTACGGATCATTTTATGGCTGACCCAAAAAATGAGAGGGATTTAAATCTCAGGTGGACCACACCACAGGAAAATAATAATGATTGGATATCCACCATTAAAATCCTCCTAAGGCCCATTGTACTGTTTATTTGACATCCAATATGTTGATTAGGTCATACAGGCCCAGATGAAGAGAAAAACAAAGATCAGCTTGATCCAAAACTTTTATGGCCCCTAAAAAATTTTTAATGGTCGAAACTCATTTAACACTTTTTCTTGTAATGTGGTCCACTTGAGATTGTGATATACATGATTTTTTGTCTCATACCATAAAATGATCTAGAAAAATAGATGAACGGCATGGATGGAACACATACATCATGGTAGGGCTCACAGAGCACCGACCACCAGCCATTGGTTGGTGTTAGGGGTGTAACATCCTGGATTTTCACTGTTTTGGATTTCCAAAAATCCTTAATTTTTTTTATTAATTAACTTATGATATCACTTAATGACCATTAACGCTCAATGTTAGTTTAAACACGGATGATAACAGTGAAGAACCGCAAAAGTCCAATTAATCAACCGTAGGAAGCCAACGAATCCGCCCGATCACTTGAACATCAGGTGTAGCCCCATGATTTAGTCACATAGGTCCCAAATCTAACCAACACATCGCTAACTAATCAAGACAATTATGACTAAATTAAAGATCTAACCGGGGCCGAATCAGATAAGGCACAAATCTTGACTAATAGACCAAATCAATCCCGTTACTCTTTTAGCCTAAAACCAACAGTTTAGAGTAATCATGACTAAATTTTCACTTTCACTAGTTATAAATAGGCCACACTATGAACATAGTTAATCCAAAACCTAATCATTGCCCACGAGAAATCTCAGTACCTAATTCATTACAGAAATGCCCCGAATTTCCGAACAACCTCTAGATCGCTCGTTGGTGGGCCACTAGTTTCAAAATTATAGAGTAATGTCGGTCTTACTGGGCTTGACGTCCATCGCGGGAGTCAGACCTGGGTGCTGTCCAGAACCGCTCAACTTGAGCCGAAAAACGAGTGCATGAGAAGTGCAAATACCCTAAAGAAAGGAACTGGAACTTAAGTGAATTAGGTCGTCCACTCTTATGCAAAGTTGAGGATTTCGGACCGTCGGTTTGCAATCAAACTTCACACGTGGAGTAAGAATATTTCCCTGCTCATATCCATATAGCCGCGGCCCCGATCGACTATCGGTGACCGTTGAACAGACTTCTAATCATATCTGTTGATCGGCGCATCCAAATGGTGGGCTGATCATATCCATACGTAAATCATCATTAGGGCTAACTATCCTACGGTGTAAATCAATGTGTACACCCCATAGTGAACCCTAGAACTTAGAAAGACCCTCCCATAGGTCTAGTATAGTAAAAACCTAGCCCTTAGGGCCATTTACGCCAAATCTGACATTATAAAAGGGCCTCATTTGGGCACCTCCTCTCCCCATACGATTTTGCCCTAGAGGAAAGGAAGAGAGAAGAGAGAAAATGGAGAAAGAAGAAAGGAAGAAGAGAGGAAGAGAGAGTGAAGGAGAGCAAAGGTGGACCTTAGATTGAGGTGGGGCCCAAAGAAATCAAAGCTTGTGACTCCCTATCTCTCCTCCAAGAAGAAACTCTCATCCACGACCGCCCATTCGTTCCGTTGATCGTATAGGTAAAACCCTTATCCCTTTTCTTGAAACCCTTGAGTTGAGAAATGATTTACTTGGGAATTTAACATACAAATGATTGCTTTAGGGATTCCGTCCGTTCGGCCCCAAAAATCAACATTCCTATGTCATCTTCCAAGCCTTCAACGATCCGAAGGTGCGGACTATTAACCTTAGGTGGCCTAGCACCAATTGTATTATGAGTCTAATGATTTTGATTGCTTGGATGATGTATTTGGAGAACCTAGAGAAAACCTAGGATTTGGATGTGTGTTTGGGATTGTATGGAATTGTATGTCATGTTGATTTCTCTCATATGATGTTGTTCTGGTCCCCTATATGATTTGGTACAAATGGATGATTGCATGTTCATGTCTTGTTTGGGTTCTTATATGATGTTAACTTGTGGCTTGTATGACCTAGTGACTATTGTGCATTTGATTCTATGAGATATATGAGATGTTTAGCATCCTCACTAACCCACACACCTCACATGCACCTTGTTCTTAATATTGTTAGCTTGCTTGTAGAAAAATCTAAATTGTATGTGAGAAATATGGATGCATAATATCGCCTATGCTAGTTGATAACGCTGATTTTTAGCATGTTATGGATGATTATTAACCCTTGGGTTGGTCAGGAAAATGAGGAGAGTGAGGGTGGTCCCGTTGGTAGGGCTACCCTAGGGCTAAACCCATGAGTTTGGGCGAGTGTGGATGGGCGACAGTAATTAGATTACATGGGTCGCCCGTACCCGATGTCGTCGGTCGCGTGCTTGCCTGAACTTGTGTGGTATAGTCTATTTACTGGCTAATCTTGCCTGTTAACCTTGATTGTTTACATATGTATGGAACCTGGAACACTCTACAACCGTTGTAGCCCATCGATAACCAAATTGAAACCGATCCACCGCATCGTGAGACGGGTATGATGGAATGGGACACTGTGTCCGAGCTGTTGGCCTACGCTGGGGTGACGCGCCTCCCTGTAGTGATCGCGAGCGATCCCTTCTTCTCGGCACTCCCCATGTGCTTGAAGTCGGGGATGTGGAACCCGACAGGATTAAGGATCGCGGGGTCTTGGCCTCACACGTTGGGGGGTCTTGGCCTCGTAACCAGTTTAGGGTATTGATACGTGGGGTGTATCAGATTCCCCAACCTGTTGGATGAATGAAATTAATTAAGAACTTGGCTAACATTATCATTGCATCGCACTAGTTAGGGTGGCGACTCGGCAGTCGAGGTCGCTCTGAGAGAGTGTTGGTCATACGCGATCGTTAGATGGAGTCACTCGAGGGAGTGTTGTGGCGATGGCATGCATCATATCATCTATCATGCATATGCATTAACAAGTTTAGTTAGGTATTTATGAATGATTGCTTTTCATTAAGTTCATAATATAATTGATGCCTGTTACAACTTAAGATTAATATCACCCATTGAGTTGATCACTCACTCCCACTCTGGGACGGTGTTTTACAACACCAACCAGATTCTCCCGTAGATGCAGGTAATGTAGAGTACGAGGAGCCCGACGACTCGAGCCTCGAGGAGGAGGACGAGTTCTCTTAGTTCCAGTTGATGAGCGGGTCTTCATCGGTTCAGTAGATGGGACGTTGGATCGCTGAGTAGTGGACTCAGCTTTATTCCTTCAGACATACTATTCCTTTTGTGATTTTGTTGGGTAACGCCTTGTACCCACTTATATTCTTTTGGATTTGCGTATATATTTGACTTCTTTCATTTCAGCAGATTAGTTGTGGTTGTGCTTCATGTTCCAAGTAATTCCACGCTGCACCTTTACATTTGATTAAACGCAAATTATTAAAAATCGGTTATAAGTGACACTCAGGAACTTGGGGGTCAACTATATACGTGACTCCCGATTTTCAGGAGGTTACAAAGGGAGTAGCCAATCCGTTTCCGGTGGTTTGGAAAAGATAAGATAAGAACAACACATTTAGTGGGCCACGCTCGTGCGTTTGGTATAGGTTGTAGGTTAGTATTATATTGAACTGTCTATTTTCATTGTATACATGTGGCCCACATATGGATCGCTGACACGTGTTCATTGAAGGCCATTCCCGTTGTATGCTGATGAATATCCCCAACAAGGCTTTAGCATGTTCTATTGAGGTTAGCTAAACCCACATGCGTTTAGGACCCTGTGAGATCAAAGCCGTCCATTCATCAGGTGGGCCATACTTCTTGAATCTTCTAGCCTAAGCTTCAAGCTAGCAGTGGAAATGGCCTGGGCGGCGTGGATTTCCTGCTAAAGCCTTTCGCAGGAAGTTCCTGCGCAAGGATACTGGGTGGGGCCCACATAGATGTTTGAAGAAATCCACCCCGTCCATCCGTTTTGAGTGCTCATTTTAGTAAAGGAGATATAATGAGGTGGATCCAAAACTCAAGGGTGTCACACGAGAGGGAAAATTGGGGAAAGAAATTCCTACCGTTGAAAACTTTCTAGGCTCCAAGTGATGATGTTTATATACCATCCAAACCGTTTATAAGGTCATTAATTAACGATAGGATGAAGTGAAAATACCAAAAAAATTGCCTCACACAAAACTTTTATGGCCCCAAGAATGTTTCAACAATTCACACTGAATCCCCACTGTTTACTCTCGTGTGACCCAATTAATTTTTGGATACACATTATTTTTGTTCTAATGTCCTAAAATGATATCTCAAAGTGAATGAACGGGGTGGATTCTTACAAACATCTAGGTGGGCCCCACCCAGCGTCCTTGGGCAGGAACTTCCTGCGAAAGGCTTTGGCAGGAAATCCGCGTCCTCAGCTGATCAACCAGCGGTGTAGGGAATGGGCTTAGGCGCTACAATATCTGGGCCTGGGCTTGAAATCTTGGCCTATTGTCAGGGCTGGGTGGGCCCATCGGTTCATTGGCCTGATCGAATCATCGTGGGCCACTGTTATTTAAAGAAAGTTGTAAGTGGTTCTAGTGCAATGGTGAGACTCGTAGTGGATGGAAGGGATGGCCCATCAAAAAATTCTTACATTGGATTATTTTAAGCCGTTGATTATTTCACTCTTTCCCTCTAGGACAAGGATTATTTAATCCGATTAGGGGTAGGGCCAACCATGGTTTGACCCATTTCCATGCCCACTTCAACCTGTTTCACTCCTCAAATGAACCACAACGAGCAAAACAAGCAGACGGCTAGGATCGTTTATAGCACTATGAGTTATAGTGCAACTAGTTGCAGCGGGAGAATTTTCTTGTCCAATCTATTGATCCAGGCCGACCATTAGGCCCATCGACATTTCTTTGGTCATCATGCGAAGGAACACTTTGATTGGACGGTCTACACTATCCATGAGTTGTCCTTTTTTCTCTCAGTCATCCGTTTTCCAAGCCATGTACAAGATGCTTTGGATAGCGTGAGAGTAATCCACGAATATCCTCAACAATTAAATGGCTTAAGTTGTTGACCAGACCAAGTTTTATGTAAAATGATCTCAACGGTTCATTTTTTGTTGGTAATTGATCGGATGGTCAGAATCACCTGATTGATGTGATTTTTGCTTGCTAGGCCAAGGAATCTGCTTTGGGCCTTATGAAAATTCAGGAATGATTGATTGGAATGTATACGTGTCCCAATCAACGAGCATGATAACTTCTAGTGCTAACGAGTATTCAGATGTAATTATTTTATGCGTTTGGCATAGTGTAATTGGAGGGCATGGTGTAAATGGAGTATAAATGTAGTCAGTGGTAAATGAAAAGTTACTTCTAATTATGTTTTAAAATTAGTTATTTTACACTGAATTCAGTAAAATTGGTATGAAATGGTGTTTTTTTGGCTATTTTTTTAAAAGCCATCAAGTCACACGAATAACAAGGTGTCAATATGCTACTAATTTTCCATAGACATGGTGCGTTAATGAAACCTTGAGATAATTTAATTATTAGTGCATCACTAAAATCACACTCAATAAATATAATCTCAAATGTTTGAACGCTGGCCATCCAAATGGACAATAAGAAAGTATTGGTGGGACTCTCATTCGTAGTTCTTGTGTTTGTGGTCCACTGGAGGTTTGGAATTTTCACATTTTTTACCAAAGTATATATTTATATGGCTTATTACAATTATCCTATCAAATATTACACATATACACTAATTTGAAATATTAAACCCAATTTAGTTAATCCAATTTAAATTCTTGTGAATATATTAAAAGATTCTAATACATTTCAATTACAATCATTCAAGTACAATTTTTAAATTTCAGTGCATTCTAATTACAACCTATCCAACATAGGATTCCAAATTACATTAATTCTATAGTAAATGTAATTTGGATTTCAATTCATTCTAAATATAGGGTCCCAAATGAGCCCTTATTTTAATATCTGCTCTACAAATGGAGACCATTTTGACTTGGGAAAGTGGGATGCGCAAGGTGGGGGAGAGGGAGAGAGAAATCACTTGGGAAAGATCAGAGTGAAGAGGGAAAATAGAAGAAAAGCATGCAGGGAGAAGGTCGCCAAAGGTAGGAGACCTATCCGTACTTCCAATTTTATAGCCCACCCGAGATCCATCTTTATCATCTCCAATTTTGTTTGTGGCAAAAAAACATAGCTGCAAATCCAGTTTTAAATGAAAGAACCAAGTATATAGATATGAGTGCCACTGAATTTGGAAAAAAGAAGTGGTTTTATACTTGATTCACACATTTCTACTGATGAACAAGTCACTTTTCTTTTCTAAGATAAAATCTGGCAATTCCCAAAATTCAAATTCGGCAAAATACACTATACAAAAAAGATTAAAAATCCAGTATTTTTTTTACGAACATCCAGCAATAAATGACCAAAATCTGGCTATAAAGGACAGACTCCATGAAAAAAGATGATAGGCAAGGGCAACGGCATTAAGACCGGCTGAGCTTGGGATGAACTTCGATGAATTAGGCAAAGATTGGTGGGAGGTTGAAGAGAATCAAATAGGGGTTGCTCCTCTAAGTAGTGGCATACCCATCCAAATCTCCCTATAATGAACTGATTGAGTGTACGTACTAGTAGAAAATGCTCCTCATCTATTTATGTTATGCATTCAAGACTGAAGACTATTAGATGGGAGAAAAAAAAAAAGAAGAAGAGGCTAATGTCCCTAGCTAGCATGAGACGGCGCAAGTGTACATATAAATGTTGGGTGGGCCCCATTAGTCTTTGTTAGATAGGCTCGGTATTGACATGCGGGCTACAAGCAAATGTAAAGATACGAGAGCAGCCTACTTGTGCTCTCATCCAAGCTGTTTTGAGTGGGCTACTCGATTCATAATACGCAGATTTATAAAATCGTATAGATATCTGTTATCTATCTTAAAAATCTCATTTAATGTCTTAGAAAATTTCAGAAAGCTATGACTCTCATGCAATTAAATGCATAGGCAAAAATATACATTTACTCCTGAAGTTATTTATAATAGAAATGAGAGAAATACTTCATGCTCTTAAAGCACTATAAGTTATAGTGCTTCTAATTGCATTGGTTCACTTTGATAATCCAATGGATTGATCTGAAACATCTACTAAGTCCATAACACATTTCATTGGCCACGATGAAAATTTATACTATTTGGGACGGTTAAATCATCCTTGACATGTATTTCCAAGCCATGGATGAGATGGTTATTATTGCCTAACAAAAGTGATACTTGGAAATGTACGCAATCTATAATAGGCCCTGACAAATAGATGTATCAAGTTGTTGATTGGACTAATTTTTTGTGTCCAAAATGTTGAACCTTCATATTGAAGGCCATTGCTCGAATGGTTAATATTTTGTCAAAATGGTGTGACATTTGCTCGGTAGCCCATGAACTGTATGTTGGACCTAATAAACAGTCTGGATTAATGGATTATACTGTCTATATTTATGAAGGTAACTAGGAGTACTATCACTCACAGTCATCTAGGAGCATTGGAACATCTCTCTTTTCAAAAAAGCTTTTTGAATAATAATAATACAAAGTTTACAACTTACGAACACAGGGATCGATCTCTGGATCACTCACATATGTTAGATTGTCTATGTGAACTCTTCCAACAAGAAGGATTTAATAATTGCATAATTCATACTTTGCATATAAGCTCCAGAAGCTCCCAATATACAATTTAGGAATTGGGAAATGATCACGTACACTTAGATGCATGATATAGTTAGTATAATTATTAAAGTGTGTGGGGCGACTTTAATTTATGAATGCCATCTAACCCTTTCATTAGATGTGGCGCCCAATGTTAATATGATACCCAAAATCTAACCTATTAATAACTCGGTGGGCCACACAAAAGGGAACAATGGAGGACATTAAAGGGGATGTCCAGGTGGAATGTGGGGGTCCTCAGTGCTCGTTTATGTCACCAATCCAGTCATCAAGTGTGTCTCAATAGGATGAAGGGACACATCTAAACCCTATTCATTCCAAAATTTAGGTAGATGTAGGTCAAAGTCAAGGACAATCGCATGAATGGCAAATCGAAATAAATTCAGCTAAAAAGTTCGATCAAAGGGTTTAATGCATATTATAGCTTCATATGACCATAACATTGCAGTTAGTTATCCATTTTCGGTATGTAATATATTACTGGAAAGCCATTGATGAGCTCCACATGCTGGTCAACTAAAGGCAATTGGCCCTAAACAAATTTTCAAAATAGATCTTTTTAGGGGTTAATTTTAAAACTCAAAATTATTTAAGTGAGTTGTAATTCTTAATATTTGAGAATATTTTATGTTTCTAGGAATTTTGAAATATCTTCATGTCCTTATTTGAATTATGAGAAAGATTTTGAGTTAATTTAGAAGTTTTTTTTTTTTTTTTTTAAAATTAAATAAATTTACTATTTTAGTGAAGTTGTTATTTCAGAAAACTTATAAATTTACGATTTAATATTATATAAGTCATATAAAAGGACTTTCTAAGTAAACTTTATTCATAATTTTATCAATAATATCATTTTTTTTCTCATTTCTAGAGATTTCTTTCTCCTTATAGATTTAAGAGCTATTCTTGAGAAGAGTACGGTGATTTCTTATCTTTTATCTATGCAGCCGCTATGTTATTTGGCATTAGAGCTACTACGGTTAGTTTAAATTTAGACTCATGAACAGATATGTGGTACATTGGCAGCTGATTAAGTTTTAATCCCATTGGGCGGGTTATAAAAAGGTATTTGGCTTAAGTTTGGTCATGCGTGCTAAGCCTGCTAGAGCTGGATGTAGCTCGAATCAAAGCAAACGCCGATCACCCTAGGTTCTAAAATAGACCAAGAGACCGACTTCCACCGACCGTGAAAGATTAGGCGATTTGCAAAGGAGATAACTCGTCTTTTTAATGAGTTGGTTTTGTGTTTTTCATAATCGAAAGGCTTTCAATTAAGTCTGTGATAGTGATCATAGTTCAATAATAAGACAATAAGAATAAAAGAAATAACTGGCCGAAGTAGTTGAAAGTAATTTTATTGCTGTTTTAAAATAATTACACTCACAATCATCCATAAGATAAATATGACAGTATATTCATCGATCAGTAGAAGCTGAACTCTGTAGGCAAGATGGTCATCAAGTGTAGGAATGTCATGTGTTTGTCACACATTGGGAACCGGGCTTCATAGGTGATGCAAGGATAGAAGTGATGAAGTCGATCACCATCTTCCTCAAGGGGATAATTACTCTGAATCCACGAAGCTTCTTTGGACACCTCATAGAGATTCCTCGAATCCACAAGGGAAAATAGAAAAATAGAAATAAATTTGAAAATAAATTGATTGATGATAAAAACAAATTTACAATCCTTTAAATAGTGATATCAAACCTAAGAAGAAGTTTCAAAATCAAACTCCCTAAAAAATGTGACTTATTATAAATAGTAAACTTACTATTTATATATGATCATGATTTCTACTAGACTTCATGGTTTTCGACCAAAAATAATAAGTGTCCAATTTGGCCTAACCATGTTATTCTCTTAATTTTTCTAAGACCTTTTCATGTTGAGCACGACTCCTAAAGCTCAAAGGATTAAGAGTTATGATCGAACTAAAACTTATTATAAATACTAAAATGAAATTAAAATGGACTTTCGACCATCTATCTGATGGAATCTCGCAAATTCGGTGTGGGAAACCCGACCTAGATGATTGGTTGGCTAAAGTAGATTCTCCTACCCTAAAATCATATTTTGTACGTAGAATAACTCATTCCGGTTTGCGAGATATGTATGTTTTACAATTTTGACGGTCTTGATCACTTTCGCCTTTGATCTGGCCTTCTATGGTCCATCTGGGACATGAAAGTGCCGCTTTACATCAGTCCCCTCTACTTCAAAAGAGCTCATCCTCGAGTTCTCATCCTGATTTGGTTCATGATACTTGGTCAAGTCCGCGATGTTGAAAGTACACGAGATCTCTATGTCATTTAGAAGATAAAAAATGTAAGCATTATCATTGATCTTTCAGAGGATCGCTACTTGTCGAATATTCTTATTCTTCAACTTGTTGTAGGTCCAGGTTGGAAATCTCTCTTTATGTAGATGGACCATAACATAGTCGCCCACCTCGAACATCTTTTGTGACCGATGCTTGTCAGCTTACTCCTTTTACTTGTCATTTGAAGGATGCAACTTGGCTTACATATTTGCATGAATGCCCATGATTCGGTCTATCATATGTTATGTTGCAATACTCATGCTCGGGAGCTTGGACAAATGGACCAAGTTAAGTGTGTGTGTGATGTACTCGACTCATACCCATGATTATATCAATAACCTTTTATTGCATGGCGATGTTGTAACACCCCATACCTCTGGTATAAGGGTGTTACCTCTTAAACCTACATCAATGGAAACCAGGTTCGATTAGCTAAATAACTTGAACTCAACGTGTGTAGGATGAAACTTCCAATCAACGTTGAGGCCATCCATCGGAGTCTCTAAGAACTAAATTTGCACTCTATATCGATCAAGAAGGTAACCTCGATCAAGCACCTTACGTCAGAATAGTTTTTAGATCAACTAGTTGTAACATTACTCAAAAAATCAATCGTTGAAGGCCAGTGGAAAGCCAACCAAGCACCATCGTGTCTTAAAATCATAATTAACCGTTGAAATTAAGTATCGAACCAATCCGACCATCGGATCGGCATATATTAGGCTAAATAACGTCTGAGGCGTGTGACATGGCCCACTTGGGCCTTAGCCTCGCCCCAAACTGGGCCAGGACCTCTAAGTGGGGCCCCCAAGATGATCGGACGGAGTGGATTGATCACAAACATCACGTGGTCCCCACACAAGTTGTGTGCACCCAGTACACATGTGCACGAAGTGCACCAGCCGAGTCGAACGGGTCAAACTAGCATTGACCCAACCCATCTAAAAAAACAGGATTTCCTTCGCGCTTGTTAGAAATTCAAATTTGACGGATTTCAAGCTCCAAAGTGGCCCACCCTGGGCACTTTCCGGACGATCCAAACCGTCCATTTTGTTTGTGGGGTCTGTCCAACAAAAACTGTATAAGGTTTCGGACCGCTGCATAGAAACGAGGGAGTTGGGTCGGAGCCATTCAATGTTCACAAACAGCTAGGATTTTCAGATAAGGAGCCATCAGGGGGACTGCCATACAAGCAAGCGCCGGTTTGTCTAAGGGGTCACTGCTGTCCACTCGCCAGCTAAGGGAGAGTCCTCTCACGACTAAAAATGGTCAGGCAAAACGGAAAGAGCAAAAAGGGAGTTTTCCCTTTCGGGAATGGAGAAGCTAACACCCATGGCCGTCCCCTGAGGCCGCGTGGAGCGATCCCAGCCGTTGGTAGCCCCTCTCCCCTGCCTATAAATAGGGGCACCATTGCCCCCAGGATTCACACCAGAAAGACAGGAAAGAAAAGGGAGAAGGAAGGGAAAGAAAGAGAGAGTGAGGAGAGAGGAGAGAGGTAAGTAAGGGAGAGTGAGTTAAGTGTGATTCGGTGCCACCCTGCACCAGCTCGACCCTCACAAATCAGACCGAGTTGGGTCTATGTTGACCAGCAGCACACCTGCTGAGAGAGAGAGAGAGAGAGAGAGAGAGAGAGAGAGAGAGAGAGAGAGAGAGCTGTAGGTCACCTTATAGATCAGGCCAGGTAATGGCCTAACTCCCTCTGTTTTCCTTCCTTTCATCCAAACAGCACTTGTATGAAAATTCCAGCCACATCTGGGGGGCCGAGATTGGACTAAAACCAGGCCGGTAACGGCCCTCAAACGGACCTTGGATCGTGCTAAGAACAAACCCTTAACAAGGCTCTGTTATGAGCTGAGAATAGCCTAAAAATGGGCCACGGTTGGAGCTAGAATCAGGCCTCAACAGGCCCTGATTTGAGTTGGGATTTCACGACTCAAATGGACCATACAAGGAGCCGAGGTTTGACATCCAACAAGCCATGAAAATGGCTGGAATCAGGCCCTCATCAGGCCTTGGATCGGGCTGAAAACCAGCCTCCAATCTGGATAAATAATGGCCTCTCAAACGGGCCGCAAATGGAGCTGCAACAGGCCTCAAGATAAGAAAAAAAAAATGTCCTTTCATGATATCAGGCCCCATCTGGGCCTTAAATCCAGCTAAAACCAGGCCTGGAAATTATGATGAAACCAGGCCTCCATCTGGCCTTGAGTTGGGTTGCTAACGTCCCCTGTCTGGGCCCTGTAACGGACTCAAAAATAGCCTTTGAATGGGCTTTGAATCCAGCTGAGAGCAGGCCCCAGCTGGGCTGTGCAACGAGCTGAAGATGAGACTGTGAGGTGGGCTACAATCAACCCTGGATTTGGGCCGACCAGACCCAAAAATAGGCTAAAACTAGCCCCACAATTGGGCTGTGACCGGGCCCAGTTTCAGTCCAAGAGGACTGGGCCGAGGTCAGTACTGTTTGGGCTGCGATCTAGGCCTGAATTCAGCCACGCCACACCTCACGGTGGGCTGCACCTGAGATGAATCTCAGTGGGCTTCACCATAAAACATGTGGGCCGCACTCTAGCAGCAAGTGATTTGCTGTGTTGGGCCAAAAATACGGGTCTAACCCATACTGTCTTGGGCCGCAAGTTTGACAAACAGGACTAGGCCAAACAGGGTCTAGTCCAGTCCAATTTCTGGGTCATCTGTGGCCAACAACATTGGGCCACGATCAGGCCCAGTTCGAGCTTGGTTAGAAACAAGTCAAGGCCTTTTAGGTGACAGTGAGCCTCACTCAAGGACCGACGTGGGCCCAGGACTTTGGAAGCCGCATTGTAGGCCCAACCCAACAATATCTAAGGCCATAAGGCGGGCCTAATATAGGGACAACAATGGGCTACTCAGCCCCATTTCTGGACTTGATAGGGGACCCAATGGCTAGGCCAAGGCAAGGCCCAACTCGGCCCTTGATTAGGAATGATTTTGGGCCCAAAGCTGGACCACTTGTGGGGATAAAGTCTGGCGAGCCTAGTCACTCAAAGGCAGGGCCAACTGACTTTGTTCATGAGTCCTTTCATGCCTCGACACAACTTCAATACGTTAGTTAACTATAGTCTTGAAAATACTATCTAATATAAGCTCTTGGATTAGAAACAATACTAGGAAATCAGTCACACGGCGTTGAACCATTAGTCAATCGTAGAAATCTGAATCAAGAAAGGAGTTACAAACCCCCAGGTGATGACTTTTCCCCTTGGGCTTTCTATCTTTAAGTTAGTTCAAACATAGTTTCCATCTAAGATCATAATTCCTAGTTTAAAGTTCTGATTAAGTACGTTGAGATTAACGGTCCTATCTTGATCTATACGTTCACATGAAATAAGGATTACATGATAAGCTCATGTACTAGTTCATTAATACTGACTATATGCAATAATCATTGATTTCTATGTTTTAGCATTTCATTACTTGATAGCTTATACTTCAATTTCATAATGCTACAAACCTTGCTACCATTATGTAATGTACCTTTACATGCTAGTAGGTTGTTGTGAATCGCCATAAACATTTAAACTCACAACATTTCACGTGGAGAATTTCACTATTGCATGTGAGCCATGCTTGGGATGCAACTATACGAAATACGTGGATAATGGGACCCTCGACCTCACTTATGGAGGGATCCCATTAAACGTTCTAAGGTGGAAAAACCTCATGGGCTGGGGATGGTGGTCATGGGTCACTATGCCCGAGCTATCGGCTTACGCTGGGTGACGAGCCCCCCGTAGTAACCATTGAGTTGCACAAAAATGGCTGATTATAATTGAAATAATAATGGTTGGCTAATCATGCATTCATAGCATAATGGCGATGATGGGTGGCTAATTCTGGATGTTGTAGCACGTACCCTTCATATAGGGTATCGTTTCGCTAGCTCTCAAACCACCGACTATCAACCCTTGGTCACTATGCTGTATGAGTTATGCTACGCTAGTGACCTACGTACGAGATGTGTACGATGACTTGGCACCATGTTGTGCGAGACATGCTACGCTGGTGTCTTATGCATGGGTGACGAGCCCAAGTCCGACTGGATGAGCATCCCCAGGCCGATGTGCATTCATCCATCCATGCATTATAATAAGATCGCATCTTGTCTGTTTTGTATGTATCATTGTTTTTCTTTACACTGCTAAGGCGGCAGTGTGTAATCTTGAGGGGAATTCACACTAAGCTGGCCACTCATTCATCAAATATCTAACCGAACAGAGTATGCAGATGTAGATGGAGAGGATGGCAGCACTGGTCCTGAGGGCACGATGGTGGAGCCTGAAGATGGATATTATGAGATGAGCTGCAGCAATAAGTGACTGATTACTTTAGGCTTAACCAGTAGTAATAGTATTTCTTATGTTTGATTTGGTACATCAGACCCTTAAAATAATTTTGTAACCATGACCCCCAGCTGAGTGGGCCAAAAATTCAAATTTATATGATATTATCCATACTTACTCATGCTATCACACTCTGATTTATTATTCCGCTTGCATTCTGATTTATTAAACTCTCGGGTTTCTGAAACGAGTCACATACTTGGATTTTAGAAACCGAGGCGCTATAGATGTAGACACCCTCCTCAGACTGATAAGCTCATAGAGTTTGATCTAATGGATGGACGACCCAACCCCAATCTTAAAACCCTAACCCTAGAATCCTAAACCTTAGGAACTCTAGTCCTAAACCCTAAACTCAGTCCATCCAACCTAGTCAACCCAATCAGCCTAACCCTAAACCTTAGAAACTCAAAACCCTATAGCCTTAAGTCAACTCACCAAGTCAGCCTACCCAACTTCACAATCCAATCAACTCATCTAGTTAAGCCCAAAACTAAGCCCAATCAGAAAAATGGCAGAAACCTCAAAGCAACAACCCTCACACTAGAGCCTCCACATGCTTGAAGGATATTGCCTGCCAAAGCAGGGAGTCCAAGTGGGGACCGATGACAGCTAAGTTGCCGTCAGTAACGTGGCACTCTCCTTCTTTTAAACAGCATCTCTCAAGCATGTGGGTTTCTCCTTTTGAAACATTAAGTGTGTGGTTGATGTGCATTTACTCTGATGCCCATCTCCTTACCCAAAATTATTTTTTACCTCCTCATTCAACCCTATGGTAAAGATTATTCGCCCAACCCTTTCCAAAGGTATCTGTTTTTTTTTTTTTTTTTTAAATTTTTTAATATGTATTTTCTTTTTCTTCAGTTGATCATGACAGGCAAATTTTCCAGGCTGGTTCCTTACATGCTTAGTGAACCAAGTTAATCATTCAATATCGAACTGAAACCTTAATATGTAAGCAAGATGTGATATGTGAAATCATGACTCAATCAATGTTTACAGCTTCTAATCATAGATTAACAATTCAAACTTAACTGTGAAATCTAACAAATACGGAATCCAAGAGTCATAAATTGCTAACATCACTTATCTTATAATTCTAAATCCAAGATGGCCGTCAAAATCACTTCGACTTCATAAGAAATTCCAGAAAAATAAAAAATTTTCACAATTTTTGCTCAAGACCAAGAAAACACTGATTAGGAAATCTAATCTCCCACCCCCAACCTAAAATCTACATTGTCCTCAATGTACAAGAAATAAGCATGCAATGCATATGAGACAACGAAAGTAAAAGAAAAGTGATGGGAAGATAGTACCTGGATAACGAATCGAGGTACTTTTTCAAAAATATCAGCGAGAGAGTAAGTCAGCGCAAGAGAGAAAACAACACAAGTAAAACACAAATAACAAAAATAAGCTCCTACCTATACCACTTTCGCAGGTGCTCTCGATTGCATTTAGCGTATGCAACAAGCCTTTAAACCCCTAGGTTGCCCCTAGTGGACGAGTTGTAGTCTCGTGAGGGTTTGCAGCAATGTTACCCACAAACATTGAATTGACTAATCATGGAATCAAAAGCTGGGTTGCCTCCCAAGAGCGCTAAGTTTAATGTCTATCTTAAAACAACATAAAACAAACTACCCTAGTCTTATGAAAGCATGGAAAAACTACTCGATCATGCCGCAAGGTTCCTCTTCCGGTCAATATCTTGATAAGTTTCTCAGTAAGTTCCTCAATAGGATCATCCAAAAGCCCTTTTTGCAATAGGCTTGGGCGCCCTGGAGCATGACTTTCCAAAGAGACTTATGTACCTCATAGGAATTTTTTCATTGAATTGCTTGAGGTATCCAAAGTATATACGATTCACCTGTGAAAGAAGAAGTTTCAACGTAAATATCCCATGGTGAATCAGAGACTACAAATAGATAAAGTTTAGAAAAATTCGCCAGAAGTGATGTAGCCTCAACACATTCCAAAGTTCTAGACCTCGGTTTCATTTTCAGCTCATCTTCCTTTAATGGTAAACAATTAGGATCTGAGGAAGAAGTGGCTTTAGAGTAAGGGTGCGCTTGGTCCGTGACAACCATCGAGGTGGTGTCATGTAAGGAATCCACCTTTTCTTGTATCATGAGGTCGTTGGGATCCACAAGGTGTGTCAAGCATGAGTTCAAAGATATGGGAAAGTCAGCTGGGAGTGACTCGTCTCCTGTATCGAAATCTGTGATGATGAGCTCAAGGATTCCATCGTCTTTTAAAGTAGATGGACACATGCTCGCTTGCTCTTGCCCTTCACAGACAGATGGACAATTAATAGGTGAAGAATTGATGTGAAGACTCTGGTCATTGAAGCTTCTCAGTGGAAGCATTGAATCGTCTAAAGTGTGTAGCTCAGATTGTAGCCTTAACTGGGTAGTTTCAAATTCCAGAGTTATATCAAGAAAATCGTCCATCGCCCGAATCATATCATCATTCAATTCAGGGCAGTGGTCCAAACATGTATCACAAGGGTTGGAAGGATTAGGTGAAAGTGGTTCATTCTCCACATTCAAATCAGTCATTTCAGACAGGTGGAGTACATCATTATGGTTGGCAACTTCCTGAACCTCTTGACCATTGGCAGGGGCCACACTTGAGATTGAATCCCAATAATCATCATCATCCAGTTCCGTGCAGTGTGAACTTAGGATGGGATCACATTCCTCACATTCTGTTCCTAGATTAGGTTGAGGTTCGAATAAACTAACCTCTACCTCATCAGTGTAATCATGTGTGTCATGTGAGTGAAGTGTGTCACTATCATTATATTTGAAAGACACCCATGTCTCTCGATCATTCCTTTGGACAGTCATCGAGATCGACTCATCGAAAAATCGAACCATCTGCTCATTAATGGAATCCAATTCCTCATTCATAATTTCAGTTTCTGCCACAAGCGAATTATGATAACCTTCTTCACATTGTGCTTCTAGACTGAGATGAGACTGGGATAACCTAGCCTCTTCCTTCTCCATAAGATGTGACTGAATGATTGAAATTGAGGATTTGAGCAATTCGCATGATTGTATGACAAGTTGATTGAATTGCTCTTGTGCTTTCATGAGCTTCTGAAGTGAATCCTCTTGGATTGTTTTTGATTGGGTTTCAAAAGTAGAAGACCCAAGAGAATTATCACTATGATATATAACTGGTTCAGCTTCCCGATATTGATGTTTCCACTGGTTATAGTCATACGGATCATAGGTGGGAGAATCTGATGGTTGGTAATACTTATTATCACTCATAATATAATCACGCATTGTTTTCTTTTTCTCAGATGGGTGATAATGATTCCCACTCCCATAGTTATGATAACCCCAACACTCGCATACTGTCCGTGGGGTGGAATTGTTCTCCCGTATATGATCGCGTAAGGACTTCTTAACCGATGGAGTGTTATGCTCAGGTTGGTTCTCGATGATCGGTTCAGGAAAATTTTGAGACATAGGTGGATTTCTATCATAATCATCATACATCCCTTCACAGTTTTTCGCATGCTCGAAAGCTATCTCAGCATATTGACGTTCCCAGTCGTGCATATACATGGTGAAACCCTCAATCTAAATCTAATCCTAAGAAAAATAGAAGAAAAGATCCTACAACAATATGGAAAGTAGGTAGAAGAGAAGTTAGAAAGAAGTTACCAGACTTGGAAGTTCTTATGTGAGAATCCTGCAAAAGAAAATAAAATAAATTAGTTTCTACAAATAGAAATCCTAAAGTCAGAAAGTTTCTAAAAATAAACTAATTCCTAAAAAGGAAAGTTTCTAAAAATAAAATAAAGGAAAGATGAGTTAGTTTCTAAAATTAGGAAGAGTTTCTAAAAAGGGAAATAACCAACCTAGTTTCTAAAAACAAAAGAGGAAAGTTTCAGAAAAATAACTAGTTCCTAAAAATAGAAAAACACTAGAATTAGAAAATTTCTAAAAGGAGAAAAGAAAACCTAAAGTTAGAAAGTTCTAAAAACTAATCTTAAAATAGAAAGTGATGTTAGTTTCTAAAAAGGAAAAAAAAAATCTAAAATTAGAAAATAGAAAATTTCTAAAACTAAAATCCTAATTCTAAAATAGAAAAAGTAGAGAAATAAGAAAGGGATTACCAAATTAGAAGTTTATGTCAGGCTCCTACAAAACAGGAAACAGGTTAGTTTCTAGAAATAAAAAAAACAAAAACTATTCTAACCTCAAATTAGAAAACTCCTAATCTTAAACTAATCCTCGAACTAGTTAATCTCAGAAAACGTAGCCGTCAGTCCTCGGCAACAACGCCAAAAACTTGTTCACTCCCCAAGTATAGGGTTGTGATGTAGTAATAAACTCGGTAAGACTGAGGTCGAATCCCAAGGGACTGATACTTGTACGTTATCTAAAACTAAATAGAACTAGGACTAGAAAAAGATGAAATCTAAATCTACAATATTGGAAGAAATAATTGTGATTAAAGTGAGTAAAACTAATGCAATTTAAGGTGGGAAATTAGGGATTCAGAGGATCCACTTGTAGAGATTAGGGAGATCTACGCTTGATTCATGAACTTAACTGGACTTAGAGTCCCATCCTCATCCAATAGGAAGATATGTCTTTAAAACGCGACCTGAACTTCCTTTGATCTAATCTTCAAAGAGATGAAAGGTATGAGAATTAGAGTCGATTCCATCACAAAACCATGCCCATGAGACAAAGTAAACAACGAAACTAAACCAATCCACAACCGATCAACAATGTATGAATGTTAGGAAGAGTTCTGTCATCTAACCATGTCTAAGGGGCAATGGTGAACAACAGGGCCTCCTGACATCAACAATAAAGGAAAAGGAAATACATAGAGCCATCGCAGATCTATTGTAATAAAAGTCACAACAAACCATTAAAAACTACATGCAATTCCTTATAATCAAACTAACATCAAAGAGTTCAGCGAACATGATCCAAGCCGTAGAATCTGCCCATCACGCTACAAGCTTCACCTCTTAACCCTGGCTAAGAGGTTTAGCCCGCCATGATGCGGTTAACTCTTAAACAAGAAGCAAAATAAAAAGAAAAGAAACTATCTTTCTCCCTCTATCTCACATCCCCTGCACGTCTTTTCTAATCCCTCCACGTCTCTCTCTTCTTATAGAATACACAGCAAGGTCGATGGCGTGCGTAGAGAGTCGATGGAGAACCGACTCCAGTTCCGCAGCAGAAACCGGATGCCGACTCTGTTTTGATGCAAGAGGAACTTGAGTTTGACCCGCGTTTGGCGCGGATTGTCCATCTATATTGGAGATCTGAACCATTCAGACTCTGAGGTGACAGACGACAATCCCCTGGAGTTAGTTTGGACGGTCCAGATCACAAATCAGGCCATGTCCACGATCACACAAGGACCGTGAAGAACGGACAGCGTCCGGATGCCAGATTTAGAAACTTTCTTGCTGAGATGCTCGGTGGGCCTGTTGAGGGTCAAACATTGCATATTAGACCCCAGTTATTACTAGATTTATGAACATGCCACCATTTAAAAGCCTAATTTAATCGTGTTTGTGATGCAAGGTATATTTACAAGTGTGGACTACAAAAAGGTGCTAAAAGTGTGTATTTGATGCTCTGAAATCACCACAGCAAGGGACGGACTCCAGAGGACCGATATTGAAGAATTTACACACCAAGGATCCGAGAAAATCAAGCCGTTCATGTTAAAGAAGCCTGAAATTGGTGTAAAATGCAAGATCACATGGTTCCCGCCATTCGATTGACTCGAAACTTCATACATGTGATGGGGGCCATAAATTAACCGTACATACGAAATTTCAGCCATTGAAGATCTCGAAAAGTGGTCCAACGGACAGATCAGCCCATTAATCTCCAATTTGGGGCCCACCTGATATCTAGAACTGCCTCAACTTAGGTATTGATGGCTAAAATAACATGAGAAAGAGAATGGATGGTGTAGATTTCTCGTAAACATCACAGTGGGCCGTATGTACAGCGTGTGTTCAAAGAGTACACACGCACCAGCGCCGCACCAGCTCAGCGTAACGCGGTCAGCAGCGCTGACCGCGTCGTTTTCTTAAAAACGGCAATTGCCGTTTCCAATTAGCGTAAAAACGGACGCTGTCCATTTTTTGCCGAAGTTGTGGACCCCACCCATCACCCGTACGGCTGATCCAAGCCATCCATTTTGTAGAGGGCCACGAACACTACAAAACCTTGCTGACCTTTGGCACCCATGCATACACACGTGCGAAATACAGAGGCCATAAGCGGGCTGTCTCGCGACGTTCAAAAGTAGTTAGCGTGATTTCTTCTTTTGGACGCATCAATGGACAATAAAAACCATCCATCTTTAGCCGTTTTTTCGTCACGCATCTAATGGACGACGTGGATTCCTCCGTCGAATTCAGTAATGGGCCCCACCAACCTCAGCAGAAAATAGAATTTTCCGTTTTTGAAACATCGTTAACGTTGTCTGGTTCCGGTTCGCAATTGTGGGCCCCATCCATTGTGTAAACGGACAATCGAAACCGTTCATCCGTTTCCTAGGGCAGCTACAACCTACGCCTAGCTGATGGAATTTGAAGACATTAAGTCATTGGATTTTCAACCATTCAATAGCAGAACGGACGGTAGGTTGAAAACCCTGTGGAACATTACAACTCTGATTCAAAACCAGTCATGTCCAACCAGTTTTTCGAGGAGAGTGCAATGGACGGTGTGGATTTCCCAACCGACCTCAATCATGGACCCCACCAAGCACCAATGCCAATTCCGTCCGTGGGCCCTGTCTACGACGCGTCCGAAAATCGTCCGGATTTTTCGGGCTGTTATACGTGCATAGAGAGGATCGGTCCAATGATCCAGACCGTCCACAAGCCGGAGAAGGGGGGTTTCACCCTTCCTATGATGTCAGAATCACGGTCATGCCGTTCACTGTCTCGCAAACATGTTCCAAACGCGGCTATTTCTACATTTTTTCTGCGCAAGTGCGAAAGAGAATGTGTAAGCTCTCTACCGACTCCAGCCGTTCCAGCCAACCAACACACCTTTAAAAGAGAAAGAAAAGAAGAGAGAGAGGCATTGAAGCTTTGAAAGTCTCACGTGAAGAGAGAGAGAGAGAGAGAGAGAGAGAGAGAGAGAGAGAGAGAGATTAGTAGTTTCTTTGTTTTGATTTTTACTTTGGCGTGATTTAGCCAACATGGTTGGCTAAACCCCTTAGCTAGGGCTAAGGGGTGAAGCTTGTAGCTTGATGGGTCTGCTTCTATGGTTATGATTCATGTTAGACTGAATTGTTGATTGATTGCAGCTAGATCAATGTGAATACTTCTGGTTTTTAATGATTTTTTGTGACTAATATTACATTAGATCTGTGATGGCTTGAGTTTTCCTTTTGCTTAATTCTGATTATGGGGTTAGGAAGCCCTGTTGTTCACCATCGTCTCCTAGGCATGGTTGGATGACAGAACTCTTCCTGACGCTCATACATCATACAGTTCGGTTGTGGATTAGTTGAATTCTGTTGTTGGCTTTGTCTCATAGGCACGGTTTTGTGATGGAATCCGTTCTGATTTATAACCGTCTGATCTATTGAAACTGCATTAACCAAGGTTCAATCTTGATATCTTTTACCATAGAATTCCCTGATCTCTACAAGTGGATCCCCTGAATCCCTAGTTCCCTTCTCTGAATTCTTTAAGTTTAGATTAATATTTCACTATTATTCTTCAAATCACAATTGGTTTAGATTTCATCTTAGCCTAGTTCTAGATCTGGTTACTTTTAGATTATGTACAGGTTTCAGTCCCTGTGGATTCGACCTCGGTCTCACCGAGTTTAATACTACATCACAACCCTATACTTGGGGAGTGAACAAGTTTTTGGCGCCGTTGCCAGGGAATGACGGCTACGTTTCCTGAAGATAACTGGTTTTAGGATTAGTTTAAGATTAGGACCTTTTTTATTTTTAGGTTCTATTTTTAGAATTTCCTAATTAAGGTTTTCCTTTAATTTTTAAAAATTTTATATTTAAAGTAACTTTCTATTTTTATATGGTTTTCCCTTTTTAGAAATTAACCCAACTTTCTTATTTTGTAGGATTCTGAGATAGGTTTCTAAATTGGTAATTTCTCTCTTCCTTACTATTTCTAGATTAGGATTCCTTTTTATTAAGTTTCTAATTCTAACTCCTTTAGAATCTAATTTTGTTTCCTATTTTATTCTGTTTAGAAACTAACTTTCCTGTTTTGTAGGCCTTTTAGAAATTTCTAATTCGGTAAGCTCTTTCTAAATTCTACTTTCTATTTTTAGAATTTCTGTTATTAACTTACTTTCTAGTTTAAGAACTTTCCTCTTTTGTTTTAGAAAATTTATACTCTCTTTGGAATTTCTCTTTTCTAAATTGGAAACTAGTTTACTGCTATTTCTCTTCTTAGGATTTTCTAATTTTAGGTTAGAATTTCTCTACTTTCCATTTTTAGAACTTTTCTATTTCTAGGCTTTCATTTATTTTAGAAATTTTTCCTTTTTAGAAACTCACATTACTTTCTATTTTAGGATTAAGATTTCTAATTCAGAACTTTCTAACTTTAGGTTTAGAACCTTCCTCTTTTGTTTTTAGAAACTAGGTTAGTTATTTTCCTTTTTAGAAACTCCTCCTAATTTTAGAAACTAACTCATTCTTCCTTTATTTTTAGAAACTTTCTAATTCTAGGTTTAGGAAACTTTCCTTTTCTAGAAACTAACTTTGTTTCCAACTTTAGAATTTCTATTTTTAGGAACTAATCTCTTTTTGGTTTCTTTTTACAGGATCTTAATTTAAGGACTCCAATTTGGTAACTTCCTTCCAACCCTCTCTTTCTTTTTAGATTTTTATTTCCCTTCTTAGGATTAGGTTTAGGATTTGATTGAGGGCTGCGAGTGTTTCATGCCCAAGTGGGCTCGTGACAACACTCGACGTCTCTTGACTGAAGGAGGATTAGTTGAGGGGTTAACTGTCCATCGCAGGACTAGACACCACTTGAATTCCCCTGAGTTAATTGAGGATATGGTTGGAAATCAACCTCGTCTACCCCAACCTAGGGTAGAAGATATCCAAGATGAGAATGAGGTGCATTAAGCACCCCCGCCTCGTACCTTACGAGATTACTTACAACCGGCGAGGGTGAGTACGCCCTCATGCATGGTGTTTCAGGAGAATGTAGGACATATGGATATCAAGCCAGGGGTGATCCAACTCCTTCCTAAATTTCATGGGCTTGAGTCAGAGAATCCATATCTACATCTAAAAGAGTTCGATGAGATCATGACTACCCTATACTTTCCTAATGTGTCTGATGACACGGTCAAGTTAAAACTCTTTCCCTTTTCTTTGAAAGAGAAAGCCAAGACGTGGTTACATTCACTACGTCCTCAATCTATTGGCAAATGGAATGACATGACAAGGGAGTTTATTAAAAAGTTTTTTCCATATCATAAGACGAATACCCTTAGGAAGTCGATCATGAACTTCGCCCAAAGGGAAGATGAAACATTCTTCCAATGTTGGGAGCGGTTCAAAGATCTTGTCACTTCATGCCCACAACATGGTTTTGAAACGTGGCGCATCACGAACTTTTTCCATGATGGACTGACATCTCCCATGCGCCAATTAGTTGAGACAATGTGTAATGGGGAGTTTATGAATAAAGGTGTCGATGAGGTGTGGGACTACTTTGATAAACTTGCTGAGAACACACAAACATGGGACATCTCCCCTAGACCGAGTACTACGCCTAGGCCGACTCATTCCAAACAAAAAAGTGGAATGTACCTCCTGAAAGAGGATGATGATATTAACACTAAGGTAGCCAATCTCACTCGAAAACTCGAGGCCATGGAATTAAAGAAGGATAAGGCCAAGGAAATTGTTTGTAGTATTTGTGGTTGCAACATTCACACTACTAAGAATTGCCCAACTATATCTGCCTTTCAAGAGGTATTGAATGAGCAATCCAATGCTGTAAACAATTACCAAAGACCTTTCAGTGGGCCCACCTCTAACACATATAATCCTGGCTGGAGAAACCACCCAAACTTCAGTTGGAGGAATGGACAAACCGCTACACCTCAAGGTTTCCTAAATCAGAATCCAACTCAAGAGAAACCTCAAGAGGATCCAGTTTGAAACATTTTCAAAAGCAAGAGCTGTTCAATCAGGGTATGCTACAAGCCTTTCAAGACCTTACAAAAGCAATACAAGGACTTAAGGCTGAAAATGCGATTGGGAACAAGGGGAGCTTCCCAGCTCAACCTCTTCCCAATCCTAAATCGCAATATGAAGTTAGCGACCCAAGCTCTTCAAATCAGATGGAGCAAGCTAAATCCATCACCACTCTTAGGAGTGGAAAAATCATTGACAAAACCATTCCGGTTAGGGCTGAAAAGTCTAAGGACCCGGAAGTGGATAAAGAAGATGGATCTAGCCATGCCCCACCAGAGTTAGAACCGGAACCTCATGGGAAGCCGGTTGCTCTATTTCCCCAACGGTTGGTTGCACCAAAACCTCTCTCTAACTCTCAGGATATCCTAGAGGTGTTGAAACAAGTGAAGGTCAACATTCCTCTACTTGATGCCGTGAAACAAATACCTTCCTATGCCAAATTCTTGAAAGACTTATGTACGACCAAAAGACGGTAAAATATTCAAAAGAAAATCTTCTTGACTGAGAAAGTGAGTGCCATCCTAAAGCAAGATGTGCCGCAAAAATTCAAAGACCCCGGTAGCCCAACCATATCATGTGTAATTGGGGACTATCGAATTGATCACGCACTTCTTGACTTACGAGCGAGCGTTAATCTTATTCCCTACTCGGTATACAAACAGTTGGGTTTAGGTGAATTAAAACCCACCTTAACCACACTACAACTTGCTGATCGCTCTGTTCGTGTACCAAGAGGAATAATTGAGGATGTGTTGGTCCAGGTTGATCGATTTTACTACCCCGTAGATTTCATCATCTTGGATACCGAACCCATCAACAATACAAGCACTCAAATTCCCGTCATTCTTGGTCGCCCATTCCTTGCCACTTCAAACGCAATTATCAATTGCAGGAATGGTGTCATGAGTATGTCTTTCGGGAATATGACATTAGAAATGAATATCTTTTTCAACACTGGCAGATGGGTAGAGGAAGATGATGATATCCACGATATTAACATGATCGATACTTTCGTGGAAGATAGGACACCCCTTACCTTATCCTCTGATCCTCTAGAGACGTGCTTGGCCCACTCCCATGAGTTTGATGATGACATAATTAGGGAGACGTGTGCCATGCTTGATGTGGTACCGGTACTTGAAGTTAACTGGTGGAGGCCTCAATTTGAAAAGTTACCCCAAACTGATGAAGTGCCTCTACCGTCTAATCTCAAGCCACCGAAGCTTGACCTCAAACCTTTGCCCTCTGATTTAAAATATGCATACTTAGGTCAAGATGAGACATACCCGGTGGTGATTTCTGCCCACCTTGCGAAAGAACAAGAGAGTATGCTTATATCTACTCTCCTGAAGCATAAGGGAGCCCTTGGATGGACAATCGTGGACCTCAAGGGAATCGACCCCTCGATTTGTACTCATCGCATATATCTTGAGGATAATGCGAAGACCGCTCGGCAACCACAACGTAGACTAAATCCAAACATGAAGGAAGTGGTCAAGGCCGAGGTCCTTAAACTATTGGATGTAGGTATCATATACCCTATATCCGATAGTCAATGGGTGAGTCCAACTCAGGTGGTTCCTAAGAAGTCCGGGATCACCATCGTAGCCAATGCCAATAATGAACTTGTGCCGACTAGAGTCACTACTGGTTGGAGGATGTGCATTGACTACAGGAAATTAAATATCGTCACAAGGAAAGACCACTTTCCTTTGCCTTTCATTGATCAGATCTTGGAAAGGTTAGCTGGTCATTCCTATTACTGTTTCCTTGACGGGTATTCGGGCTACAATTGTGACGCCCCGGTCACTGTTTCATGTGGGCGGGCACACGTGGGCGGGCCCCCAAGTGCGGCTGGCAGGCTACTGTGTGGCTGGCAGGCTACTGTGCTGGGCGAGCTACTGTTGCAGTTGACTGTAGCATAACTTGTCCCACATCGGAAGAGTTGTCTGGAGTTGTGGTGGTTATATGTTGGGTTTCTCCCTTAACAGACATGACGCGTTTTAAAGTCGTGAGCTTCGGTAAAGTAGACAATATCATGTGCTGTGGGGATGGGCCTTACAAATGGTATCAGAGCCGAGGACGGCTCTGCCCTCGGTGGGGGATAATGTGACGCCCCGGTCACTGTTTCATGTGGACGGGCACACATGTGGGCGGGCCCCCAAGTGCTGATGGCAGGCTACTGTGCTGGGCGAGCTACTGTTGTAGTTGATTGTAGCGTAACTTGTCCCACATCGGAAGAGTTGTCTGGAGTTGTGGTGGTTATATGTTGGGTTTCTCCCTTAATAGACATGACGCGTTTTAAAGCAGTGAGCTTCGGTAAAGCGGACAATATCATGTGTTGTGGGAATGGGCCTTACAACAATCAAATAGAGATCGCCCCTGAAGACCAAGAAAAGACTACGTTTACATGTCCCTACGACACCTTTGCTTACCGAAGGATGTCGTTTGGACTATGTAATGCTCCTGCTACCTTCCAGCGATGTATAATGAGCATATTTTCTGACATGGTGGGGCAATATTTAGAGGTCTTCATGGACGATTTCTCTGTCTTCGATCCATCTTTCAGCGAGTGCTTGGAAAGTCTTAAATGTGTGTTGAAAAGATGTGAAGAAAAGAACTTGGTACTTAATTGGGAGAAGTGCCATTTCATGGTTCAGAAGGGAATTGTCCTTGGACACATTATTTCATCCAAAGGAATCGAGGTGGATAAGGCAAAGATCGATCTTATCTCTAACCTACCTCCACCCAAGAACATAAGGGACGTGCGATCCTTCTTAGGATATGTCGGGTTTTACAGAAGATTCATAAAGGACTTTAGTCTCATCTCTCGTCCTCTATGTAATCTACTTCAAAAGGAAGCACCATACGAGTGGACTGAACCATGTCAGGAAGCTTTCACTAAGCTCAAGGGTATATTGACTAGTGCACCCATCATACAGCCACCTGACTGGAGCATTCCTTTTGAACTTATGTGCGACGCGTCTGATTATGCTCTTAGGGCAGTTCTAGGCCAGAGAAAAGATAAGAAACCTTACGTTATTCATTACGCAAGTAAGACTCTAAATCATGCCCAAGTGAACTACTCGACTACGGAAAAGGAACTCTTAGCCGTAGTGTTTGCCTTGGACAAATTTAGGTCCTACTTGATTGGATCTAAGATCATTATCTACACTGATCACGCAGCACTTAAGTATCTTCTGTCTAAGAATGATGCTAAGCCTCACCTGATAAGATGGATCCTCCTACTCCAGGAATTTGACCTAAAGATAAAAGATAAAAAGGGAGTAGAGAACGTAGTGGTTGACCATCTTTCTCGCCGTAATCCCTCTGATCCCTTTGAGATGACACAGATTAATGACATGTTCCCTGATGAACAATTGTTCAGAGTCTCTCATTCACCTTGGTTCGCTGATATCGCTAATTATCCTGCCGCAGGTTCCATACCGACACATTGGACTGCGCAAGATAAGAAGAAATTTTTCACCGAGGTGCGCAAATTCTTCTGGGATGATCCATACTTGTTTAAATATTGCCCAGACCAAATCTTGAGGAGATGTGTGCCAGACAATGAGCATCAGAGTGTCATCTCCTTCTGTCACTCACAGACCTGTGGTGGGCACTTTTCTGCAAAAAAGACCACGGCCAAAATTCTGCAGTGTGGCTTCTATTGACCCACTATGTTCAGGGACACTCATGAGTTTTACAAAGCTTGTGAGCGTTGTCAGAAATTGGGAGCATTGTCCCGTCGAAATATGATGCCCTTGAATCCCATTCTTATCATAGAGGCATTTGATTGCTGGGGCATCGATTTCATGGGGCCATTCCCCCAATCTTTTGATAATTTATATATTTTGCTTGCCGTAGACTATGTCATTAAATGGGTCGAAGCGATTCCGTGTCGAACTAATGACCATCGCACGGTCATTAAATTCCTGAAAGAAAACATCCTTTCCCGATTTGGAACGCCTCGAGCCATTATTAGTGATGGGGGCTCACACTTTTGTAATAGACCATTTGAGAGTTTAATGAAGAAATACGGTATCTCTCATAAGGTGAGCACCCCATACCACCCACAGACAAGTGGGCAAGTTGAGATTTCCAATAGGGAGATCAAACATATTTTGGAGAAAACGGTTAACCCTGACCATAAGGATTGGTCAATTCGATTGACCGATGCCTTATGGGCATACCGTACTGCTTTTAAAACCCCTATTGGAATGTCTCCCTTTAGACTCGTCTATGGGAAGGCTTGCCACTTGCCTGTGGAGTTGGAACATAGAGCTTACTGGGTGATCAAAAATCTAAATTTCAATCTGAACAACGCTGGCTCACTACGGAAACTTTAATTAACTGAACTTAAAGAAATCCGGAATGACGCGTACGAGAACTCGAGAATTTACAAGGACAGGATGAAGGCGTTTCATGACCAACACATTCTACGAAAATCATTCACGCCAGGTCAGAAAGTCCTTTTGTATAATTCTCGATTACACCTCTTTCTGGGTAAGCTTCGATCTCGTTGGACCGGTCCTTACATTGTCGTTACTGCATATCCTCATGGGGCCATCGAGATAAGAAACCCCGACAATGACAAGGAGTTTAAAGTAAATGGACATCGCTTAAAGCCATTTATCGAGAAATTTGATTCAGAGGACATGTCCATGCCTCTGACTGATCCTGTTTACCAGGAATGATCTCCTAGTCTGATGGAGGTATATGTAGGTTTCCTGTTTGCATAGGCCTAGGGTAGTCACTTTGGTCTGACTGAAGACGTTAAACTTAGCGCTCCTGGGAGGTAACCTAGCTTTTCAATTCATTTCATTTTCCTAGTTAGATAGTTCAATGTTTGTGGGTAACATTACTGCAAACCCTCACGAGACTACAACTCATCCACTAGGGGCAACCTAGGGGTTTAAAGGCTTGTTTCATACGCTAAATGCAATCGAGAGCACCTGCGAAAGTGGTCTAGGTAGGAGTTTATTTTTGTTATTTGTGTTTTACTTTCGATTGGTTTCACTCTTGTGCTGATCCGCTCTCATGTTGAGATCTCTACGGAAAAGTCTCTCTCGACTCGTTACCCAGGTACTATCTTCCCATCACTTCTCATTTACTTTCGTTGTCCCATGTGCATTGCATGCTTACATATTTTACATTGAGGACAATGTAGATTTTAGGTTGGGGGTGGGAGATTAGGTTTCCTAATCAGTGTTTTCTTGGTCTTGAGCAAAAATTGTGAAAATTTTAATTTTTAATTTTTTTGGAGTTTCTGTGAATTCGAAGTGGTTTTGACGGCCATCTTGGATTTAGAATTACAAGATAAGTGATGTTGGTAATTTATGGCTCTTGGATCCCGTTATTTGTTAGATTTCACAGTTGAGTTTGAATTATCAATTCATGATTAGAAGCTTTAAAACATTGATGGAGTCATGATTTCACATATCACATCTCTCTTACGCATTGAGGTTTCAGTTCAATATTGAAGGATTGACTTAGTGATCAGTAAGCATGAAAGGAACCAACCTGGGGAATTTGTCCATCAAGTTCAATAAAAAGAATGAAAGAAAATAAGAAAACCCAGCTACAAGATAGCTGCCTGCGAAAAGGGTTGGGCAAATGGACTTCACCATGGGTTTGCTCCCCATAAGTGTAGAGTTGATTCCCCATGGTTGACTTTGAAAATAATAATAATAATAATAATAATAAATAAAAAAATAAAAGATTTTTAGGCGATTGATCTTCACCGTAGGTTTGCTCCCTATATGTGAGGATTTGATTCCTTTCATTAGCATTAATTTTGATGGAAAAATCAAGGGGTGGAATGTTGATCTATGAGGCAGGTTTTGGTTTAGGTTTGGATTGTCATGAGTCTTCTTATTTATTACCAATGATATCATGAAAAAGAGAAGTAAATCTTAATGTTGATAAGCTGAGATCACACTATACACTCATGGAACTCAATGTGGAGAATTATTCTAGTTAATGGATTAATATTTGAACTTGATTATGAAGTCTACCATGCGCTTACCTCCAGGAGAAATTTATGCCCAACATTCATGAATCTTAGATTTCTCATATCTGAATCGTTCTTCAAAAATATCACTCGGTTTCATGGAAATTGCCCTGTAATTCTCAACTTATTCTTCGCATATTTTACTCGGGACCAGCAAAATGCTAGTTGAGGGTTGTGTTGAGGGTCAAACATTGCATATTAGACCCCAGTTATTACCGGATTTATGAACATGCCACCGTTTAAAAGCCTAATTTAATCGTATTTGTGATGCAAGGTACATTTGCAAGTGTGGACTATAAAAAGGTGCTAAAAGTGTGTATTTGATGCTCTGAAATCACCACAACAAGGGACGGACTCCAGAGGACCGATATTGAAGAATTTACACGCCAAGGATCCGAGAAAATCAAGCCGTTCACGTTAAAGAAGCCTGAAATTGGTGTAAAATGCAAGATCACATGGTTCCCGCCATCCGATTGACTCGAAACTTCATACATGTGATGGGGGCCATAAATTAACCGTACATATTAAATTTCAGCCATTAAAGATCTCGGGAAGTGATCCAACGGACAGATCAGCCAATTAATCTCCAATTTGGAGCCCACCTGATATCTGGAACTGCCTCAACTTGGGTATTGACGGTTAAAATAACATGAGAAAGAGAATGGATGGTATAGATTTCTCGTAAATATCACGGTGGGCCATATGTACAGCGTGTGTACAAAGAGAACACACGCACCAGCGCCGCACCAGCTCAGCGTAACGCGGTCAGCAGCGCTGACCGCGTCGTTTTCTTAAAAACGGCAATTGTCATTTCCAATTAGCGTAAAAACGGACGTTGTCCGTTTTTTGCCGAAGTTGTGGACCCCACCCATCACCCATATGGCTGATCCAAGCCATCCATTTTGTATAGGGCCACGAACACTACAAAACCTTGCTGACCTTTGGCACCCATGCATACACACGTGCGAAATACAGAGGCCATAAGCTGGCTATCTTGCGACGTTCAAAAGTAGTTAGCGTGATTTCTTCTTTTGGACGCATCAATGGACAATAAAAACCGTCCATCTTTGGCCGTTTTTTCGTCACGCATCTAATGGACGGCATGGATTCCTCCGTCAAATTCAGTAATGGGCCCCACCAACCTCAGCAGAAAATGGAATTTTCCGTTTTTGAAACAGCGTTAACGCTGTCTGGTTCCGGTTCGCAATTGTGGGCCCCATCCATTGTGTAAACGGACAATCGAAACCGTTCATCCGTTTCCTAGGGCAGCTACAACCTACGCCTAGCTGATGGAATTTGAAGACATTAAGTCATTGGATTTTCAACCATTCAATAGCAGAATGGACTGTAGGTTGAAAACCTTGTGGAACACTACAACTCCGATTCAAAACCAGTCATGTCCGACCAGTTTTTCGAGGAGAGTGCAATGGACGGTGTGGATTTCCCAACCGATCTCAATCATGGACCCCACCAAGCACCAGCGCCAATTCCGTCCGTGGGCCCTGTCTACGACGCGTCCGAAAATCGTCCGAATTTTTCGGGCTGTTATACGTGTATAGAGAGGATCGGTCCAATGATCCAAACCGTCCACAAGCCGGAGAAGGGGGTTTTCACACTTCCTATGATGTCAGAATCACGGTCATGCCGTTCACTGTCTCGCAAACACGTTCCAAACGCGGCAATTTCTACACTTTTGCTGCGTAAGTGCGAAAGAGAATACGTAAGCTCTCTACCGACTCCAGCCATTCCAGCCAACCAACACACCTATAAAAGAGAAAGAAAAGAAGAGAGAGAGGCATTGAAGCTTTGGAAGTCTCACGTGAAGAGAGAGAGAGAGAGAGAGAGAGAGAGAGAGAGAGAGAGAGAGAGAGAGAGAGAGAGAGAGAGAGATTAGTAGTTTCTTTGTTTTGATTTTTACTTTGGCGTGATTTAGCCAACATGGTTGGCTAAACCCCTTAGCTAGGGCTAAGGGGTGAAGCTTGTAGCTTGATGGGTCTGCTTCTATGGTTATGATTCATGTTAGACTGAATTGTTGATTGATTGCAGCTAGATCAATGGGAATACTTCTGGTTTTTAATGATTTTTTGTGACTAATATTACATTAGATCTGTGATGGCTTGAGTTTTCCTTTTGCTTAATTCTGATTATGGGGTTAGGAAGCCCTATTATTCACCATCGTCTCCTAGGCATGGTTGGATGACGGAACTCTTCCTGACGCTCATAGATCATACAGTTCGGTTGTGGATTGGTTGAATTCTGTTGTTGGCTTTGTCTCATAGGCACGGTTTTGTGATGGAATCCATTCTGATTTATAACCGTCTGATCTATTGAAACTGCATTAACCAAGGTTCAATCTTGATATCTTTTACCATAGAATTCCCTGATCTCTACAAGTGGATCCCCTGAATCCCTAGTTCCCTTCTCTGAATTCTTTAAGTTTAGATTAATATTTCACTATTATTCTTCAAATCACAATTGGTTTAGATTTCATCTTAGCCTAGTTCTAGATCTGGTTACTTTTAGATTACGTACAGGTTTCAGTCCCTGTGGATTCGACCTCGGTCTCACCGAGTTTAATACTACATCACAACCCTATACTTGGGGAGTGAACAGGGCCCCGAAGTGATGTTTTTGGAAAGATCCACCACATTCATTGGATTTATGGAGAAAAACCAGTAAATAAGGAGTGGTTTTTGCTTGGATTAGATGTGGCCCACCGGACTTTTCAATTCACCGTCAATCTTCCGTTCGGCTGAGATCTGCGCACATTTGCTTGCATGGAAATATTCAGACACCTAGGTGAAGGTCTTGGCCATCTCATGGGACAGATGAACGGTTCGGATCATTGAACCGGGCAATGAGTGGGACTCACTAGTAAAATCAGCGTCCGGTTCTTGCGGACGTTATTCCTTTCGCGGAGATAGAGTCGGTCAGCCTTCGCTGACCGACTTTGGCTGACGTAGTGCACGGCCGATGCACTCTAAGGTGTGCACACGCGGATCCCACGTGTGGTCCACTTTGTTGTATATGAGGAATCCTTTTCATCCATCCGTTGTTCCAGCTCATTTAAACCATCGCGACCAAAGTTAAGGCAGTTCCATATATCAGGTGGGCCCCAAATTGAAGATTAATGGACTGATCTGTCCGTTGGCCCACTTCTAGAGATCTTCAATGGCTGAAATTTAATATGTACGGTTAATTTATGGCTCACATCCCATGTATGAAGTCTCGTGTCAATCAGATGGCGGTAACCCTGTGATCTTTCATTCTGGACCAATTTCGGGCCATTTTCAATGTGAACAACTTGATTTCCTCGGATGCCTGGCATGTAAATTCGTTGATCTTGGTCCTCTGGAGTCTATCCCTTACTCTGGTGACTTCGGAGCGTTAATTCTATGCTTTTAGCACCCTGTTTCCGTCCAAGCTCCTAAACACACATTGCAGCATAAACACAGTTAAATTGAGCCGTTAAACAGTACCATATTCGTAAAATCAGGTAATTACTAGGGTCTGATATGCAATATTTGACCCTCAACATGAATCATAGGAGCTTTGAAATTCCAAGACACATGCCCAAGCCATAGAAGTAGATAGCGCAAAGCTAATGAAATAAGGAGGAGAGTAACAATGGCTAACTCAATAAAGAGGAGAGTAGCAATGGCTAACTCAACAAAGAGGAGAGTGGCAATGACCAACTCAATAAGGAGGAGAGTGGCAATGGCCAACTCAACAAAGAGGAGAGTAGCGAGGGCTAACTTAACAAAACTAGTAAAGGCAAGGGAAAGACTTGTATCCATCGCCCAAAAAATAATAAAGATCACTTGTAATTATCATCATACCATAATTCAAAAAGAATAAATAATTGTTGGCAGTAAATTAACAACTATAGGAAGAGAATCATAGTAAAGCGGAAGCATAACATGTACAAGGCAAGATAAATCGTATCAACTTAAATCAATGTAAGCTTAAAGGAATTCCTCACTCTAAAGTCGAATCACTTTTTAAGATTCTCAAAACTTGACATGTATGATGCAGGGATGGATTCTATCATGTTTAATATAATTCTTATGGTTAGACTTCAACATTACACGGTTAAGATTAAAGGCTAAGCTTTTAGGGATTTTGATTCCCTAATTTACAAAAATATGAATTTATATCAGGTATTTGGTTAACTCAAAATTATATCTAAGAATCAACTTACTTTGCTTCGACACTAATTCTTTGTCGTAATTCCAGAGGTTCAATAATCTATTTGCTGAGTCGACTCAATTTGACTCGGCTAGAATAAAATCCACTAACATGGTTTTAGAATAAGGTTGGATAAGACCTAACATTAACTGAAGCTCATAGGAAAAATAATATGAGCAGTTGAATTACCTTTGAGGAAGATTGAACTTGGCTGGACTCGACAGAGCTAGGTGTGAATCGATGCTAGACTTGCTCTTGCAACTTAGCGAGTCACCGCACAATGCACATGCCCAACCTCTCTCTCTTTCTCTCTCTTTTTCTTCTTCTTCTTCTCCTTCTTCTTCTTCTCCTTCTCTGATTCTCTCATTGCTAGAAGGCAGCTACTGGACGAATTTATCCTTCCTATATGTTGGCCTTTTTATAAGCTTTCGAGCGAATTCGCAAAAGGGAGCGAGTCCCTGTTTCATTGCGACTGCATCTTGCGCTGGTTAGTTTACGCACGACATTTCTGTGTTTGGCTTGATCTATAATCCCGATCGATGTTTCGTTTCTTCCCTTATTTTGAGGAACGATGGCCATTCAAGCAGGCCACCACTTGTGTGGTTTTGATCCACGAGTGGGGTTTATCATAGGGATTACTGCTTGGTGTTTTCTTAAGGACGAAACCTCTGTTTTCATGGAGAACACTTCCCCAGCCCATACCTCATCAAGCTGGTCCTTCCACTGGAATCGGATGGGACGGGCAAAGCTTGGGATATCCTAAAGTTGAGGGTTCAGATTACTCCTGTTGGCGAGTCTAGCGAAAACGCATAACGTCTATTTTCTTACGCAGAATGCGGGCTAGTTCCGCATTCTAGCAAATCTTGGCGTCGTGGGGATCTTTCCAATCTCCTGGTGTTTTCGGTTGGGGTCGGATCTCCCTCCAACGAAGATTGAATGGTCCAGATCCTTCTTGGATCAAAATTTAGTGGCGTAACCCAAACGGTTACGAATTTCCTAAAATTTTGGGGGTCGTTTCACAACGCAGCGAAATACGATCGCGAGCGGTTCGGTCTGCCAAATTGGTTGATTGTGCTCGAAGCTTTGCACACGTGGAAGCTTAAAAACATGTGGGAGGAGCTAGGGTTTGGTCGATTCTATCCTACGACCATGATGGACGGATCAAATCATGCAAATGGACGGTCATGGTGGGCCACGACACGTCCTAAACGGATGTTGTCTGTTCATCCAGGTGTGGGCAGGGAGATTTTCAAAATAGTCAAGTCAAGCCTCTTTTGACTGACTTTTCATTTGGTGTGGTGTGGGTGAGGACTTTCTGTGCACACACGTTGTCTCAATGTGGGGCTCACATGTAGTTTAGGGTAGATCTATTATGTTCATTCGTTTCGTCGGTTCACATTAGGGCCCATCCCGAAGTATGAGGCGGATACAAATCTTAGGTGGGGTATGCTTACGGACTACACCCCAGTCTGAAATATGGGACGTAATCAGGGCCTCTGACCATTGATCAGGCAGATCCGAACCCCGGGTGAGCCATCCTACCTTATTTTGAGCTATTCCAACGGCCAAAAGGGTCTTAGGAGTTTATTTAGATAGTTATGATGTTTATTTTATGGGTTTTTCCTATTAATTCCTTTATTATAACATCTTTTGTAATATAATTATTATCGTCGTTATTATCTTAACTTAAAATTGTAGTGTCTACTTCCAAATAGAATTGTCCTTATTGTAGATCAATTGTTATGAGTCGTGTACTTAATCCTTAACTAACTTTAAGTGTTAAGTGGGACACACTACATGGGCCCGTCCCGAAGTATGAGGCGAATACAAATCTTAGGTGGCGTGTGCTTACGGACTACACCCCAGTCTGAAACACGGGATGTAATCAGGGCCTCTGGCCACTGATCAGGCAGACCTGAAGCCCGGGTGGGCCATCCTACCTGATTTTGAGCTATTCCAACGGCCAAAAGGGTCTTAGGAGTTTGTTTAAATAGTTAGGATGTTTATTTTATGGGTTTTCCCTATTAATTCCTTTATTATAACATCTTTTGTAATATAATTTATTATCGTCGTTATTATCTTAACTTAAAATTGTAGTGTCTACTTCCAAATAGAATTGTCCTTACTGTAAATCAATCCTTATGAGTCGTGTACCTAATCCTTAACTAACTTTAAGTGTTAAGTGGGACACACTACATGGATGCCTGATTACTAATATTCGATATTCTGAACATTCAACCAATCTAAAAGGTTGGATTAATTCATGTCTAGACATCAACAACCATGGGGTCCTAAAGAGGTTTTAAGTGTAATATAGGGGTTGATTTTGAGACCAAATAATCCGATTTGTGTTTTCAAAGGATGGATCGTCCAACGTAACGTTGTAAACCTAGTGAACGGTAGATTTTATGATTTAAGTCCTAAAATGTCACGGTACGATTCTATTTGTCTAATAATGTAGTCAAAGTCCTAAAAAGATGGGTTTTGCTGATGAGATGATGGTTTATTTCGAACATCAATGGATGGATGACTTAATATATGAATGGAGATTATTCCCAACGGTCCGATTCATGTTGGAGAATGGATGTAAGGTTAGGATAGCTAGATTGGTATTGTACACATGTACATAATAAGTTAAATTTAATGGTAACACTCGAGAACTTTCAATACTCGGGTATTGAAAAGTTCGAGATGTTACAAGATAAGAATCTTCGAGTTCTCAATCTTAAGCATTTCTATGTGCTCTAACCGACTGTAGAATCATAATAATTGGTTAGCGGTGACTCTAGTCAAATATCACACCCTTTACCCCCATTAACAAAAGCTCTCGAGCGAGGCAACAAGTGTAAAGAAGAGAATAGATCTCCTGTACCCTCGAGGAATTTGTCGTCCAGCATCCACATGCGAGAGTCAGGCATCATAGACAAGGCGGTTGGTGGTGTGAAAGTCTGTTCGAAAACCTAGCATGAACCAGGCCTATAGGCAAGATAGTCATGCTTTGATTGTCTATTCATCACTCTATGGAGATAGAGCTTTATAGGAAAGATGATCGACGGAATCTCTAAGCCATAGGTATGAAAGACTCGCAACATTTCGTTTGAAACTTAGAAATCTTTCTTATGATCCAATGATGTGGTCATGAACGAAGGGTGGAAGTATAACTAATCTAATTGGTTGTAATATTTATAGCATTACATTAGCTAGCAATGGGAGAGTTGGACTAAAACTAGACTAAGGTTGATGTCCATGAGTAAAGAAAGATAAGCATCACTGGATTGGATTGTGTTGGGTTGCCGTGGGCACAGAGCTCTTCACTTTTGACTTTATTTATAGAAAACCGGACGATTGCTAGAGAGCTATCTTTGTAAACATTACTCCACAAGCATTGGTTAAATTTTCATCGCAATCAAATCTGCACAAATAGATTTTCTAAAGAATGGTACATGGTATAAACATGTACATAGTAGAAAGTTTTGATGAATATGCCATATTTATAACCATAATTAGATTTTAACGATGTAAAATATCCCTTTGTGAACTAGGGTTAAGATTCAAGGTTTGGAATTATGAATCATTGGATATAACTGGCTTAGATGGATTCTTTATCTATTTAATGATGATATGATAATTGAAGTTATAAGTGAATAATTGAATAGCATAATCCGTTCATGAAAACTATTCTAAATAGTTGGACTGATGATTAATCAAGTAGGAATGAATAACTAAGGTTACACAGTTGGGATTGTGCATACAATTACCAATATAATACAGCATAATTAACCATTTGCTTTAAAAGTTTAAATTGATAGAACATGGTGAATTAATCCATTTATTTCATATCTCAGGTCCCAAATTCATGAATTAGATTTTCGGCCAAACCCTTGGACTCCAAATCCATGAAATCCAAAAATTATGTCACATATGAGCCACCCACCTCACATGTGTCAACAATGCAGGCCAGGCCCTAGCCCGACCGGTCGGCACCCCATTCATATCCGCTGAATCCGCGTCGTATACTGGCAATATAAAGAAAATGCTCCCACTTGCAAGGTGTCAGGTAATGAGCAATAAATTCCCATTCGTAATCGAGCGTGCCAGATGTGAGTTTGCTAATGGCCCACCCACAAAGTCAATCCATTTCACCTGCAATGCAATGCACAGGAAGATTCTTCAGCAACAGGTGTTTCTTTTACGGACGTCGGTTCTGTTTGTCATGGCGTATAGCAAAGTCACATCAAATACCTACTTGGTGGACCGTAAAAGGCACTTGACCGATGTATGGCCAAAATAGCATGACTCTTATGTTAGTTGGCACCTTTTAAAAATTGGTGGTTACTCTTCGACCGTACATTTGGTATTAGTAGTAGACAAACTATAGTCTGGACAGTATACTATTTTAATTGCAACCATTGATTTGGATAACCATAAATTGAATTGTTAAATTTCTTGATGAGTGGGTTTTTAAAAATAATACTCCTACGGCCGATTACCCCACAATTTGAATAGTCAGGATGGTTATGGACGAGTGCCACGTATGAGAATGATGGGTCCTCACTATTTTAAAAACAGTGGTGAATTATCACAAGAGTCCAATGGATCTGGCTTCCGAATCTTAGACATGCTTCTTGGAAACTATTACTAATCTTGTTGTCGGCAACTTCTTGCCATTTGAATTTTTAGGAGATTTTCAAGAATTTATGTTTTTCTCACAATATTATTCAAAAAAAAAAAAAAAAAAAATCTCTTCGAAAATAAAATATTAAAAAGTATTTAAGGTAAATTAATAAATGATTTTAAAATTTAGTAAAATATAGGTATAAAATTATTTTGAAGTTTAACTTTAAAAAGATTTTTTTTTTTTTTTTTTACAAAAGGAAAATAATTTCACAAAAAATTATAAACTGATAAGATTTTAAAGACCCCACCATTCGAAATTTTGTGACAATGTGACAAGATTTACAATTAGACTAGTACACCAGTGATTGCTCCGCAAATTGAGACTTCACTGTTAATGATAAGTGAAATTCGAATGACAAAACTAAGTACTATTTTACCAAAAACGCAAGAGATGATGCTTCAAGGGCACCCAACAAATGTACCACACTTAAAATCCATGTAAAGAGGGTACGGGACAGACATTTTACATTACTTTTGTTTATACTATTTAAAATCTATTTCTTGAACCTGAAGCTATATGGTAATTAGTTTAGGGTTGTATTTTAGGTGTCGTTTTATTAATGAAAAGTTTCATTAGATAGCTTTTTCTAGACATGGTATGTGTCCATAGTTTGTCAAGAATAAGTACTCAAATATGATACTAATAAGATTGTCCAAAAAATTAGTTGTTTCTGTGAATTAGAAAATTGATATGCAAAACTAATTTTCGCTAAGGGTTGCAATGGGCCAGGTATCCTAGTAGACTTGATGAGCCTGACCCAGTTAATAGCTTGGCTTATGGTTAGAATTGGGCTTCAAATGCGTGACGTGAGTCAATTTAGCACAACCCAACCAAGCTCAACCTGACCAATTCGACTTTATATGGGCATATGTTACATTTCACAAATATGTCATTACAATCTCGAGTAGGTAATCCATCCATCTTGAATATAGATTGTTGGTTTCGTTACCTCTAAAATGTTTATTTCTTTGTAAATGTGTGGCCCACTTGATCAACGAATCTATTAGGAACATTCAAGTGGAAAACATAAATCTTATCAAATTTCAGGTTGGAACTAGCTCGATTGAGCTTGGGGCTAACCATATTTTTTGAGCTTGGGCTAGGGCTTACCGTGCTAGGCTTGTGCTCCGCTTGGGCCTCGGATCTTAATTATTAAGCCAGGTTTGGCCTTTATTTGGCCCCTCTGAAACCTAGCCCATTACCATCGCTATTTTTTTGCCAATTTTCCATAAAATATATGGAGTAATAATCATGTGTACACATGCATATCACATGTGTTACATTTGTCACATATTGCATATGCAAAAATATGTTATTAGCATGATTGCTAATCTTCAATCACCTCACATGTACTACATTTAGCCTTCAAGCACCTCATATGTACTATTATTCATGTATACATATGCCACGGGACCATTGTGCATGCCCAAGAGATCGACAAATGCTATCACGCAATATTTTTAAGTAAACCATATGCTCCTCATGTGCTATTATTAATTTACAAGTATACCACAATATTCACATGTACCAATGTGTCTAATGTGTATAAAAGTCACATATGCCTATCCATAAAGCATGTTTGACAAACAACACATAATACCAAAACCTATTCCATTCATAAAAGCCTATTAGACACCCTAGCTTTGACAAAGGTGTTTCAGAAGTACTTTCCAAACACAACTTTGATGGTAACCAAACAGGCCCAAACCTACACATTGTAAAACCACAACAACCACCAATTAGCCTGAATTATCCAGTAGGCAGAGAGATTGGCCACCATTTATAGACTCATTAGGACGATATGAAGGCATCTATTGTCGTAAAGACAGCACAATTCACGATTAGACAGCTTACCATCCCCTCAAAATTCGAATACAAACAAATGTTCAAAGTCCAAAGTCACCATTGTCTAATAAAGCTTGGTAAATGCCCCCCATTCCTCACCTAACAATAGTAACCCAAAAATTTTAAATTACTAAATGTTACAATCCAAACAGCACCACTCTCTAATCATACAACTATCAACCCCAACAAACCCTTTCATCACCATCACAGTCATCTCATATATCACTGTAACAAAAAAAAAAAAAACAAAAACAAAAAACAAAGAGCAATCAGTTAGTGAATCATACATACAACACCACATCTAGCCCTCCACACACATCAGCATCCCTCCCTTCCTCCAAAGTCAAATGAAACCTCTTTCTCTCACTCCAATTCCACGACACAAACACATACAATGAAAACGATGGGCATTGAAATTAAATCAAGGCCCTTTGTATCATTAGTCAACATTATTATAGTAATAATGTGAATGGAGAAGTCTAATGTTATAGTTCACCACCATCTTCTAACCCATTGGATATCATCCATAGTCAACACATCATCATAGCTTAACTTGTTGGACTGTCCACAGCTCTAGTCTTCGCCGTTCGTTCGATAGGCACCCATCAGACGGTCAGGATCGGTCATCGATAGGCACCCATCAGACGGGTGGGGCACCACAACTTTAAAAAGGTGGTGAACTAGTACATCAGTCTTGCACTAATATGAGGGGGATGGAATCTTTTCAAGTATTTGGAGGGCTTCCTTCATGGTGGGCCTCTTCTGCGGGACCACCGAAGTGCAGCTGAACCCCAGCTTAAAGCATGACAGCAAGGCATCCTCCCTGCCATCCACGTCAGCCCTTATTGCCACGTCAGCCATCCTCAAGACCCGATACTTATCTTCAAAAACGAACCCGGAATTCCATTGGATGAGCTCCGCGTCTGAAAATAATTTCCCTGAGATGAGCTCTAACAGTACCATACCGAACGAGAACACGTCCCACTTGGGCTGGGGCTTTAGGTTCTTGAGCGACTCGGGTGCATGATAAGGGGATGCGCACCCTATGGATAAGCTAGGGCTGGCCCCCGTTTGGAGGTCTTGGAGGCTGTCACGTGAGACCGTGGACCGTTTGCTACCGAAATGTCGGGCCGAACCGCTAGCCGTTTTGCTGCTGTTGTCGCCCGTAACGAGCCTTTCCAGGCCAAAATCTCCGATACGCGGCTCCATGTCGGGGCCCAAAAGGATGTTGCTGGGTTTGAGGTTGCCGTGTACGTGCTTCTTCTCGTGCAGGTACGTTAGCCCACGTGCGACTCCCCTTGCTACCCTGAGCCGTACTTCCCAGGGCAAGTGGCACGGGGACGAGGAGCCCGTCCTCTCTGTAAGAAACACGCACATTTTAGCAAAACGGGTAAAGGAATTGTCCGCGTGACCAGTTGAAACTGTAAGCCGCGGGTTTTACTCGCGGTGGTGAGCTAATTCTCACTGATCCAAACCGTTCATTATGGTTGAAATCAATTAAGATGGCTACTGGATTAAATATTTCACAATCTTTGAAAAAAACAATGGACCACCGACCACTGCTAGAAAATGAACAGTAATAAAAAAAAAAATTTGAGACCTCCTGTTCAACAATCAGAGCTGCACTCGCGGACTATCTGTAGTCTCCCAAAGCAGCATCGTAAAAGTTTCCTATTTTTAGAAGAAAATGCAGAGAATAATAGTCCATACCATGCAGTCAGAAATGCTACACGTGGCATCATCTAACTCAAAATAAACCGTCCAAACAGTAAGATTCATTGCGGATAAGTGGATAAATAGCACGATAATAGCATGTACCTAAATATCAACTTGGAATATGATCTTTTGAAAGTTCCGATTGAAAAAGGGATAAGAAAAAATTAGCACAGCAGAGCCTTTTCTTTAGATGCCTGAAAACTCATGCTACTAAAGCAGATTTTTAACATGAATTTTTTAGCACGGAACTAGAGTTTTGGATGAAAATACCGTTAGTTTTTAGGGTAAAGCAGTTGAAAGCCGTTGAAAAAAGTGAGAGTATTTTCATTTTTATGGATTCATCCATGCAGGTAGAAGCCTAACTTGGTTAAGTAAGTTCTGCTCCAATCGAGTAAAAAAAAAAAAAGGTGGTGCTCAATTGGGTCAATACTAAAAACTTACCGGTGGGATAACTATGAGGATTACATATGAAGCTTCCGTAAGGTCCAGCTATGTGGACCCATTGTCTATTGGACATCCACACCATGCATTAGATGCACCTTTCTATAGTGAGACATAGGCCTAAAAATCAGAAACATGTTAATACATGACTTAGGTGAGCAATACTACGTACAATTGTTGAGAGTGGATGGCTGTCCATTGAAACCTACCTAATTGTATATAAATCCCACTGAGATGTGGTTTAGACATCCTGCCCATCTATTATGTGTGTCCCACTTGAATGAAGAGTCACATCAAATTTTAAGCAATTTGAAAACTCAAGTGTGTTCCACCAAGTGTTTTGATGTTTTTGGCACGACTTCTCATAATTTCAGATGGTGCAGCCCACCTAAGTTTGGAGTGTTGCTGATTCTTGGCACATCCCATAATCTAAAAGGAGACTACCAAATGCACAGTAGGGCTCACAAAGCTTGACCTTATACTACCATTTCCCATATATATATAATTCAAACCATGCTAATTTGACCCATTAATGTCATGAATAACGAAAAATCTCAAAAAGTACTTTTGAGTAAGATGATTAGGATGTACTTGCCTTTTTTTGTTTCTATAGCATTATTGTGGACCTGCTTGGTACGTGCATTACATCAACTTGTCCAATCGGTGTACCCCATTATAAAGACCAGAAGAACAAAAGATAATCCCAATCTAATCATCAAGTGTGCCAAACATGAATCTGGAGGTTTTGGGTTTTGTACGTTGTCTTCTCTATCATGGCTCACCGCCTCGTTGATTCCACCTAATTTTAATTCATTGATTGTCATGGTGGGGTGCACCCATTGTGCAGGCTGAATGCCATACACGCACAAGAAGGGTTGACAATACTCAACACATTTAGAAATAAAAATGAAAAAAAAAAAAAAACAAAGGCAATGGCAGTTTGTCATTTTGCATAGCGACGAAAGTACTAGAAAATTTTCTGAAATTAAGGGCCCCACAAAGAATTTTGTCATAAAAAAAAATGGTTTGTCCTTTTTCTTTTTAGAGTAAGCTTGGTTGCTCCAAATGTGTTGATTTCATGGTATTTTAGATTATGACTCATTATAAATTATTATGATATTTTATGATATTTGGTGAAATCAAGCCCACCCTTTTTTCTTTTCTTTTTTTGTTTTTTTTGTTTTTTGTTTACCACAAACGTTGTGAGTAGAATGAAATGTGAATCCAGAAGGTGAGATTCAAACTACAAAGCTCGAGAGATATCTGTCTAACAACAAGCCATGTGCTATGTTTGTGTTGAACGTAGCCAATTTCATACTCATAGCAATCAGATATCTATTATTGCTAGATATTATTCTTAGATCATTTATTAGATGTTGAGTGTGGTCGAATCATCTAATATTTGTTTTTTTTTTTTTTTTTTTTTTGTCACGCACTCACCCTCACACACACCCCACAATGGGTACCGGAACCATAACCTTAGTGTTGAAATTCTTGTGAGTTTACAATTAAGCCATGAGTTTTTAGGTTTTGAAATAGAAGCTCTGATCAAGTCCAACCATCGGACCATAGTAACCGGCCACCTGGCAAGTATTTCAACCTGCCATGCGTGTAACATTCAATCCTTTCAATAGGTTGGCCCACCAAGATTTGTACAAAAATTAGATGTCGATTGGGTACTGCCCCTGCTTAGACAGAATTTAACTTGATGGAGCTGCTGTCAAAGATGTGTCATTGCATTTTATGTTCTTGGTTTCTCATCTCTAACAGTAGTCTGTTATCCAATCAAATCCCACCACCTCAGGTTAGAAGATTGTTTGGTTAAGCAGAGGTAATATTCAATCTAAGTCTCTCTCTCTCTCTCTCTCTCTCCCCTTAGGCACGCACCACATGGGTACTCATGACCTCAATGTTGAAACCCATTGGGTCTGCCACTTAACCATAAGTAAGCACCCTTGTCAGCATCCAGTCTAACTAATAAAGCTACATCTAATCTTTATACTCTTGGTTGTCGACTTTTGGTTATACGACAATCTGAAATCTTACAAATACATGATGCATTGTATTTTGTACTAGTTTATATAATTAAAAATAGAAAAGACGGATCAGTTTACCATCAGAGTGGGTGTGAATAATGACTTGTACTTTTATTTTATTTTACTTTATTGTAGCTGTAGGCTCGTTTCCATAGATGCTGGTAACTCATCCAGCAACGGATAACATACTTGTACCGCTGACTCAACTTCAGATGGAGCGTACACTAAAAATCACATCGAGAAAATGACAACACCTATCTGATTTATCTCATTAAATTGGGGGCACTTGGGACCATTCAATTTTTAGCTGTAACCACCCATTTGATATCTGCCAAATGGATGGTTTGGATTGCTTCACCGATACGATCCAGCTGCAATGTGTCCTTAGGTTGTTATGCTCTGGGTAATTCTACATGGGTGCTGCATGTTTGGGAGATGAACCACCACCGTTACGAAAACGGTGGTGAGCTTTAACGGGAACGGATTGTGCCACAGACGGATATCCTGTGACAGGTGCTGGCACAAGCTCTGTGGGGCCCACCGTGATGTAAGTGTCGGTTTTGTCCTATCATTTTAAGGTCATGAGCCAAAAAAAATATACAGAGATCCAAGGATCAAGTGGACCACACAAAAAAAACAGCGGGATTATTGAATGCCCACCGTTGAAAACTTCCTAGGGCCCACCGTGATGTTTTATTTGCCATCCATCCTATTCATAGGGTCGCACAGACCTAGATGAACGGAAAACACAAAGTAAGCTTGATCCAAAACTTCTGCAGCCCTAGGGAAGTTTTCAATGGTATGGGGTTCAATCCCCCCTACTTTCTGTGGTGTGGTCCTCTTTAAAATTTTCATCTATATCATTTTTATGGACATAACCTACAATGAGCTGAAAAAACGGATGAACGGTGTGGATAAAACATATACATCATGTAGATCCCACAGTCGTGCCACAGGACCACTGGGATATTCCTGTGGTGCCACAGGCAATCAGCTTCCAGCTTTAACACTTTTCTATAACCCTCTCCCAAAATTCGCGGGATGGGGACCGGTTGGCCGGAATCCTCTCGAAAGCCTGTGGGTCCCACAAAGTTGTATAGGTAAAATCCACTCCGTCCATCAGGTTCTACTCTTTGAGTCTACGGACCATGCTCAGGGAAAAACATAAGCCAGAACTTCAACTCACGTGGGCCGCACCAAAGGGAACATTGGGATGGGTTCATCAAACCCGTTAATCAGGCGTAACTCATTAGGATGAAGTGAAGCTGAAAAAATCTTAAGAAGCCATGTGGGCCACGCCATGTGAATTTAAGAGGTCCCAAGAGAATTTTACATTGTCCCCACGGGTGTGTCCCATCAGAAGTTTCTCTGACGCTGGTCTTTTGTGTGTTCGGTTCAAACAAGGTTTCTCACCTGATGTTCGGAATGGATTTACATATAAAGCATGGTGGACCCCACAGAGGTTGGATGCTTAACGCCTTATGAAACAGGTGTTGCAGACGGTTCCAGTCAACTACGGTTATGGGCGGACTACAAGGTGGAACTCGTTAGCAAAACCCCTCCTATTTTGCTAACTTGTGCAGGAAAGAGAGAAAGAGTTCAATGATACTCCGGCTGCGTACGACGCTTGATACGCAGGCAATCAGAAATTGTAAATGTTGCCAAGATTGTGCAACAAAGTCACAATCCCGAGATCAGATTGGTTGATCATATGCGCGCCACGTGTGCAGTTTTTAAGTGCCTGCGTATCATCCATCACAGACTAGCAGAGTAAAATTTAAAATAAAAAATAAAATTTGGGAGGAGCAATGCTCTTACTGTAAGAGGCGTTGGCGAGGCTGCCGTTGGGGACGAAATCGTAGATAACGAGCTTCTCATCTTCTCCCCAGTAGAACCCCCGTATGCGCACCAAATTGGGGTGGCGCAATTTAGCAATGAGCCTGACCTGGTTCTCGAAGTCTCTGAACCTCTCAAGCCCGGCTTCTCCAATCCTTCTGACGGCGAACGCCGTCCCGTCTTCCAAAACGGCTTTGTAGACAATGCTCGAACCAGTCGCTCCGAGAATATACGCCGACGCTTTGAGCAGAGTCTCCATTTCAAGCTCCGACTCTCCGTCGACCGTCACCAGCGCCCCGCCCTTGTTCTGCTGCAGCTGCTGCTCTTCCGCTCTGTAATTCTCTTCTCCTTCAGTCTCCGATCCTGTCGTATCTGAATTCTCTTCATCATCATCGCTCCCGCCTTTCTTCGTCAAACAAGACCATCCCAGCCGTCCGCCAGCAACGGCATCTGATGACGACCATTCGTCGGCAGCCCCTGCCTTTATAGTCCTTGTCTTCTCTTCGATTCTCTTCTTCTTCATTGATTGGTATATGTAGATGAAAAGCATTGAAAGAAGCCCAATTCCGGCCAAATCACCAACGATGATACCTGCAATCGTGCCCGGCCTTAGGCACCGTCGTTGGGCTGGTCGGTCCCGTTGCCGGCGGCATCCTCTCCAGGCGAGTTACCTATGGTCTTGGGAATCGCCGCGATCGCCGGAGGAGATGTGGTCGAGGTGTCCGGCGGGGGCTTGGGGAATGTCGAAGGGATCATGCAGGACTTCTGGAGCGGTTTACCGCAGAGATCCGGATTGCCGGCGAAAGAAGCCGGTTTTTGGTACAGAAAAGTGCTGATTTCCGGGATTTCTCCAGTTAGATTGTTGAATGAAAGATCCAAAGTGGCGTTTGCTGGGATTTGGGATGCGAATTCCGGCGAGATCTCCCCTGAAAGTCGGTTGTACGAAAGATTCAAGGACCGGAGATTGCCTCCGCCGAAATCCGGCGGCAGCGATCCGTTCACGAGGTTTGACGCCAGATCTAGAACTTCCACGGACTGAAACCTAATCGGAAGGCCGCCGGATAAGTAATTGTTACTGAGCGAGACAACGGTGAGATTGGGAAGAGAAGTCAGACTGTCGGGGATTCTCCCGACAAGAGCGTTATCGGAGAGATTGAGGAATTCAAGACTCTTAAGATTCCCAACAAACTCAGGAAGCTCGCCGGAGACCTCATTGTCAGAGATATCAAGAACCTGAAGCTCGGAGGAGTTGAAGAGAGAATCAGGGAGAGTGCCGTTGAAGAAGTTGTGGGAGAGATCGAGATTGCGAAGGTGTTCGACGTAGCCAAGATCGGAAGAGATGGATCCTAAGAGCTTGGAATTGGGAAGAGCTAAGCCAACGACTCGAGAAGCAGCGGTGGGATAGAAGGGCAGAGGAATTGCGGTGCAGGTGACGCCGGTCCATGAGCACGGCGTCTCGTCGTTGTAGTTCCAGTTGGCGAGGATTGAGAGGGGGTCGCTGAGGATGGAGTATTTGAAGGAGAGTAGGAGAATGCCGTCGGAGTTCAAGCCGCTTAGGGAAACTGGAAGGAGAGAGAGGAGAGTGAGAAGAAAGAGGGAGAGTCTCCTTGTTGGGATGGGAATGGGAGTGGTGGTTGAATTCATGTTGGATGGTAATGCATCATCGTTAGAAAGGGTGGGAGTGGAATGCAGCAGTTTTGAGAGAGAGGGAGGGAGGAGTAGCTTACCAAATCAATTAGGAAAGAAATAGAAAAAAGGGTAGTTCTTTAATACTCTGGTTGAGTATCGGTGTTGATACGCAGGGATATTTTTAACTCAAGACTGAACCGATTATATTGTGGGGCCCACTGTGTCTAAGTCAAATTCCCAAAATCAGCTGAGCTATCTTAGCCTATTGCTCGTGGGGCTTGACTTGCTTGTAACCCGGGGTAACAGGAATGACTAATAACTCGAGCGCGGCTTCCGTGGATCCCGGATCCACCGAGCTGGGTGGGATCCCTGACTGTGGGGCCTACCTTGATGTATATGCCATACATCCACGCCATCCATATGTGTTGAAAAATCATTTTAAGATATGATCCAAAAAGTAAGTAGATCCAAATCTTAGGTGGACCACAGCACAAAAAATAATAGCGATTGAATCCCTATCATTAAAAACTTGTCCACCAAAATGTTTATTTGCCATCTAACCGGTTGATGATGTCACAAAGACTTGGATGAAATGACCACATAAATATCATCCTGATCCAAAACTAGTGGCCCACAATGATAATTGGTACCGTTGTTTCCTGCACTATGTTCCAATGTGCATTTGGAATTTCTTCATTTATTAGATCATCCATTAAAATGATTTTTCAATACAACGAACGAAGTGGATGTAAGGCACATACATCATGGTAGGCTGACAGTCAGAGATCTCACCCACCCGGATCCACCCAGGCCCTTATAAGTCTAGCCATGTAGGGTCCAAGGGAGGGGGCCAACGTTCACCTTGGCCCTCAGTCGCATTTAAGTATGCATCTTTCTCCAATGGTTTCTTCTCTTCTTTCTTGAAGACAATTCAACATTAAAATTGAAGTTGTTAACTAATTTCTTAGTTGTGTATTCTAATATTTGACAAGTAATCCTTCCCAACGATGGATTTTTATCTCACCTCAAGTCAAATTTGCCTACAACAATTTTATGTGTTGGTTTACTTAAAAGACTATTTGAAATGGTTTATGAAAAAAAATCAAATTGTATCTTGCACGGGAGATATTCATTCCTAACCTTAGAAATAGTAGCATAGAAGGTGAAGAACTTGCTAATAATATAAACGGGTCAAACAATAAATTCACGCCTACCTAAAAGTATAAATATTGTACATTAATAAATTTATTGATGCTCATTGCCATGACATGGAGTACAAAGAAGATAATTTAATTATGCCCTACGGAAAGCGATTTTGAATGAATACTTGATGTAAAACGTGTCGCAAGTACATTCTGTATCGTTCCGGGATGTATTACTTAACAACAATCTTTCTTGTAATGGGCCATTCGACGTGAACCAACCCATAAAGTGGGTTGCATCCGTCCATTTTGTTAAAAAAAACAAGCTCTTTCAACTCAAAAACGAAAATTAAAAAATATATATTTTTTTATTAGTAATTATGATTTCTTTAATTTTTAATTTTATTTTTTAGAGTTTTATTTTTTCTTCTTTTTTTAGAAATAACATATAATTATATTAGGACTTTTTTAGTAAAAGTTTATTTTGAATTTTTATTTTTAGAAATTAGGCTTTAGAAGAATTTTATTAGAATTAAGATTTTTATTAAAGTTGAAATTTTGCTATTTTTATTAATTACGAATTTTAAGTTGGAGTTTGATCTTAAAACTTCTTCTTAGTTTTGGTATCACTATTTAAGTATTGTAAATTTGTTTTTATTATCTATTAATGAAATTTTGAATTTTTTGAAATTTATTTCTATTTTCTTATTATCCTGATTTCGAGCTATCTCTGTGAGAAGTCCAGAGAAGTTCCATGGATTCAGAGTAGTAATCCCCTTGAGGAAGACGGTGATGGACCTCGTCACACCCATTCCTACATCAATACTTATCATAAAATTGAATAATACAAAGATCAACCCATGCTATGTCTTTAAGAAAAATTAGCCAAATGCTTATCAACTTGAATCATCCAAAGGAATGAGGATTAATCATATTTTCAGCATTACCAACATTTATCCCTATTATAGCAATTCAAATCAATCTTTACCATGCCCTAAAAATTGGGGCATGCATTCTCTAATTAACCTATTTGAAATCATGAATATTATTGATGTACATTCCATGAGCACAAGGCAAGGTACTTCCGCTTAATATTTTGTCTAATGGAAGAATAAGCCCTAATATAAAGATACTTAAATCAACAAAAGTAAGTTGAAAAATCGTAAAAAAGAGTTGCTGAGAAGAATCTTCGAGTCGAAGTTAAGAATGAATTCCATTATTATCTCATCGATTTTGAATCAACCAATCTTCTTTTTTCTCTCTACCATTTGCGTGATCATTTTTTTTTTCTTTATTGCCTATTGTATCAGCATCAGTTTTAAATCCACTCTGTTTACTCTGTTTGTATTAAATTTATTAGAATGTGAAGATTCAATGCCTATTATGAGACAACACAAGCACCAGTGAGGATCGAAAACCTGCTCCTTAAACTTGTGTTGATTCAATACTTGTAACGAGACAACACAGGTAAAGAGGATTGAATACCGACTCCTTAAAAACCTTTTTGGAAGCACGTGAGTTTTAGATGATGGGTTGTATGGAATATAAGCATTAAGATGGCTCAAAGAAAGTTTCAACAGTGGCTTTTCCATTCTAGTTTTTCTCATGCTACGGCCTATTTGAGTCTCCACGGCCGTCCTAAAATGAGTGGGAGAAATGGACGGCAGAGTAGGTATGACATAGATGTCAGGGTGGGCCCCACAAAGTTAGAGTGTACAGGGTAAGTGCCTGTGTATCACTCATCACACTGTCAGAGTAATAAAGTTTTTATCAGAAGAGTGGTGCTACGGTGATTAACATACGGCCATGCATCCAAGCAAACTCGACTTGTTCGACTTGTTTATATCCGACTCGATCCTAACCGACTGGGTGGGTCGATCCGAATCGGGTTGACTTGGTCAAATCCGAAACCCAACTGAGTTGAGTTCAAGTTACTAGTAACTTGACTCGACTCGACTGCAAATTTAACTCGGTAGTGACTCGACTCAATCTAAAACTCACCTCATACATATATATATATATATATATATATATATATATATATATATATATATATATATATATATATATATATATAAATAAATAAATAAATAAATAACTCTTGGATCCGCCATTTTAGATCTGAGATGCTGTGCAGCTGATGAGAGGTTGCAAGTATGTCAAGTTAATATAGGTTTTGACTCGTGATTTGAGCCGGTGGATACCTACTGGACCCGACCTGTCTCAGTGCTGACTTGACCTGATTCTGTACTTGTAACTAGGTTGGAAGTTGGTTTGGATTACTCCATGCCACACCTGAACTTAGATCGGGTCAAGTATGGTATGCTGGACTCGGTACCGAGTCGGGTCCAATTCGGGTCAGGCATATGTCAAAACCAGATCGAGCCAAATCAGCCCCTCCGTTTGGATTAGTCCATGCCAGACCCGAACTCGGATCAGATCAGATATGGTATGCTGGACTCGGTACCGAGTCGGGTCCAGTTCAGGCCAGGCCTATTTCAAAACCAGATCAGCCCCAATTCGGTACGACTGGACTGGATGCCCACTTCTGGCAGTGGGTGCCTCATACACGGACCAATTAGATGCAGCCCTTAACTTGGGTCCCACCTTGATGTATTTATTCTGCATCCACTCCATTCATCTGTTTTGACTCATCATTTCAGGGCATAAGCCTAAAAATGAAGCAAATCCAAATATCAGGCAGACCATACCATAGGAAACAGTAGTAAATGAATGCCTTACCATTAAAAATTATTTTGGGACCAATGTAACGTTTTTGTAATGTTTATTTTCCATCCAATCCGTTGATTAGGTCCCATAAACCTGGCTGAATGGAGACAAAAAAAAAAAAAAAAAAAATTCCACAACTTTTGTGGCCCATTAATGGTCAATCACCACTAATTGTCCACCAAAGAATTGGATCTGGTTCATTTTGGATTACATGCCCTTAGATAATCTGACAAAATCGATGGACAACATGGATATAGAATACATACATCAAGGTGGGTCCTAAGTTAGGGCTGCACATAATTTGCTCCCCCACACAGATACTTAAGGGTCTCTGTGATGTTTTTTTAATTCTTTTCTTTAAAAATAAAAATAAAATAAATAATAATAATCTACTCAGTTCATCATTTGGTGACACAACATTGTAAGGAAAAGATCTCAGAAATCAGGCCTGAGAAAACTCAATTGGGCCACACCACAAGAACAATAAGCGGCACACCATTGAAATCTTCCACGGACCCACTGGAAGTCTTGGATAAAGCAGATATTAGACTTTTCCCTTCACCCTCCGTGCACCTACCTTATGATCGGGTTAGATGCCATATAAACATAACAGTGGCCCCCGAAAGATTTCAATGGTGAATGTCTCTATTCTCACGTTGTTGATCACTTGAGTGTTTGGTTACAAATAATTTTGGGATTTATCTCGTAAAATGACACGATTTAGCTGATGGGCGGATTAGATTTCACGTACACATCATGATGGCCCACGAAGATATGTACACGGCATCATGGAAGAGGACACTGTCGTACTAATACAGCAAATCTCTGAGCGAATCGCCGTAGAATCATGGCGTGAGAGACCGAGAGCATGGATGTTCGGAACGGAATCCCCTGCAACACTTTGTTTGTAGTAGGCCTCGGTAGAAACACCCGGTAGAAACACCCGACTTCTGGGGGACCATCATGTTCTTAGTGTAAAATCTGGTCCGTCCATCAGGTGAGAATTACCAAATTTATAGTGAAAATACAAAAATAAACTTCATAAGGAACTCAGGTGGGCCACCCTATGGGAAAGTGTAAACTCGTGACTCAAACATTAGGTTCCCACCGTGTGGCGTGCTAAAGTTTTGGATTGGTATTACTTTTGTAGAGTCTGTTAATCCTCGATAGATGCACATGAAGAACTGATTGGATGAAATATAGACACCACTGTGTGACCTGCACACAACCCATGGTTTGCGGCCCCTATCCATTATTTCCTGCAGTGTGGCCTATATTATTTGTATATCTGGCTGAAATTTTGTTCCCAGAGCCTGAAATCGAGGGGTTCGTATGATTTACGGAGTGGATTTAACACACATAACCCTGTATGCCGCAATCAGAGATCCATCATTGTACGCGCTGCATACAAGAGGTGTTTTACCCGATCCGGGTCGCTCAAACCGTGATGCGGAATAGCAAAGCACAAGTTATAGAGCTGGAGACGAGCATAGTATACTAGTTAACTGCTTAACTCGACCCGACTCGGCTCCAAATGAGTTAGAGCCGAGCATGAGCTGATTTTAGGTGCTCGAAAACATTTCAAGCCGAGCACGAGTTTGACCCTGCTCGACTCAGCTTGACTCGAATAGTACTCGAAATCAACTTAACTCGGCTCAACTCGGTACTCGACCAGCGGTATATATATACCCGAAAAAAAAAAAAAAAAAAAAACCCTAAGCTACTCACCCACCTATTCCTTTCCCAGCGCTCCTACCCTCTCTCAGCCTATTAAAAAAAAAAAAACAAACCCCCCAAACCCTTTAAAGAAAAAAAAAAAAAAAAAAAATACTAGTGCCCCTACCATCTCTCAGCCCATTCCAGCGCTCGTTCGATGTCCATCCGACCCATCCCAGCGCACCCTCTCTCTCTCTCTCTCTCTCTCTCTCTCTCTCTCTCTCTCTCTCTCTCTCTCTCTCTCTCTCTCTCTCTCTCTCATTGCCCTATCCAGTGCTGGTTGTCCCTGCCGCTTGTCCCTGCCCTGCCCGGTGCCCCTGTCCGATGCCGCAGCTCGGCCCTGCCGCTCATCCCTTCCCTGCACGGTGCTGGTCGTTCCTGCCGCAGCTCACCTCGTAAGTACCTAATACCTTCGATTTACACTCTTATGATCATCCCTAATTTAGATTTGAAATAAATAAAAAGAATCAGATATTTGAGGCTAGCATAAATTTTGGATGTGGCTAAAACTTAGTGTGACCCTTCATCCAAGTGGGACACACATAATGTATGGGTTGGATTTCCAAAACTTAGGGTGTCTGTTGGAAAAGAGAACAAAGAGATAGATTAGATTTCTGGGTTCCCAACAAAGAATTCAAGAGAATGATTTCTACTATTTTCCCCTCTGCAAGAGTAGTTCTAAATAAGGAGAAAAAACTCAAATTTGATTCACTATTTCATGCCATATGACATCTATAAACCATACCTTAACCTAAAACGAGCTGGGCATTCTCGAACTCGGCTCAAAGCTCGGACTCGAACTCGACTCGAAAACTCAGACTCAACTCGGCTCGATATCTGCTCGAACTCAGCTCGAACTCGGATGAGCAGAGCACGAGCTGGGCATCCGAGCTCGAAGCCCGAGCCGAGCCGAGCCGAGTACAAGCTGGGACTCAAGCAGTGCGAGCCGAGCATGAGTTGGACAATACTCGGCTCGACTCGACTCATGTACAGCTCTAGCACAAGTAACAGGCAACGTTTGTTGTTTGTACGGATGTGTGTGTGTGTGTGTGTATATATATATATATATATATATATGGGAAATGGTTCTATGCGGTCGAGCTCATGGGAACTTCCCACTAGGTCGAGTTGTGTGGGCCCCACCGTGATGCGTGTCGAACATCTACCCCATCAGTCAGATGCACCATTCCATGATGGGCCTGGGGCTTAAAAATCAAGTCAATCCGTAACTTGTGTGGCCACACCACATACAAAAGTTGAGAGGGTTTACCCTCCATTAAACATTCATAATCATTTGTTGGGCCCACTGAGATGTGGTTCACAAATCCAGCCCATCCATTATGTGTGTCCCACTTGGATGAGGGGTCAGACCAAGTTTCAGATGCATCCAAATTTCAGGTGGGCCCCACCAAGTGCTTTTATATGTTTTAGGGATGTCTTTACATGATTTTAGATGGTATGGCCCACCTGAGTTTCCGTATACGGTTGATTTTTGGGATATCCCATAATTTAAAGGGACCCATCAAATGCACGGTGTTGATGTTCGACATACATCATGGTGGGGCCCACACACCGCGACCTCATGGGAAGTTCCCATGAGCTCGACAACATAGGTTATACAGCTGCTGCACCACTTCGCACGAAACTCGTGCGAACTTTTTTGAGAACTCATCATGTGATGTGACTCTAAAATCTGAACAGTCCACGTGAAGCATCACCTCATGAAACCCCCCAAGCCTAATTTTTATTTTGATCCAAAACTTTGGTGAGCCATGAAAAATGAAAACAGTTTCCTCCCTTGATTTGCATTTCTCTTTTTTATGGCCCACCAGAATTTTAGATCAAGGTGAAAATTTGTTCCTTGGAGTTTCATGGGATTCCGCATCACATGGATCATTCGGATTAGACACCCATGACACGTGTGCAAAGGTGCGCACGTGCATAGGTGCACAGGTGAGCATGACTATATAAATAGGGAGAGGGTGGGCACCAGTTACCACGATAACACGTGAGAACTTTTTCAGAACTCATCACACTGATCTGAATCGTCCATGTGATGCAGCACCCCATGAAACCCGAGGCGTAACTTTTACCCTTGTCCAAAACTTTGGTGGGCCATTGTAAAAGAGACAAATAAAGGGAGGAAATTGTTTCCTTTTTCCATATCCCACCAAAGTTTTGGATCAGTCTGCTAAGAACATATTGTTGCCGAAGTTAAAGCATATGGAAGGTCTCACGAGATTACGGGTCTTACACAACGAAAAATTGAGGCAGCAGCACTAGACTATTTTGATCAATTTTGGCAGCACTCACAATTTCCTTAAATACCAAGACTTCTCGGTGAGTTGGCTGCAACCAAAGAGGATAACTTCAAGTCATTGTTGCATGGAGATAAAAAAAATTAGTCAATTTTGGCCAGGAGTAGATATGCTACTTTAAAGAGTCCTAGTTTTATTTGAGTTATATATTTTACCTTTAGAAGGGTGTGATGCAGTACTAGTGCTCAATGGTTGAGTACACTTAGTCCTATAGTTTGGTATTTTTCCAAACTCAGGATTTCATTTGATGTCAACAACTGAAAGGTGGTGTTGTAAGGGATCTCTTCTCTTGACGACAAGTTTTTAGATGGGGCCCACATATCACGTGAAGCCAACAAGAAAGGGTCGGGGGCTATGTCATAGCTATTGGAAGGTCACCAAATCCAAAGGTTCACATTGCAAACAATATGAAGTACAACAACTACTTATTTCCTTTCAAGATATCCCTCAGAAACCTAAGGGATTACCACCCCCTCGTTTATAGGATCATCAAATTTCCTTAATTCAAGGAGCAAATTTGGTATATGTACGACTACAAGTATTCTCATTACTAAAAAGTTGACATTAAAAAGATTATTATATATATGCTTTCCTCTAGGATCATACGACCAAGCAATAACTCACATTCATCTCTAGTACTACTTGTGAAGAAACATGATAGTTCCTAAAGACTTTACATAGACTATAGAGCCCTCAACAAAATGATAATGAAGGTTTAGCTTCCAATTCCAGTTATTGACAAATTGTTGGATGAGCTTCATGGAGCGACCTATTTCTCAAAGCTTGATCTGAGGTCCGCTTATCACCAGATAAGAATGCACCAAGGGAATCTTACTAAGACAACGTTCATAACCCGTCGAGGGCATTACAAGTTTTTAGTAATGCCCTTCGGCTTCATAAATTCCCCTTCAACTTTCCAATCTCCCATGAACGATGTTTCCAAAGCTTATCTTCGTAAGTTTATTATTGTCCTCATTTATGACATATTAATCTTCAGTAATTCTAAGATGAGCTCATGCACTACATTAATATTACTTGTTCAATTTGAGGTCTCACAAGCTTTTTGTCAAAAAGAAAAATGTTTGTTCGGACAACAGCGGGTGTTGTACTTGGAACACATGATTATAAGGGAAGGTGTGGTTGTATACCCTGACAAGACACATGCTATGTTAGAGTCACTCAGGCCTACTACGGTTAAGGCCATGAGAGGTTTTCTAGGTTTGACTGGGTCTTACCAAAATTTTATCCAAATTTATGGCAAAATCGCTAGCCCATTAAATAATATGTTGAAAAAAAACTCGCTCAACTGGAGTACCTTGGCAGAGAAGGCATTCGAAGACCTCAAACAAGAAACGACATAGTATTGTCCTTCCTGACTTCACAAAAAACTTTTATTATAGAATGCGATGCCTCTGGATCGAGCATATGTGGAGTTCTAATGAAAGAGAAATGTCGTATTGCCTTCTTCAGCCACACACTGCAAGGTAACAATTTCTTTCTTTCAACCTAATGATTGCCCTGATTTTAACAATACAAAAGTGGTAGCCTCATTTGCTTGGGCATCATTTTATTGTTACAACATACCAAAGAAGTTTAAAGTATTTGTGGGAGTAGTGGATTTCCACCATTGGTCAACAATGATGGTTAGTGAAGCTTATGGGGTTAGACTTCACAATTGAGTATAAAAGATAAGTCAAGAATTTAGTGGTTGATTCCTTATAAAAAAAGAGATGCACAGATCGAGTTTCAAGCCATCTCTCATCCAACACCATTTTCGTTAGAGCCGATTAAAGAAGAGGCGCAAACTAATTCCCAGTTACAACATTTGGTTTAGCTCTGTGAATAAGATGAGACTGTGTGCCCTTAGAAATACAAAGATGGTATTATTTTTTTAAGGATTGGATCTACTTGGCAAAACATTCTCCTCTTATTCTTCCAATCATGGGTGGGATGCATGCAGAAACATATGAGGGCTACCACAAAACACTACACACGATTTGGTCTATTTTTATTAACAAGGAATGAGGCGTCAAATCATGGAGCATGTAAAGCATTGTGACACGTATTAGCACCATAAAATTGAGAATTTTCTTTCAACCATCATATTGTAACCTCTTCCAATTCCAACGCAAGTTTAAGCTGACATTTCAATGGATTTCATTGATGGCTCCCTATATCCAAAGGTAAATCCACCATATTTGTTATTGTCGATAAGCTCTCAATGTATGCCCGTTTTATAGCCCCATCTCATCCGTATAATGCACATTTTATTTCTCAAGTATTTTTTAATGAAAATTTAAAATTGCAGGGGTTGCCTTAGTTAATTATTTTTTATCATGACCCCACCTTCACAAGAAAATTTTGGGGGGAATTATTCAAGTTGCAAGACACCAATTTTAATTTCAGTTCTTCTTACCATCCCCAAACGGATGGACAAACTAGAGTTATAAATTGGACAATAGAGATATACATAAGGTATTTTACTAGTTTGTGACCCATACATTTAGTCTGTTAGTTACCATGTGCTGAATTTTATTACAACCCCCCCCCCCCCCCCCCAAAAAAAAAAAAAAAAAAAAAACTATATGCGCAAACTACAAGAGCATCTTCATTAAGCTTAGTCACGGATGGAACAAATGTATGACCAACGAAGGACGAATAGAGACTTTCAAGTTGGGGATTAGGTTTATTTGCATCTGTAACCTTATCACCAAGCATCTTTAAGTATTCGAAGGAATTAGAAACTCTCTTCTCATTATTATGGTCCATTTCAAATTCTTTATAAAATAGGGTATGTTGCATATAAGCTGCAAATGCCTGATGAATCTTGAATTCAACAAGTTTTTTCATATATCTTTCTTTTTAAAAAAAAAAATCCTTAGGGAAGAGTGTTACGGTACAATCCCAATTGCCAGCCATCCGAGAAGAAGATGATGTTATACTTCCACACCTCTAGCTCTCTTGGATCATCGGATGAGGAGAAAGTTTGAAGTTCTAATCCATTAGCAAGGCCTAATCTAGTTGAAGTAACCTGGAAGTTGAGAAGGAAATCAAGGAAAGATATCCAAACTTTTTTTCTTAAGGACGAGAGCATTCCATAGGGGGGAGGAATGATACATGCATGAGTCTCATATGTGCATGAGTCTAGGTGTTATGTTAGCTTATCGAATAAGTCCAAAGTAGTTAAGGAGTCTGAGTCTGATTAGTATAGTTTGAGTATCCTAAATTGGTGCTAGTGGCTAATATTCTTTAAGGAGTTAGTTAACATTGTAGTAGAAGAGGCTAGTGATTTCTATTTTGTAAGATTTTACCATTGTCAAAAGACTACTATTTAAATAGGCATTGATTGTAATTAAGATAATCTTTTGAATCAAATTAATGATATTCTCTTTGGAGGTTAGTTTGTTAGTGCACTGATTTGTGCATGTATTTGTTAATCATGTGAGTTTGTGTGTCATTGAGTCGGTTGAGTTCTTAGAAGCTGAAAATCGAAGACACAAGAGGACATGAATCATTAAAGAGTGAAAACAAGTAAATTAAGACGACTTAGTGGCCTTAACATTAGATCTAAAACAACCTAACCTTTAGATAATCCTAACCTTATATGTAAACCTTGTTTAATCATCCCTTAACCTTATAAGCTCAATTGAAACATGATAAGATATGCCAAAAGATGTACAAAGCTGTTGTAAATGTAACTACCCAAAATAATAATTTTTAAGTGGTCATTGATACCATCAACAGGCTATCGATGGGTTTTAATGTAATTGAAGGACTACTTGATGCGATCGAAGAAACAATCCAGCAACCATACAGAAAATTCATAAAATTTCTTGATAAGATTGAACGATAGTTGATCTTATTGAAGGACATTTGATCTCACTTGAAGGGCCTCTCGATCCTATCGACATATCCGTTAACTAGTCGTTGTAACATTATTTCTATAAAATGAGCATTCAATTCTTTGGCATTTTGATGGGTTTTTGGTTCAACAGAAGCTTATGTAATTCCCCACTTATATCCCTCATCCTAAGCCTCTAAACCTATGAGATCTAAGTCATCTTCTTAAGCTTTAGCACTTTAATGAGGATTTCAACCTTTATAATGAAGATGATCTTGATCTCTACTATTTTCTAGAGATTAGACAACAAGCCTATAGTTATATCCTTATCTACGTCCTCTAAAAGACCCATTTACGTGAATCTCTTTTGAAAATCAACTATCTATTATTTGCATGAGATTTCACCATCCTCTCATTACCTTAGTACCTCATCAGGGCATCATATGCAAGGCGGTTTGATCATAGGAGTGTTAACCTTTTAAAGATAGCCCAATTTCACACACACACACACACACACACATCTCTTCTTTCTTTTTCAGAGTGAGCATTTCAGCAGAAGAGAAAATAAATCAAGCATAAAGGAAAGTTTGCATACACATTCAAAATATACGAGCGACTGCCCATAGGGCTTATACAAACCAATGTCTCAATACTAGCAAATACAAGAAATAATTAATTTATCATATGAAGAGAATAAATTGGAGTCAAGCTTGAGTTGCAAGATCATACAACTTCACTTGGGCAGATACAACCATATGTCCCTGATATTTATACCATGTTAGTCATCAATCTAAATACGAGTATCATTTAAATCGCCTGCACTACCTGTACGGTTATATATTCAAAGAATGAGTGAACGGATCAATGTGAATTCCCATCAAGATTACACACAACCACATTAATTAAGTATAGTTGAAAGAGAAAACATACAAAACAATCCATGATGCAATTTTATTTAAATGCATAAATGTGTGAATGCACATTAACTAAGGATGTTCATCCAGTTGGATTTTGGGCAAGACCCACAAGTGGGGTGAAACTAATATGCAAGTGGCTAATCATAACCAAAAATACATTAAGTACATGTATAGTGACTATCTCACACAAATTAAGTCAATTGTCGGTGGTTTGGGAACTAGCGAAACATACTGTGACAAATGATAAGTGTAAGACCCGTATCTTAAACTGTACTATTTTGTAGGCTTTCGCTGTCTTCACGATCGAATTTCGTCAACCTTCGACCTTTATCCGACATTTGCGCACGACCCTGAGTTACACACCGTCAACCTGAGTCGACTCAACCCGAGACTTGTACCCTAACGACCGCGCTGTGACGCCCCATCACTGTGGTCACATGTGGGTGGGCACACGTGGGCAGGCGCACATGTGGGCGAGCCCCAAGGTGGTTGGCAGGCTACTGTGCACACAATGAATGTGAAACTTTGTCCTATATCGGAAGATCATACAATGTGGGCGTGGGCCATTACACGCGTTGTCGCCGCGGTTCCAATGCCGCGTCTCGCACACTGAGGCGATACTTAGGCTAGGAGATGTGGGCCCGCGTTCAGTTCGAGGAAAACGCCGCGCGTTGCAAAAACCCAAGAGAATCTCTACCGAATGTCACATCCATCAATCCATCAATCCCATCAAGGATCAAGTACATGTCAAGTACACCATCACCTCACACCCATCCCCAAGCAACCCCTAAAGTCAAAAAGTTCTTACACCCCCCATACCTTTCTTACACCATCTACCCCTAAAGTCAAAAAGTTCTTACACCCATCACTCACCACATCCATCACCCATCTCTCTCTCTCTCTCTACAACCCTCTCTCTTTCTCTCATTTCTCAAAGCTCATTTCCAAGCAACCAAAACACCACACGTCCAAGCTTTCCAAGCTCTTATGGAGGGGCTTTAGTGTGGCCCACTTCCTACCCTCTCATCTCCCATCTCAACCATCCAAACTCCATCTCTTCCGTTTGGATCGAAGCTAAGGAATAAAGGAAGCCTAGGGAGTAAGAAGAAGTAGACAGTGGGTAATCTTGGACCCACATCCTTTTTTTTTTGTGATTTAAGGGTTCACTTGTTGTAGGACCCACTTGATGCATGTATTGTTCAGGGGAGGGCCCAATAGTGGCGGGGCCCTCCCCTACACGTTCCTCTCTCTCTCTCTCTCTCTCTCTCTCTCTCTCTCTCTCTCTCTCTCTTTCTATGATCATGGCCCACCTATGATGTGTGTATTTTACCCATGTCATCCAAATAAGTGGGCCACCTTGATCCCTTTTTGAGGCCTGCATGACCGGAAGGTCACACAGGCCCGGATGAAATGGAAACACAAATATTAGACTGATCCAAAAGATGTGGGCCATGTGGGACCCACCTTGATGAGGTGTACATCCACACCATCCGTCCAGGCGGACGCACCAGTGGAGGGTGCAGCTAACAGTGAAGTGTTAACTGTCAGTGGAGGTGTACTAACGTGGGGTGTGGTAGCAAGGAAGTGTGGACTGACGTGGGTGTGCTAACAGTGAAGAGTGTGTTGACAGTGGGGCCCATAGGACCCATCCACGTCCTCCACCCCTTTCTATGGGTCACACCATCATGTATGTGTTTGATCCAAACCGTCCACTGCCCCTGGACGGTGGGACCCATGTCCGTGTGGGGCCCTCCTTGACACGTTATCCACCCCCAAATCCATAACTCCAGTGGTAGGCTGAGTAAAGATACCTCGTTTCAACGTGGGACCCAGATCCATAGCTCCAGTGGTATGATGAGTGAAAGATACCTCTTTTCAACGCTGGGGTCTTGGCATTGATTCCCTAGTAGGGTGGCTAACGGTGAAGTGTCATCGGGACCCACCCACACCGTCCATTCATGGTGGTGGGACACACCGTGCAGTGTGTAAGGTCTCCACCGTCCCTGGATGGTGGGACCCACCCCACGTGTGGGGCCACCTTGGCATGTGCGTCCGTCCAGGCCGTCCAAGGCCTGGACGTAATGTACATATTAGTTATAATATTAATATATTTATATTTATAATATAATATACGATATATATATATATATATATATTAATATAATATAGTATCTTATAGGTATTGAGGGTGGGCCCTACGTGGAACCCACCTCTGCTCCCCTTTTTAATGTAGTAAAGCTGCATTGCAGCAGCTATATTAGTATATATATTACATATATTATATATTTTATATAAAATACATAAGGGTGGGCCCTACGTGGGACCCACCTTTGCTTGTCTTTAAAGCAGCAATAACTGTGTGTACGGCAGCCATACAACTACCTTATTGACGTACCGACCTATGGCTGTACACGACAACAAGTGGACCCCACCACCAGCTGCTGTACACGGCAGCAGATTTCATGGGTCCCACCTGTTTCACCCATGCCGTCTATCTATGGGACCCACCATGATGCATGTGTTGTATCCAAACTGTCCAACCATTTGAAATATCATTTCATGGCATGAGCAAAAGAATGGGTCAGATCTAAAGTTCAAGCAGACCCACACCATTTAAATAGTGGACCGTGACATTCACCGTTCAACTCCTAAGGGCCACAGTAGTTTCCCATTTAGTTGATATTTATTTTCATTTCATCTATCTCTATGTTAACTTATGAATAGGTCAGATCTCAAGAGTACATAAGGGTGGGCCCGATTTGATATACATGAGACCCATCGATTCGGTCCATTTGAAGTGGCCCATTTGATCGGCCCATTTGATTCAGCCCATTTGATCGGCCCACTTGGTTGTCCCATTTGAATCGGCCCATTCGATCTGCCTGATGGGATATATGTGAGGCCCATGAGCGAGGCCCAATGTGATGTATGTGTGGTCGTTACATTGTGTATGAATTCCTTATGTAGGTCACTCCTTGGGAGTAATGTTGGTTAGATGTCCACATTGATGGGCAATGATGGTTAGATGTCCTCATTGTGACCTTCCCTTAGGCCTTGTTAGGCCCATCCTTTGCGTGGGTTAACCTAAATAAGTGGGTCCCATTTACCGAATGTGACTATCGATTTCGATTTTCCATTCCGATTATGAGTATATAACATAACAACATGATACATGTTCATACGCATCATCTGTATGCAAGTGATGAGCTGAGTGATTGATCATAACACATGCCATTGGGCGGATTGTTTATGGGCTCCCAGATAGGCGGTGTTGCCCTACATGTGCGCACGATAAGTGCAGGATTGCTAGATGACTGGATAATGTGATTCATGCATTTCGCATTGTGTGACATGGTTATTATACGCCCTAGCGACATCAGGGCCGTAGTCGCCACAAGCGTATCGTGGTTGGCAGGATTGGATACCGAAAATCTTATTCTACATGGGGTGTTATAGATATCCCTAGGTAAAAGTCCCTAAACCCTTATGGTACCAGGAGGTTGCTCCAACGTGTAGACCGAGTGGGTGCATGAGCGTCAAGTGCTGATTACCAGAAGGTCGCGCTTTCCACTGTGTCGTGGTCAGTTGGAAGGGGGTGCGACCTTACCCGCCCTAGAGGAGGGGGCAAAGCTAGGCTGAGTTTGACCAGCTCGAGGAATGGGTCTGCTATCGACGAGCTGAGTCTGATATTGGCAGGCGGATAGTGAGGTCTTTTCCACTCACCTTATTGCGCGCGATGGGGCGGCAATCTGTTGGAGTGTATTAGACCCTGGTGATATTCTAGAGTTGAGCTATATCGATATATGACATAGATGCGGATTCGTATGCTTGAGTTACATCTCGCATTGCATGGCCTTGGTACGGCCGACATTATTCATGCCTTGCATCGCATAGCCTTGGTACGGCTAGTGGTATTCATAGATTCATCAGCATGTTCCGCTTTACTCTGATACTGCATAATTGTATTTCTACCTTGCGCACACACTCTCACTACCCTCTAAGCTTTCTATAAGCTTATGCACGACCGTTGCGCCCAGGTGACGTTGGATCGCAATAGCGTTGAGGAAGGAGCGCATAACAGATCATCTTAGAGCTTTTTGTCCATTATTATTGTATTTTCCTTTATGCTCATTGTACTTATAAAGTTTTTTTTTATCATAGTGGAAATGTGATGGAGTTTTTGGTTGTTGTTTGTGGGTTATGCCTTTGGTTATGCTTATTACGAATCAAACTGATGTTGAAAATCTTTCTCGTTGCATCCCAGGATCGGAACTTAGCGAATGGGCGCTGGAAGCCGAGAATGGGGTTCTACGGAGGCTGTCGGCGTCGGATTCGGCGATCGAAAATTTTGTAAGCCCGGTTTTCGAGTTTGGGGCGTGACAGAAGTTGGTATCAGAGCATAACTCGGGAATAACCAAAAACAACATTACATGTCTGGTACAAGTTTAGAATAATTAGGTTCCAAGTTCGGATAACTTAGTGATATTCTGTTACAGACCCTTAACGTCCGTGCCTTCGAGAGTTTTGAAGTTGATATGCACATTTGTTCTTTCCTGTAGGACATGCCGCCCAAGAGAGTGACCCGATCGACTCCCGCTCCACCACCTGCGACTCCCGCCCTACCACCTACGATCCCTACTCCACCACCAGAGATTCTTGCTGCCCAGCCTGAGGATGTACTCCTCTACCAGAAACCGGTGCGGATCCGACCGTACCCGTGAGTGCTTTCCAGTTACAACA
>JAJHSJ010000012.1:19799475-19856345 GCA_021015155.1 Magnolia officinalis | reverse complement strand
GTTAATATCCTGAAATGATCTGGAAAAATGTATGGACGATGTAGATAAAAAACCATACATTACGGTGGACCCCACATAGACCTCCCTGGACGGATTATCGTCCAGCGGGGGCAGTACGTAATCCGTTTCCGGGACAAACTAGGGTATGGCAAACGCACACGTTTTTACAGTCCAAAAAGAAGGTAGAAGGATCTATTCCTGTGCGTCTGTCACCATTTCGCATCCAACCTTTTGCGAAGGGGTGAAAACTTAGGAAGCGGATTGCGTACTCAGCCCACCATGGATGTATGTGTCTTCTCCAATCCGTACATCCGTTTTTATGGAGCATTTCATGCCATGATCAAAAAAATAAATCGCATTCAAAGGTGGGAATAAGGATGTCGACCGTTTTGAACCTTCCTAGGGCCCGGCATTGATGTTTATTTGTCATCCTAACCTGTCCACGATTCGAGACGGACATGATGAAGGGAAAATACAAAATCAACTTAATCCAAAATTGTGGCCCTGTAAGTTTTTCAACAGTAGTAGTTCAATTCACATTTTTTATGGTGGTGTGGTCCACTCAAGTTTTCGATGTGCTTAAATTTTAGGCTAATGCTATAAATATAACTTGTAAAATAGATGAACACCATGATTAAAAGAAATAAATAACAGCAAGCCCTTGCATAAGTTACCTAGTATGCAATTGGCTTCAAAAATTTAGAGTGATTGGACACATTAATCAAGTCTCTTGGACTTTTTTTGGAATCATCTATTTGATGGCTAACATGAGAGAATTATTATTATCTTATTTAATATTATACATAACATTAGTGAACACATTACCATAGCTCAAGTGGCAGACTCAGTGAAGTTGACATGGTTTAAACCGTAAGGTCTTTAATATAATTTTGCTTGCTTGAGATCTAAGCTCAACTAGTGTCACTTGTTGTTTTTGACTTTTTATTGAAATCCTTAACTCACTCAAGTATAATTAAGTCCACTGAGTATGCGAGCTGACTCAATGAGTTAATCCAAGTTTAAAATTGAGTTAGAGTCCTCGACTAATTTCACATTGGCTCATTTTGATTTTTGGTCGAGTGAAGCTGATTGAGCTAAGTTTTGAGTTGACTCACTGGTCTTAAAACTACAAAGATTTTAACTCAAAAATAAAGTAGATCCATGTAAACTAGAAAATGCACAATTTTACGTATAAGATACTTGTGAGAAAAAACCACGATACAAAGTAATTATAAAATTCACTATAAAATGATATTATAAGAGATAGGTCAAACTTACAAATGCAAAACCATTTAGAAAACATAGCCTCCCTTCAAAAACCTTCTTAAAAAATATTAAGCTCTTTTAATCATACCATAATATCATATCATACACATATTTATAGCGTTATAATTAGAATAGAAAGAAATTCATATAATTATGTAAAATTGTGCGCGCCATCGATCTAAGCATCGACAAGCACGTGTTTGATCGTTCACACATGCTTAACAGGGTTTAAAAACTTTAAAAGCATTTTTCAAATTTTTTCAATCGCTCAAACCTTTTAAGTCGATTGACCGAACCTATCCAAAATGTTCAAAGACTAATTTATCTAATTTAGAGTTTACTCGATTGATCAACCAAGTTAGTTGATCGATAGATCAAGTCAATTGACTGACCCTATCCAAAAATATTCAAAGACTAATCTATCTAATTTAAGGCTCACTCAATTAATCAACCAAGTTAGTCGATCGATGGACCACCTGTGTTTCCTGCCCATATTAAGACATCACAACAGTATAAAGCATCAATACTTGGTCCACTCATATTGGGGCAAGTAATTTGATAACTGGCAGGTATGCTGTTTACGATTTGAAAATGGCTTGAGTCCCAAAAGATATGCTTTTCACTTGAACTTTTTTTAGAGTGTTTAAGCAGTGGACAAAAGGCTAGACTTTATATGCAGTGACTTGTCCTGCACGCACCTGGCTGCCACTGCATAGCTGTCCCATCGTGGATGGACCATGTGTAAGATCCGTATCCTAGTCCGTACTATTCTGTCGACTCCCGCGATCCTTCCCGATGAATTCCGACAACCACAACGTATAATCGATGTTTGCGCACGATCCTAAGTCACATCTTGTAGATTTGAGTCGGCTCAACCCGATACTTGTACTAGTGCGACTGCGCTGTCACCACGGTTCCGATGCCGCGTCTCACCCGCCGAGGCGATACCCTGGCCAGGAGAAGTGGGCCCGCGTTCAGTTCGAGTAAAAACACTGCCCGTTGTAATCCCAAGAGAATGTCCCATTAATCATATCAAAAGTTAAGTACTCCATCCCATCAAGTCAAGTACAAGCCTCCATTCCCCTCTTACATCACCCTTACCCAAAGTCAACTCTCCCATCACTCACACATCACTCACTCACCTCTCTCTCTCTCTCATTCTCTCTCTCATTTCCCCAAGCAAGGAACCGTCCATGGCATTCCATGAGAGAGAGAGAGCTTGGTATGACCCACCTTCCTATCTCTCATCCTCACCCTCCAAAAAAACAATCTCGACCGTTGAATCACATTCTTTGTAGCTTTAGGACACGTTGGCGGAAGAAGGAAGAAAAGATCCTACGGTGGGTGTTTCTCTCTCTCTTTCTCTCTCTCTCTCTCTTTCTCTCTATCTCTATCTCTCTCCTTTGTTTGACGATGATGAAGAGGTATGTGGCCCATCTAGTGTGTGTGTCCCACCATGAAGTATATATTTTATCTATGCCATTTACCTTCATGTGGGACCCACCCAACGGATACGTTGGATCTACATCGTCCAGCCCATTAGTGGGCCTGGATGGAAGGAAAAATACAAATATCATGTTGATATAATCAAGTGGGCCATGTCCATGTGGGACCCACCATGAAGCCTGTGTTTATCCATGTCGTCCAGCATCCCTGGACGCTGGACAGGGCTAACATGGAATGCATGTACTGACATAGGTGTGTACTTGCAAGCTAACAAAAAAAAAAAAGAGAGAGCTTTTGGAATAGGCCACCCATGTTGGCTCTACCTTGATGTATGGGGCTGATCCACGTTGTCCATTCCGTTCTCCAGCTCATTTTAGGCGTTGAGCCGAAAAATGAAGTTGATCCCATTTTCTGGCGGGCCATACCATAGGAAATAGCAATATTACCATTGAAACCCACCTTGATCCTTCTATTCGCCAAAAGCACGTCTCATATTGGTCTCATTTGGTCAATCAGGGGCCGTAGAATATAATGGCCGGGTTGGATTTTTTTAGATGGGGGCCCCACATGGGAAAAATCGCGAAATTTCTGATTCAAAAAAAAAAAAGCAGCAGCACCTGCTGCTGCCGCTGACAGTGGACGGGCAGACAGACTGGCAGGGACCCACGGTCCTAGCCGTGGGCGCCACCTTGATGTGTGTCGACCATCAACACCCTGCATTTGGTGGGCCCTCCTCCCAGCTGTGGGCCACACAAAAATTAGCAGTATTCGGACCTCAAGTGGCCCACATCACATGGAATAGTTGGATTGGACACCTACCGTTGAAACCCTTTTTGGGTTGCAAAAGTTTTGGATCAGATGTGATATTTGTTTTTCCTCTTCATTCGGTCCGCGTGACCTCATCCGCAGGTTGGATGTCATATAGATAGCATGGTGGGCCCCAGGTTTGAGTGTCCCTATCAACAGTTTGGATGGCAGATAGATATTACGGTGGGCCCCATGTATACGTTGGATGGCAAATACATATCACGGTGGGCCCAGGTCCACGTGACCTTATGAACATATTGGATGCAAATAAACAGTACAGTGGGCCCCCAGGTCCACGTGACCTTATAAACAGGTTGTATGATAAATAAACACGGTGGGCCCAAGGTCCACGTGACCTTATGAATAGATTGGATTAGAAATAAATATTACAGTGGAACCCTAGGTCCACGTGACCTTATGAATAGATTGAAGGCAAGTAATCGGTACAGTGGGCCCTAGGTCCCACGTGACCTCATGGACAATTTGGATTGCAAATAAACATTACAGTGGGCCTTAAGCCCATATAACCCTATGAATAGTTTGGATGGAAAATAAACATTATGTTGGGCCCCAGTTTGGATGGAAAATAAACATTATGTTGGGCCCTAGTTTGGATGGAAAATAAACATTATGGTGGTCCCTAGGTTGGAAGGAAAATAAACATTATGGTGGGTCCTACTTAGGACCCACTTATGTATGTATTATGTCCACACCTTTCATCAGTATGGACCTCCACCATAGAGTATGTGATTCATCTATGCCTTCCATCCCTATGGGACCTACCATGATGCATGAGTTCCATCCAAACCGTCCAACCATTTTGGAGATTATTTCAAGGCCATGTGATGAGGCCCATCTTAATGTATTTATGGCCACCCACTAAGGCCCACTTTGATATATATGAGACCATGGTTTGAGGCCCATTTGAGGAGACCCACCTTGATGTATTTGTGGCCCGTTGTTGAGGCCCACCTTGATATTTATAAGGGCTCATTTGATGTGGCCGATTTGATATATTTGGGGCCCACTTGATAAGACCCGCTATGATGTATTTTGAGCCCACGTGATGTATATATTTTGTATCCAGGCCGCCCGTTCAGGGCTAGGCGCTAGCCAGATATAATCATAGTATTATGATATTATTATATTATCATTATTATTATTATATATGTATTATAATACATATATACATGTATATGTTGTGGATCCCATGTGGGGACCACAGTGATGTATTTGTTTCATCCACACCGTCCAAATGATCTAGACGGTGCTGGACATGCTTGGGCGGTGCCGAATAGTGTTTGGGCGGTGCTGTGGACCCCACCTCAATGTATGTTTTGTATCCCCACCGTCCAGAGTGTTTGGATGGTGCTGGGCAATGTCTGGAAGGTGTTGACTTCACATGGGCAAAATTTGAACAATGTTGATTACCATTAGTGAGCCATGTACCCCTATAGAGTGATTGTGTACTGTGATGCACATGTTGCACCTACAATTATAGAAATGATTTTAGATGTAATCATAGCTCTCATCGTGATCTACAAACCCTCCACCTTCCCGGGAGACCCATATCATAGTGGGACCCACTGTGATATATATGTTGTATATCACACCGTCCATTCATGAGGCCCCCACGTGATGTACATTTAAGGCCCAGATGACGAGGCCCAATATGATGTATATATGGCCCATGTTCGAGGCCCAATATGATGTATACCCGGTCCAGGTGTTGGGGCCCATTGGGATGTATATGAGGCCCGTGTATTGCGGCTCGCATGATGTATGTGAGGCTCATGGGTTTGTGGGTCATTGCGATGTATATTGAGGCCCATGGTTATGGCCGTTATGATATGTCAGAGGCCCATGGGTCGAAGCCCATTATGATATATTTCCGGCCCGTATGTCGTGGCCCATTGTGACATGTTCCCAGCCCAGCTACCGAGGCCCAGCTTAATGTCTATAAGGCCCATTAGTGCATATGAGGCCCATTGGTGCGACCCAATGATGTAATCCACCGTGTTGTGTATATTAGGCCAATGGTGCGGCCCAATGTATTGACTCGTCGTGATGTGTAGGCCCACGTGTTGCGTGTGTAAGGCCCACCTGTGATGACTATTTGAGGCCACTTGTTGGATATTTGGGCCCACCTTATGTTTGACTCTATGTGGACCACTGCTTGGGAATAGTGTTGGTTGAATGTCCACATTTTTTGGTAATGATGGTTAAACGCCCGCATGGTGACCTTCCCTTAGGCATAGTTAGGCCCATTCCCATCGATACTGATTGTATAGGCCGATTCGTCGAGGCCGATTCTGATTGTCGAGGCCGAGTATCGAGGCCGGTTCCGAGTGTCAAATCCGATTGTTAAGGCCGATTTCGTTTGTCAAGGCCTATTGTTGAGACCCTTATGATGTATATGCGACCCATAGTTGAGGCCCATTGAGATGTGTATTCGGCCTGTGTAATGTATATGTAGCCCGTGTTTAAAACCTAATGTGATGAGTAGAAGGTCTATGTGATGGGACCCATGGTGATGTATTCGTGGCCTATGGGCGAGGCCCCTTGTGATATGTAATAGGCCCATGAGGCATGACCCATTTGACGTATTCGAGGCCCATGAGCAAGGCTCACCTGCTGTGTATATGTGGCCTTGAGCAAGGCCCATTGTGTTGTATATTAGGTCTTTGTGTGGGGCCATGGGCCCATGATATGTTTGGCTCTATGTGGGCCATTCCCTGGGGGCAATGTTGGTTAAATGTCCACATTGTCGAGGCCGATCGTGAATACCGATTATGAGTATGTGACAGCATAGCATCATGGTACATGCCCATACGCATCATCTGCATGTTTGTTATGGGATGTGATTGACCATTGCATATGTCATTGGGCAGGGCGGTATGAGACTCCCTGATAGGTGGAGGTTATCTCACATGAGTGTACGGTATGCGCAGGATTGATGCATGACTGGATTGTATGACTCATGCATCTTGCATTGTGTGCTGTGATTACTATACACCCTAGCGACATCAAGGTCGTAGCCTCCACAGGCATATCGTGGATGGCCAGAGGGGACACCGAAAATGTTTGGTTCTAGCATACGGGCGTCATAGATGTCCCTGAGTGAAAATCTCTAAACCTTCGTGGCCAGGAGACGCCCCAACGTCGAGATCGAGTGGATACATGAACGCCCGAGTACCGAATACCAGGAGGCCGCGTCTCCCACTGTGTCGTGGTCGGTTGGGAGGGGGTGTGGCCTTACCCGCCCGAGGGTAGAGGGCATTGCTAGTGTCATGCCCCAAACTTGGAAATCGGATTCACGGGAATCCCAATTGCCGAACTCGGTACCGACAGCCTCCATAATACCACATTCTTGGCTCCCAGCGTCTATACGCCAGGTTCCGATCCTGGGATCTTACAAGGAGGATTTTCCAACGTACATTTGTCTCATAAGAAGCATAACCACAAGTATACCCAAATCATAAAGGCAACATCATCACCACATATCCACTAATATAATCATTTGAGTACAATGTTGAAAGGGAAATACATAAATTGAAAATCAAGCTCTAGAAGACCGCTGCACGCTCCAAGCTCAACGCTGCTGCAACCTAACATCAATTGCACGCATCTATCGTGCATAAGCTTATAGAAAGCTTAGAGGGTGGTGAAAGTGTGTGCACAAAGTAAGTGTCAAGTTTTCAATACAATGTCAGCATCATACAATACCGAAATTTCTAGTAATCCATAAATCGTACATTATCGGAATAATCAAAAATACTGACAAGATCATGAATTATCAGAGTAAGCAGAAATACTGATAAGAGCAGGAATCATATGATAACAGAGTAAGCGGAAGTATGGACAAGTCCATAAGTCAATCAATATCAGAATACGCAATATAGAACAGCTATGCAATAAAGAGTCATAAAGAGCCAAATATCAGATGCCGAGGATGCAATGTAATATACAAATCCTGTTAAGTCTGTCTAGGCCATATAAGTGCAGAAGCATAGCAACCCAAAATGTCATATGCCTGCGGATGTAATGCAATATGCGATGCGAATGAGATGACCATGCTGGAGTGTGAAGTAGGGATGATAGTACGTAGTATCGCAGGCTACGGGGTCCACCACAAGGGACTTCTATCCAAACCAGTCCCATACCTAAATTTGGATAGTTAGACTCAACGTGGTAAACTCCTAATCTCAGGTTAGTCGCGTGCCCAACCGAAATCTTTGCCATAATGAAGGGACACAACAATTAGTTGCGCACCACCAGCCCGAGTGGATAATGAATGAATGAATGAGCATGCAACTCCTATTCAATAAGTCCACATATCAGTACGGTTCCTCTCTGGGGAATCACCGGGGTCTATTACACTCCAAACCAGATTGCCGCCCCATCGCGCGCAACAAGGTGAGTAGAAGAGACCTCACTATCCGCCTGCCAATATCGGGCTCGGCTCGTCGATAGCGGACCCATTCCTCGAGCTGGTCAGACTCAGCTTAGCATTGCCCCCTCCTCTAGGGCGGGTAAAGCTGTACCCCCTTCCAACAGACCACGACACAGTGGGAGACGCGGCCTAACGGTATACGGCCCTCATGCGCTCATGCATCCACTCGGTCTAGACGTTGGAGCAACCTCTGGAACCAAGAGGGTTTAGGGACTTTCACCCAGTGATATCTATAGCACCCCATGTAGAACAGATTTTCGGTGTCCCATCTAGCCATCCATGAAATACCTGTGGAGGCTACGACCCTGATGTCGCTAGGGCATACGGTGGTCATGTCACACAAATGCGAGATGCATGAGTCACACAGTCCAATCATGCATCAATCCTGCGCATGCCGTGCTCTCATGTGGGGCAACTCCACCTATCAGGGAGCCCCATGAATAACCTGCCCTATGGCATATGCAATGGTCAATCACATCTCATAACAAGCATGCAGATGATGCGTATGGGCATGTATTATGATGTTATGCTGTCACATACTCATAATCGGTATCAATAACCGGCATCAACAATCGGCCTTGACAATATGGACATTTAACCAACATTGCCCCCAAGGAATGGTCACATAGAGCCCAATATATAATGGATCCACAGCCTCGCACAAAGGTCTAATATATAACACAATGGGCCTTACTCAAGGGCCACATATACATAACAGGCGGACCCTGCTCATGAGCCTAATACATATCACAATGGGCCTTGCCCATAGGCCATGAATACATCACAATGGACCTTGCCCATGGGCCTTAAATACATGACATGTGGGCCCTACACATGGGTCTTGAATACATCAAATGGGCCTTGCATCATGGGCCTAATACGTGTCACAATGGGCCTCAACTATGGGTTGCATGTATATCATGTAGGTCTCGACAATCGAAATCGGCCTCGACAATCGAAATCGGTGAGAATGGGCCTAATTAGGCCTAAGGGAAGGTCACCATGCGGGCGTTTAACCATCATTACCCAAAAAAATGTGGACATTCAACTAACATTGCTCCCAAGGAGTGCCCCATATAGGGTTAAACGTATAGTGGGCCCATGGCCTCACACAAAGGCCTAATACACATCACAATGGGCCTCACACAAGAGCTACATACACATCACGATGGGCCGCATTACATGGACCTCGAATTCATCACAATGGGCCTCATTCATGGGCCTCGAATACATCACATTGGGCCTCGTATATATCCAGTGGGCCGCATTAATGGGCCGCACCAGTGGGCCATAAATACGCAACAGGTGGGCCCTGCACATGGGCCTTATACATAATAACGGGCCCCATTACTTGGCCTGATATACACAACATCGGGCCTCACATATGGGCATCAAATATACATCGCAGGTGGCCTCAAGAATACATCACAGGTGGGCCCTATCACATGGCCAGGCGGTGTGGGTGAATCACATCCATCAAGGTGGGACAGGTAGAAGGACGGCATGGAGATAAAATACAATTATGATGGTGGAGTCCTCATCACCATCCAAACACGTCCGGCACCGTCTAGATCATTTGAACGGTGTGGACAAACAATTGCATCGTGGTGGGGTGGCACGACACCATCTAAACTGCCCAGCACAGATGAACGGAGTAATTGTAATACATACATCAAGTCAGGGCCCCATTGTCCCTGTGAATGGTGGCGAGTGGAGCACGTACATCATGTGTCTAGCATAGATGAACGATGTAAATACGATACATGCATCAAGGTGGGGTCCTAAGGTGGACGGCTGTGTAACACCCTGAAAAATCGAAGGTCGAGCAGTAACTCAACTTTCGAGTTTCCAAAACATCACTTATGCAACATAGATAATGATGATTGAATGTTGTCTGTATTAGTGCATTGAACATGAGTGAGATTAAGCCAAAACAGAATATCATACTCCAGAGACAGTGAATTAGCAAGCGGAAGACTGTGAAAGAGATATACACAATATAAAAACAGTGGTGGGTCTCCAGAGTGTGATAATGTTACCAGGTTAAATAATTACAAGTACAGTTCTAAAATATACCAAATGTGAGGAAGTGTAATGGCTTCTATCCCAAGTACTATAGCCCCGTCAATACAATACCAGGTCTTCATAAACCTGACAGAGAACTACATGTAGGAGAACTCCTCCTCCACATCACAATAGTCCGGCTCTGCTTCATAAGCATCGCCATCACCTGAAACTCAACAAATCTGGTTGGTGTGTACAACACCGTCCCGTAACGTGGGAGTGGGTAATCAACTTAGTGGAACAGTAAAGCGTAGGCTAACATGTTATCAATTCAGTCAAGCAGTAATGATAAAGCAGTACAATCAAACAATTCTAACTACTCTTATTTAATGCAAGTATGAAATGACATGATGTATGCCCTTGCCAAACCACCCTCATGCGACACCATCTTACGTTCGCGAATGCGTTCATCCCTCAGTGCTCCACATCTACCAGGCACATGCAGTGCGATGATGAGCATGATTACCGAGTAATTATTAGTCCATTTCAAACAGCAAGATTGGGAAACTAAGGTACCTCCCTTGTATCATTCCCAAACATGATCCATTCTAGGGTCGTCAGTCCTAATTAATCTCAGACGATGGTGTGTTTTCTAGGTCACTGCAGAGGCTGCCAGGGCTGTTACGCACAAAGGTTACACCACTCTCCCATCACCTCTTTAACGATTCATCACTATACAGAAACAGGCCTAATTCATACTCTATACACTGCGGTAAAACTCGTCGCCTCACCGCAATTCAGAGTATGCTCGAGGTCACTACAAAGGGTTGTCAGGGTTGTTACTCGCATTCGTTGCACTACTCCCCCATCACCTTATCAATGTAGGCCGACAGCACGAATATAGTGTCCTATACCACCATAATCGGCTCACAAGTCTAGTTGCTCACTGGTCACTACGGGGAGGCACGTGGCCCCAGCGTAGGCCGACCGCTCGACCACGGTGTCCCATACCACCATGCCCAGCTCATGAGTCTTAGCAGATCGAGGTACCATGATTAAAAGGGATTTCACTGGTAAGTTTGGTACCCTAGGTTCAAGCAGTAGCGTCCAAACATGGTGAACATACATAAGACAGATCGGGTTACTTGACAAGCTCGGCTAGCTCGAGCGCACAACAAGTTGAACGACATGAAGTGCATAAGCACCTCGCGTGGCCGACCACTATTGTCAACCGAAGTATGACTCGGGTTCGTCGAACACATCTCACATGGCAAATGAATCTCAGCCACGCATTCAGTTTCGTTACCGATTGCCTGGACTATAATCATAGCCCCAATCGCATTCAATTGCAAATAGTTAAAGCAGTAATGAATCAAGATTCAAATCATACAATCCAAGTCTGATATTATCCGTTTAGGGCTGCCAGGGCTGTTGCACGCACTCGTTGCTCTACTCCCCCATCACCCATGACGGATCATACAACGTAAATATGAATTTAAACATATGCATTACATAGATAAAATCATAAAAGCAGTTGAGCATGTTATGAAGCACAACACAAGCATGAGTTTGTATATATTCAATTCCTAATCACACAACTATCCAAGGAAAACATACACATAGTTAAAAGAAGTTGAGAATCATATCTCAACACCCTTATACATTACAATTTGCTAACTACTACTCATTCAGACATTTCAAGAAACACTTTAAAAGACATACATCAACATACATGACATATATTGATCACATAGGCATTAGGCTAAATCCTTTCACTAGGGAGTTGCCCCAATCATAACACGCGTACACCCACGACGGATAGTCATGGAAAGTAGGAATCCAAGTTCCATATTCATTTGAACATTTTCACAAACACTTGGGCTACCCATTTCAACATATATAGCGTATAGTAGCCGTGGCGTGATTCAGGGCAAATCCTTTCGTCAAAGGGGTATCGCCAATACAACAATCATAAATCCATGACAATTAGTCATTCAGTCATTTTCACAAACACTTAGAATACACTATTATAACATACATGGTGTATGTTAGCAAAACATGTATTAGGGCTATCCTTTCGCCAAGCGAGTGTTTTATCCATGTATAATATATTCATACAGCAAATAATCATGGCAAATACATCTCCAAAATTTATACGTATACGGTACTTTCTAGAATACACAATTTCAACATACATAGTGTAAATAAGCAAAACATGTATTAGGGCAAGTCCTTTCGCCAAACAAGTATTTTATCCACATATAATATATTCATACAATAATTAATCATGTCAAACACATTTCCAAAATTTGTACGTATACGGTACTTTCTACAAATACCTAGAGTATGTAGAATTCCATATTTTTCATCTTTAATCGAAACGAAAAACAGACAGCACTTTGTACATGTGCAATTGCATGCAGATCATGAATCTATCATTATCTGACATTGAAAGCGTTAAAAACCGTAACCTATACACCTAAAGTCCGCACCTTTTGTCATATAATTGTAACGAATCCAATAGGTTTGCTAAGCTTCCGTATTCGGTAGTTTGGCAACCTATAGAACGAAATAGGTTAGCTATTTCATAACCTACAACCACCCAAGCCCCAAATCAGATTAGGTTTAGGGTTTCTTACCTAGAAACGGAGCCGGAATCGCCGGAAAAGCGATTAGAATGATGCGGTGGAGCATGGATAGCAGCAGGAAAGAACATCAGGGAGATCCTCCCACATCTCCCACACTTTCTCTCTCTTTTCTCTCTTCTCTCTCTAGGGTTTCTCTCAAATTCATATGGTTGCAATGAGAGAGGGTTTAAGGTCCTTATATAGCCTAAAAATTCACCAAAATAGACTTCAGGTCAAAGTATACTTAGGTTATAACCAAAGCGGACCTGTTTCAGCTCAACGGATGACTTCTGGCGGGCCTCCTTGAGCCAAAGGTTGGACTTAAGCTCACTAACACCGGATCTACATTTAGTTAAGTTTTCGTTTCGGTCGGGATTCCAGATCACGCGTGGCGGACCAGTTTCAGTTCAACAGTCAGCGGATCTCGATCGGAAATTCCGAGTACATGTAAATGTGTATGAAATTTCTCCTGATCCGAGGGTGTAATTTGGTCTGATTCTGACGGTCTGGTTGCTTAATATTGATCCGCAAGTAAGAGGTGTCAGATTACTATTCAAGATATTTTATTTTTAATTAATTTCACATTTCTCACACTCTTCACTCCGAGCTCAAGCGAATAGCGCTGGGACACTATCTGAATTTGATTTCCGAGATGGTTGTCAAGCCCAGCAATGCGGTCCTAATTCCTTAACTTCGTGTTAATCGAACTTCCAACGTGCAGTCCAGATCTAATACGGAGTTTCGAGATGCTCCCAAGAGCAGCCGGGTAATGAGATTGATCCTAGATTTTAGGGTAACCAAGCGTCAATGATTCTACAAGTTTTGGGTCTTGCAGATCGTATTTAAAGTAATTGGTGCCAATTTCACAGGCACTCTAATTTAACACTGGCTAATTCTCGCCTAGTTTCTAAAGGATTTAGTCCTGGGTGATTTCGGTCTGAGGTGGTACTTAGTTCTTTCTAGCAATGTTTAGTTTAAGTATTGTTCTTCATTACCTAAACTTTAAGATAGTGTCTAAGGTGAAAGTACTTAGAAAATATTGAAAGAACAAAGTAATGAAGGGTGGGATTTGTGAAGGAAATGGGTTCAAAAGCGGTTTTAGACTTTGGGATTGAGTTCTGACAGGTTAATACAGTGTTAGGATTGACCCATTGCCTAAGGACGTCTAATTCCAGGTTGGGAAAAATTCGGGCTGTTACAGGCTGGGGGGGTAAAACAGATGGATGACATGAGTGCAGAATAGGTGGACGACGTGAATCCATATGTTCAGGTGGTCCCTATTGTCCAGTTCATTGGACGGTGTAGATATAAGACACATACAACACGTGTGGGTCCCACAAGGAATGGTGGTGTAGAAAATATATAACATAAAGATGGGCCTACACACAACAAGTATGGGCCTACCAATGGCCCTAGGGAGAGTTGTAATGCGGACATTTAACTAACATTATACTTACAATGTGGTCGTCAAACTAACATTACTCCCAAGGCATGGCCCGCCATAAATGCCAATACATGAACCACGGTGGAATGACATTACAATGGGCTTCATGTACATCCCATTGGGTCTCGACCCATGGGCCTCCAATACACCAAATGGGCCTCATAACATGGGCCCTATTTACATCACAGTGGGTCTCAACCCATGGGCCCTAATACATCACAATAGGCCTCAACCCATGGGCCCTAGGATACATCCAAATGGGCCTTATAACATGGGCCTTACATTCATATCAAGATGGGCCTCAACAATGGCCTCATACACATCAAGGTGGCCTAATCACATGGGTCTTATGTATATCAAGGTGGATCACACCAATTGGGCCCCATGTATATCAAATGGGCCGCTCCAAATAAGTGGTGATAATGATTTCCGCCATTTAAAATTCCTAAGGCCCACCATAACGTAAATTTCCCATCCAACCTGTTCCTAAGTTAACATAGGGATAGATGAAGTGGAACAAATATCAGCTTAATTGGAAGCTACTATGGCCCTTACAGATCTTGAACGTTGGACATCATTGTCCACTACTTAGATGGTGGGGTCCACTTGACTCTAGATCTGCCTCATTTTTAGTCTCAACCTTAAAACAAGCTGGCCAAATGGTTGAACGGTCTGGATGTAACACAAGCATCATGGTGGGGACCATGAAAGCCCACCATCAGGTATATTATATAAAATATAATATATATAGTATATATATATATATATATATATATATATATATATATATATATATATATATATATATATATACAATATATACACACACACACACACATGCACACACATACACGCATACACACACACGTGCACACACACTCGCCTACACACACATGCACACACACGTGCATACACACATACACGCCCACCGTCCCCTGGACGGTGGGGTTAAAACAAATACACCACAGTTGGCTCCACCGTCCAGGCGGACAGTGGAAATAGAATAAATATATCATTGTGGGTCCCTAGTGGGGCCCACCTTAATGTTTACTTTCCATCCATCCCGTTTATAGGGTCACGCAGACCTAGATGAAGGGAAAAAAACAAATTTCAGCTTGATTCGAAACTTTTGTGGGCCCAAAAGGGTTTCAATGGTTGGCCTTCAATCAACACTGTTTCTAATGATGTTGGCCGCTTGAGCATTGGATCAGTCTGATATATGGAGGGGGCCCACCTCAGGAGGTGGCCCACAAAATGAACGGTGTGGAAATCACATATACATCATGGTGGGGCCCATGGCTGGAGCCATGGGTAGGCCTGTCCGCTCGCCAAACGCATGCGGCAGCGTTTTGCTGCAGCGTGCTGCCTGCCTCTTTATATATATATATATATATATATATATATATATATATATATTTCTGAGGTTTTTCGTAGGTGGGGCCCTCATCAGTAGGATCTGTGACGCCCCGGTCACTGTTTCATGTGGGCGGGCACACATGTGGGCGGGCCCCCAGGTGCGGTTGGCAGGCTACTATGTGGCTAGCAGCCTACTGTGCTGGGCGAGCTACTATTGCAGTTGACTGTAGCGTAACTTGTCCCACATCGGAAGAGTTGTCTGGAGTTGTGGTGGTTATATGTTGGGTTTCTCCCTTAACAGACATGACGCGTTTTAAAGCCGTGAGCTTCGGCAAAGCGGACAATATCATGTGCTGTGGGGGTGGGCCTTACAAATGGTATCAGAGCTGAGGACGGCTCTGCCCTCAGTGGGGGATAAAGTGACGCCCCGATCACTGCTTCATGTGGGCGAGCACACGTGTGGGCGGGCCCCCAGGTGCGGCTGGCAGGCTACTGTGTGGCTGGCAGCCTATTGTGCTGGGCGAGCTACTATTGCAGTTGACTGTAGCGTAACTTGTCCCACATCGGAAGAGTTGTTTGGAGTTGTGGTGGTTATATGTTGGGTTTCTCCCTTAACAAACATGACGCGTTTTAAAGCCGTGAGCTTCGGCAAAGCGGACAATATCATGTGTTGTAGGGGTGGGCCTTATAGGATTCAACCCCTCCATTGGTCTCCAGGGCTCAAGACAGACCCATCAAGCCCAATATTGGGTATATTTCAGAGTGAAGATAAATTTAAATGCATTTAAACGGTGAAAATCATTGTTTTTAACGCCAGGGCCCACCAGAACATCGGATTGAGCCCATTTTTCATCTCAACATCTAAAATGAGCCAGGGAATGGGATGAGCGGCATGGATTAAGCACAGACATCAAGGTGGGGCCTACATAAGCGGCTCACCCAATGAGCTTTGAATCAAGCTAATATTTGTGTTTTCATTTCAGTCCGGGGATGTCCCTGGACGTCTGAGCGTCACACATGCTCAAGGTGGGTCCTACTTAGGTGGGTCATCAACTGATGGATGGTGTGGGTACAACACATATGTAAGTGGGCCCCACCTATAAGTGGCTTGGATAAAATACATGGCTCATGGTGGGGTCCATCTAAGTGGGCCACACGACCACATCATCACCAAGAAAAGGAAAAAGAGAGAGAGAGAATGAGAGAGAAGCACCCACCTCTAGACCTTGAACTCCTCCTTCCTCCGAGAGGTCTTAGAGCTCCAAGGAGGGTGATTTAACGGTCAAGATGGGATTTGGTGGGCCGGATTAGTAGGGAGAATGGGTGAGAGATGGCTTGATTTTAGGTGGCTTGGACGTTCCAAGCTTGCAACGATGGAGGTAAATGAAGAAGAAAGAGGGAGGGAGAGAGAGATAAGAGAGAGAGAGAGAGAGAGAGAATAAATCATTATGGCTAGTAATAGGCTAGTAATGATGGGTTGTAAGGTGTTGTAATTAATGTGTGTTGAAAAGAAAGAGTGCATTTATGGGGTAGGCTAGGTAGGGGATAGGTTAGGTTGTAGAATAGGGTGACGTCATCCCTAGGATGACATCATCCTCATTATGATTATGGGGAAACGTGTACACTATGGCCCGTGACGTGCGGTCCACCTCCATGATCGTGCACGGGTCATATCTTGGGATCTAGATGTCGGATTGACGCACGAGACGCGGCATCGAAATCGTAGCGACGACATGGTTGCAATGGCATAGGTCTTAGGTCGAACCGACTCAGGTGTACAGGGTGTGACTTAGGGCTGATCGCAAACGAAATCTATAGGTCGCGGGTCGCCAGAATTCAACCGGGGGACCGCGGGGCATATGGAACGGTACAGGGCTAGGATACGGGCCTTACAGCTAGGTTGAGTTTGACCAGCTCGTGAATGGGTCCGCTATCGACGTGCCGGATAGATATTGGCAGACTATTGGCTAGGAGGATAGTGAGGTTTCTTACGCTCACTTGGACTGTGCGACTGGGAGAGCGGCAATGCCATTTAGAGTGTACTAAACCCCGGTGATGATCCCAGAGATTAACAATACCGATATGTGGACCCATTGGGCAGGAGTTACATACTCATTCATTCATTCATTCACTATCCACTCGGGCTGATGGTGCGAACTATTTCTTACGTGTGACTTCGCAATGGCATAGATTTCGGTTGGGGCACGCGACTAACTTGAGATCAGGAGTTTATCACATTGAGTCTGACTATCCAAATTTAAGTATGGGACTGGTTTAGATAGAAGTCCCTCGTGATGGACCCCATAGCCTGAGATACTACGCACTATCATCCTAACTTCACACTCCAGCATGGTCATTCCATTTGCACAGCATATTGCATTACATCTGCGGCATATGGTATTTTGGGTTACTGTTTTTCTGCATTTATATGGTTTAGATACGATTGACGTTATTCGTGGACTCATCAGGAATTACATACTGCATCACATCCTCGCATTTGATATTTGGCTCTTTATGACTCCTCATTTGCATAATTGTTTTATATTGCGTATTCTGATATTGATTAACTCATGGACTTGTCCGTATTTCCGCTTACTCTGTTATCGTATAATTTATGATCTTGCCAGTATTTCCGTTTACTCTGATAATTCCTTCTCTTGTTAATATTTCTGCTTACTTCGATATTGTACGATTTATGGATTACCAGTATTTTCGGTACTGTATGATGATGGCATTGTATTGAATACTTGGTACTTACCTTGTGCACACACTTACACCACCCTCTAAGCTTTCTATAAGCTTATACACAATAGATGCGTGCAGGTGATGTTAGGTTGCAACAGTGTTGAGCTTGAAGCATGCAGCAGTCTTCTGGAGCTTGATTTTCGATTTATGTATTTTCCTTCAGTATTGTAATCAAATGATTATATTAGTGGATATATGATGATGATGTTGCCTTTGTGATTTGGGTATACTTGTAGTTATGCTTATTATGAGTTAAAAGTATTTAAAAAAAAAATCCTCCTTGTAGGATCTCAGGATCGGAATCTGGCGTATGAATGCTAGGAGCTGAGAATGGGGTACTACGGAGGCTGTCGACACCGAATTCGGCAATCAGGATTCCTGTGAATCCGATTTCTGAATTTAGGGCGTGACACCATGTCTCTAAAATCATATTATAAAGAATTAATGGTTATTAAATGGATGGTTGAAAGTAAACTGATGAGTTATCAAAGGGATAAGGAGATGGTCAATATTATTTTCTTAATGCAACTTGTAGGTTTTGTACTACACACATTTGGGTAAGCGATTTAAACGATTTGAAACCATTCCACCATTTTAACAAATAATTTTAATGTTTTAGGTGGACCACACCACAGGAAACCGTGGGAATTAAAAAATTTACAATGACTAAAGAAGTCTTGGGTCAAGCTGATATTTGTTTTCCCTTCCTCTATCTTTATGTGATCTTATGAACAGATTGGATAACAAATAAACATCATTGTGGGCTCCAGGAAGGTTTCAACTGTGCAAATTATTATTCCCATCTTTTCCTATATTGCGGTCCACTTGCGCTTTGGATATGCTTCAATTTTAGGCTCATGCCCTAAAATGAGGTGAAAAAATGAATAGACGGCATGGATAACCAACATACGTTCAAAATGAGCCCAACAGAGTTTACTCAGTACGATGAAAGCTCACTGAGCTACTCGGTAGCAATCCGATTTCTTGTAAACGGTGCTAAACACGCGGGAGTAAGCCTGTAGAAATCGACACTAATTGTCTGACAATGAGTAGCGGAGGCGGAGCTTTCTATGGAGACTTTATTCTCTTTGACGAGGAAAGTAAAAAGGCGTGAATGTTGTGTACTCGATTGCAGATAAGAACCAGGGGCTTCACGGCACACGTGTCAATTCAGAAGGTCTGCTGGCATGTGCGCACCAGATGCACGGACCCGATTATTAGAAATTGCATGCCAACGGTCGTCTTACCTAACTTCTGGCCTGTCGGACATTTGTTGGGCGGCTAACCTTGTTTGGGCGTGAATGTCATGGAGGACGTGACTGGGGACGCGGATTGAGTCCTACCCCCGCCCCTATCCAGCTGTGAAAGGGCAGCAGCTTTGAGTGGCCACCGTGATGTATTGGTCTTATCGACACCGTTCATTCATTGTTTTTTTTGGGATCATTTTAAGGTATGAAACAAAAAATGAGATAGATCCAAGGCTAAAGTGGATTACAAAATGGGGATTAAACTCTTACCTTGAAAACTTCATAAAGACCACAGAAGTTTTGGATGGAACTGATATTTGGTTTTTATCTCCATACAAGTCTATGTAACTTTATAAATAGGTTGGATGGCAAATAAACATCAAGGTTGGCTTTAGAAAATTTTCAACAATAAGAATCATTATCAACACTGCTGCCTATGGTGTGGTCCTCTTGAGCGTTTGATCTGACTAATTTTTGGTTTCATATTCTAAATTGATACGAAAAAATGGATGGACGGTGTGGATAAGACCATAAATCACGGTGGCCACTCAAAGCTGCTGCCCGTTTCCAGCAGAGAGGGGCTGGATAGGACACAATCCGCGTCCTGTGAGTAGGGGCCGTGGACAGGACGGCGACGTCAACTGGTCGGGTCCTATCAAACCAATACCCGGGTTTCACGGGTCTTTTCAGTCCGCATCTCAGTTATCAGATCGTGGACCTGATCCGGTTAGGTTTAGGTACCCGTCAGTGCCCATTAGATATTTAAATCTAGGTATCAAGTTCGACCCACGTGATGGATGGATTAGATATTACACGTGTCATTTGACTTCGGATGTTACATGTGCCGATCATTGTGTTGATGGCAGTGGAAATTTCAGTGCCATCACTTCTCATTGTTTCACGTAATTTTCCATTACTTCAGCTAACAAAATTTGCAACACAACTTTTTGCGTGTGAAACTTTTTTAAGTTACACTATAAATTTTGTGTTAGATCTACGTCATCCATCAGTTTTTTTCAAATCAATCTAGAGTGTGAGACTAAAAATGTGGTATTTCCAAAGCTCTAGTAGACCACACCATAGAAAAGCGATGGGGATTGAATAAACCACTGTTGAGACCTTTCGGGGCCGACCATGAGGCTTATTTTCGATCTAACTTGTTCATAAGATCATATATACTTAGATGAAGGTTAAACACCAGCTTCCATGTCCCTAAGAAGTTTTTCAATGATAGCATCAATTTCTACTGTTTTTTATAGTGTGATCCATGTTATGGGTAAAATTGGACTAATCAGACAACCAAAACAAGTGAAGACAGACTTCAGAGGTTGGCCTCGGCCATGGAGATAGATCTCAGCCTTGGCCTTGACTATGGAGGTCGGCATCGCCATCGACCATGGAGGTTGGCCTCGACCTCAGCCTCGGAGGTCAGGTCGGCCTCGACTTTCTCAGGGTTCGATCACTTGATCTTATCTTCACCAGAGATTGCGCAAAACAGTTGAGGAACGTCCGCTCAACACATGCCTATAATTCAGGAAACGTCTCCACCCACATAATAAACTTTTGCCCTATAAATAGAGGACTTGTCTACGGTGAAAGGTACGTAGAATCTCTCACCCTAAACCCATTGATACTACCAAACCCAGGTTCCTAGCCTGACTTTGGCATTGAAGGGTCTCCTGCTCTAGCCAAGGTCTTCTATCTTCTTCTTATGCATGTATTCGAAGGTCTAAAAAAGGAAGTACCAGATTTTTGCATCAACAATCCACTTAAACTTTTGATCTAGGGCTCATATTGTATAATATTTTTAAAAAATGGATAGCTAGTGTGGATATAAGAAATACATCATTATGGGGCCACATAAATTTCACACGTCAAGATCCACATTGTCCATCCATTTTTCCATACCATTTCAGGGAATGAGACCAAAAAGTAAGGAGATTCAAGGTTCAAGTGGGGCACACCATATGAAACCATGGGAATTTGACTTCCACCATTGAAAACTTCTTAAGGCCACAAAAGGCTCTGATCAAGTTGAAATTTGTGTTTTTCCTTCATCTAGGTCAGTGTGACCTTCTAAAGAGGTTAGATGGCAAATAAATATTATTAGACTTTAGGAATGTTTCAACACTTGTTGTTCAATCATCTTTGCTTTTTGTGGTATGGTCTGCTTGAGCTGTAGATGTTCCTCATTTTTTAAAGTCATTATCTAGAATGATCCAGAAAAAAATTGATGGACGGTGTGGATGTAACACATAAATCAAGGTTTAGGCCCATAGAAGTTCTGCATGTTAAAAGCTAGATGGTAGAGTACGCAACTGAAGAAGAGAATCGGCTAGTCACATGACATGGTGTCATCGGCAATGACATGGACCAATGAAAAGTGACGGCACTGAATTTTCTTATGCCTACGATGTAAAGGATCCTACCCAAGTTTAACCAGATTTAAGTTGGTGGACCCAACCCAGGCCTGACTAGACCCAATTTTAACTGGGTCTGATAAGGAGAAACCCAAACCCCACCCAACTTCGTAAAGGTTCACAAAAGTTGGACATGAACCCAACAAAATCGGGTCAAGCCCATCAATACCCATTGATAGCCTACTGATGAACCCCATCTCATTTGTATGGTTAGGGGGTGGATGACACCATGATTTTTATAATTACAGGTGTGGGAACTTTTTTTAGTTGGTGATTATGTATAAGTGAGCTCATTTGCTATCTGCCATTAGGATTCGGAAGTAATTCATCAAGATCATCATGCCTTTCTTCCTTATTTATAAAAAAATAATAAAAATTCCATAGATGAGTTAGAGAATCGGATAATTATGAAAGCTCCATCTAGTGACAGGCATTGGCCTAATTCTGATTTATACATGGACCCTACAAGTGATTAATCTTGAATTGGTGATTCAAGACTAGCTAATCTTTTATTATGATATATATTGTCCTGATCAACATAAGTTCACAAATCCTGAAATTTGTACATTTTTCTTTGGTTGGAGAAATGCTCTTGCGATATTTGTGCGCCCAACTAATTAGTGTGTGGGATATTTGTATTCTATCCCACCCTTCCATCATGGTACCCTCACAATGAAAATGGAATGCTTTAAAAATCGTTGTCAATCCAACCAATATTAGATGGGACCCATGAAAATGGAATGCTTTAAAAATCGATGTCAATCCAATCATCTAATGGGACCCATATGAATGTGGAGATTTTTTAATGGTTGTTTATTATTTTCTATGGTGTGGCCCACCTGATAATCAGATCAACCTGGTTTTTAGGGCATCCCATTTTCATTGTTGGATTAACTTGCTAATTGTGTTGGTTGTTATTTTAAAAAAAAAAAAAACCATTGTGGGCCCCACACACTACTTCAACATATAATTAATTGTGTTTGAGCATTTGTCCTTTGATTGATGGATTGATTAGCAAGTGGAAAAACTATGTTGGAGTAAAATAATAAAAAGGTAAAGAAAAATTAGCATCCAATGCATTCAGTTGAGTTGGTGGGTGGACAACCATCAGAGATTGAGAAGGCATGCGTTTCTATGAGCTAGGGTGAGGTGGGAAGGGAAAGAGAGGCTTGGTCAATTTTGATTGTGCAAGACTACAATGAAGGTGAGTTGTTAATTTCTACTTTTGCAAATTGGGAAGTGGTAAGTAGACTCATGAATCCTAATCCATACAAGCTCCAAAAAAGATAGTTGGGAGCTAATGCCCAGATTAGCCAATATAAAATTGACCAGTAAAAGGATCCAAACGGGTTTAGCTCAGGCATGTAGACATCTCTATTTTGGCATATTACATAGCATTTTGGGATATAACCAGAGTTTCCCACTTTTATTTGCAATAGAACTGTAAGACCTTGAGTCTGGGTGATAGTTTTTTATCCTCATCTTCTTCGCACATTACATGATCAAAGCACAACTGTAGGACTGAGGGATCTACTATGCCTATTTAGTACATGGCAAGGTAGTTGGGACTGTCCACAACTAACCATTTCAGTATTATTTCTCCTTAACAATGGAAATACCATAGTATTCATGAATAAGCATCTCGATCCCCTCACTTGGACTTGATATATGAACCTAAAACATCATTATCAGGTCAACTAACTTTAATTTATTTTTAAGGAGGAAGTCCCCCGCATCACCAATTTAAATATCATGTTTATTTTGTGGATGTGGTGTGTGACACCAAGGTTTCTTGTGATTTTACATAGTGACCGTATATTGCGACTACCAAAATATTTGAATTTGGACCACATGCATTGAGTTTGGTGTTGCGCAGCACGCCAACAACGCAGTGAGCCTAAATCCAATCTCAGGCCTCACCCGCAAACGATAAACAGGAAGAAATATGAACTAGAAACAGATCAAAGCAATTCCAAAACAAACCAAAAGACAAGATATACGTGGAAAAATCTCAATCTAGGGTAAAAAACCACGAATGCAAACTTCCACTAAGAAGAACGAAGATTACAAGGCAATATACTAACCTCTCCCTTGGAAGTACAGAGAAAATCCATTGCCCACACCTTAGAAATATTTCTCAATATTCACCTTAACCCTAGAATAGCCCTAGGGACCCCAATTTATAGTTTTGGCAACTTCCCTTTCCGCATCCCAGTTGCGAAAGGACTTGCGACATGAGACACGAAATCTGCGAAACTCCTTTCCGCATCCCAGTTGCGAAAGGACTTGCGACACGAAATCCGCGCATGTGGCTCCACTTCTCAACAATCTCCCACTTTGAGACACATCGCCATAAACCTGTCTTCTTCATCCGGAGTGCACCATCTTCCCGTCTTCAAGCCTGAAGACTAATCAAAGTTGAACAGAGCTTCAACTTCTCTCGTGTGACCGCCTTAGTCAACATATCCGCAGGATTCTCACTTGTATGAATCTTCTCCAGAGCAATCGATCCATCTTCCAGTAATGAACGTATGAAGTGATATCTTATGGCAATATGCTTGGTCCTTAAATGAAAAGTTGAATTCTTGGCCAAGTGTATTGCACTCTGACTGTCACTGTACAGTTTGCAATCTGCTTGCTTCTTACCCAACTCTTCCATGAAACCTTACATCCACACCATCTCTTTGCATGCTTCTGTAGCCACAACATATTCTGTTTCTGTAGTACTTATAGATACTATCTTCTGTAACTGAAAGACCCAACTGACTGCAGCACTACCCAGAGTAAAGACATAACCTGTAGTGCTTCTCCTGATGTCAATATCTCCTGTCAAATCTGAATCCACGTAGCCTTGTAGCTTGATTTTCGATCCACCATAGCACAGCCCTACATCCTTAGTTCCTACCAAATATCTAAGGATCCACTTCACAGCTTCTCAATGTTCCTTCTCGGGGTTGTTCATGAACCTGCTAACAACTCTCACTGCTTGAGCAATGTCTGGCCTCGTGCTCACCATAGCATACATGAGACTCCCAATAGCTGACGCGTATGGGACTTTAGCCATGTAGTTCCGTTTCTCCCGCGTTTTTGCCTCTTGCTCCTTAGATAGCTTGAAGTGGTTGGCTAATGGAGTGCTAACCGGCTTAGCACCTCCTATATTGAATCAGTCAAGTACCTTTGCTATGTACTCTGCCTGTGACAAAACTAGTTTCGTGTTTTCCCTGTCACGCTTTATCCTCATGCCTAAGATTTGTTTTGCAGCTCATAAATCCTTCATGGAAAATTCTCTAGACAGTTGTCTTTTGAGATCTGAGATGTCCTTCATGCTTGAACCGGCCACAAGCATATCATCAATGTACAGAAGAAGAATGATGTATGACGTATCAAACTTCTTCAAGTAACAACAGTGGTCTGCATGATATCTCCTAAAGCCGTTTCCCGACATGAAACTGTCAAACTTTTTGTACCACTGCCTTGGGACCTGCTTCAGGCCATATAAACTCTTCTTCAGTCTGCATACCTTGTTCTCCTTTCCTGGTGTCACGTATCCTGTCGGCTGATGCATATATATATATATATCTCTTCTTCAAGGTCCCCATGAAGAAAGGTTGTCTTAACATCTAGCTGCTCTAGATGTAAGTCCTCTATAGCTACTATACTTAAAACCATGCGAATCGTAGACATTTTCACCACAGGTGAAAATATTTCAGTGAAATCGATACCTGCCTTTTGTTGAAACCCTTTCACAACCAATCTAGCCTTGTACCGTTTCGAACCATCGTGCTCCTCCTTCAATCTGTAAACCCACTTGTTATGAAGAGTTTTCTTACCCTTAGGTAGAGTGACTAGTTCCCATGTACGATTAAACTCAAGAGAGTCCATCTCCTCATCCATGGCCTGCTCCCACTTAACCCGTGTATCTAACTGTAATGCCTCTTCAAAACACTCTAGCTCACCATTATCTGTCAGCAGTACATAATATAAGGAGGGTGAATATCGGACCGTGGGTCTCCTCTCCTGAGTAGACCTCCTCACAACCGGTGTATGTGGCTCTACCTCATAATGCTCTTGTGCATGATCATCCTGTGACGTTGTAACACCCGTGTCCGGTAACTCTTCTAACTCTACGAATTCCTTTTCTTCGGCCTTATTTTCCTGCACACTGTCCTTATGTATCACTTTTTCATTAAAGACTACGTCCTTACTTCTGATGATTTTCCTGTTTTCTGCATCCCAAAACTTGTAGCCAAAATCATGCTGCCCGTAGCCTATAAACGTGCACCTCCTGGACTTCGCATTCAGCTTGTTTCTGTGTTCTGCATCAATGTGAACATATGAAGTGCAACCGAACACTCTGAGATGTGCAAGGTTCACTTATTTTCCAGTCCACACTTCTTCTGGTAGCCCACCATCCAATGGTGCTGAGAGACTTCTATGCGACGGTATTCACAGCATCTGCCCAAAATGTCTTGGGCAACCCTGCATGTAACCTCATGCTCCTGGCGCGCTCAAGGATGGTCCTGTTAATGCGCTCAGCCACACCATTCTGCTGCGGTGTACCTGGAATCGTTTTTTATATTTGATTCAACTTGCTGCACAATACTCCTCAAACCTCTTATCACAATACTCTCCCCCATTATCAGCTCTGAGACATTTTACTATTTTACCTGTCTCATTTTCTACCATAACTTTCCACTTCTTAAATACATCAAATACATCAGATTTGTGCTTTAAGAAATAAATTCACAGTTTTCTACTAGCATCATCAATAAAGGAAACAAAATAACGTGAGCCACCAAGAGATGATACCTGTGCCGGTCCTCACACATCAGTGTGTACAAGCTCCAACGATGCGTCTTTGGAGCGTGTCCCGTTTTCTTGAAACTTACCCTATTCTGCTTGTCATACACACAGTCCTCGCAGAATTCCATGTTAATAGACTTCAGCCCTGGTAGTTTTCCTTTTGATAATAGCACTTTCATCCCTTTCTCACTCATATGTCCCAACTTCTGATGTCATAACTGTCCATTCACTCCAATTAATGCGACTGCGAGTGAACTATATGATCCTGAAGTCACGTACAAAGTACCTTCTTTCTTGCCTCGAGATATCACCAAGGCACCTTTTGTGATCTTCCAGGAATCACTGGTGAATGTCGTCACATAACCGGTATCAGCCAACTGCCCTACTGAGATCAGATTCCTTCTCAAACTCGGTACATGTCTGACATCCTTCAATTTCAACGTTGTTCCGTCTTTCTGAATTATATGAACGTCTCTCTTTCCAACAATACTGCACAGCTCATCATCACCCAGGTAGACTCTCCCGAAGTCACCTGATACATAGTTACGCAGAACTTCCTTACATGAAGTGGCATGAAACGAAGCACCCGAGTCTATAATCCAAGACTCATTCCTCGCATCAAGAGACAAGATCAACGCCTCTGTATCACTCTCCTCAGATAGATTCACTGAATCTTTCCCGCCTTGAGAGTTTCCTTCTTGTTTCTTAAGCGCCCTACAATCACGTTTCATGTGCCCCTTCTTGCCGCAATGCCAACACCCATCTTTGTCTTTCGGTCCCTTGGACTTCTTCCTCGACTTAGAACGCCCGCATTTATATATTGTCTCCTTTATTCAGCAATCTTTCTCTTCCTTCAACGTTTAGAGCATTCCCTGAATCCCCTGAAACTCCTGATGCCTTTCTTCTAGATTCTTCGCTGAGAATTAGACTGGCCACATCATCAAATTTCAGCTTTGTCGACCCTGAAGAATTGCTCACAGCAATCACCAAACCATCCCATCTGTCTGGCAAACTGGATAAGATCAATAACTCTCTAACCTCATCCTTAAAAACAATGCCAATGGATTCCAACTGGCTCGTGACTGTATTGAACTCGTTTAGATGTTCAGCCACACTCCCACCATCTGACATCTTCATGTTGAATAGTTGTTTCATAAGATGAACCTTGTTGGATGCTGAGGGTTTTTCATACATGGTGGCTAGGGCTTCCATTAATTCTTTTGTCGTTTTTACTTGGATATATTGAAGGCGACGCTCTTAGACAAAGATAGTCGGATCGTTCCTAAAGTCTTCCTATCTAGTAAAAACCATTCATCATCTGTCATCTTTTCTGGTTTCTTCTCTTTTCCTCCTAGAGGAATATAGAGGTCCTGATACAGATAATCTTCCATCTGCATCTTCCAGAAGGTAAATTTGAATCATCAAACTTCTCAATTCTAGTTTTCTCATCTTCCGTCATCGCTCCCAATAGAACTAAACCAATAGCTCTGTACCAGTTGTTGCGCAGCATGCCAACAACGTAGTGAGCCTAGATCCAATCTCAGGCCTCAACCACAAACGATAAACAGGAAGAAATATAAACTAGAAACAGATCAAAGCAATCCCAAAACAAACCACAAGACAAGATATACGTGGAAAAACCCCAATCTATGGTAAAAAACCACGGATGCAAACTTCCACTATGAAGAACGAAGATTACAAGGCAATATACTAACCTCTCCCTTGGAAGTACAGAGAAAATCCATTGCCCACACCTTAGAATTTTTTCCCAATATTCACCTTAACCCTAGAATAGCCCTAGGGACCCCAATTTATAGTTTTGACAACTTCCCTTTCCGCATTCCAGTTGCGAAAGGACTTGCGACACGAAATCCGTGAAACTCCTTTCCGCATCCCAGTTGCGAAAGGACTTGCGACACGAAATCTGCGAAACTCCTTTTCGCATCTCAGTTGCGAAAGTACTTGCGACACGAAATCCGCGCATGTGGCTCCACTTCTCAACATTTGAATCATCTCAAATCACATGCAGGTACTCCCATGGTAGCAGAAGGAGAGTTGTATCTTCAATCGAATATCAAAGACTTCATAACACAATTTGAAAAATGTAAAGGACCAATTTGAATAACCATTTGGTGACAGATCGCCAAGAAGATTTTCACACACTAAAAATAGGTGAAGGTCGATTTCTTCTCTCGTGTTTTCTCTGGGCATAAGAAGACTTTTATGGAAGCCCTTTTTATAGAGTTTGGGATCATCCTATTGGAGTTGCAAACTAAAACTGACATTTTCAGCAACAGCCGGTGACTATTGAACTCCCCATGCATAACAGTTGCAGCTCTAAAGGAGCTGTTTTGGAATATGAAAAACCTATGTAAGTTTCTAAGAACATTAAATGATGTAGGGGTATTATAGTCATTTCACAGATGGTGCAAATGCCTATATAAAAGAGTTGTGTATCCGATTACAGCAAGTGTGCAACAAGAGTGCAGCAGTGAAATAATTACACTATTTAAATTTCGAAATTTCTATTTGTTTTGATATCTCTCTTCCTTCCTACAAAATCAGTTTTTCTAAATTGTTTTAAGGCTTTGTAAAGCCGATAAATTTGGTTTGTACAGCCAACAAAGTGTTATTAAAGCGAGACGATCCTGTGGGACCAGGTATGGTTTGAAGGTTCAGATTGTGTGATCAAGGTGTTGCCACTGCTTCGTCAAGAAAAAGGCGTTGTTGATACATGGTGTGAAGAAGGGATGGCGTCCTCGATCCAGCCGCAGATTCCAAAGTTATCTAAGGATAACTATAAAAACTGGTGCATCCATATGAAGGCTTTGTTCGGATCTCAAGATCTATGGGATATCGTTAGTGATGGGTATGTAGAACCCACAACGAAGCAAGAAGCCTCCTATTCTGCCGAACAAAAGACGGCTCTCAAAGATCAAAGGAAAAAGGATAAGAAGACTTTATTTTTTATATATCAAGGGTTGGATGACTCCACCTTTGAACGAATCGTCGAAGCTACAACATGCAAGCAAGCATGGGAGAGTCTCAGCACCATATTTAAGGGTGTTGATCTTGTCAAGAGGGTTTGACTCCAAACCCTTAGAGCCGAGTTTGAAGATGCACATATGAAGGAAGGTGAGTCCATTTCAGACTATTTTTAAAAATTGCTTGTTATAGTTAACAATTTAAAAAGAAAAGTTGAAAAGTTTGAAGATATTCGAGTAGTAGAAAAAATACTATGATCTCTTACAACCAAATTCGAGCATGTGGTTGTGGCCCTTGAAGAATCGAAGGACTTGGAAAACTTGTTCGTCGAAGAGTTGATGGGATCATTGCAAGTGCATGAGCAACGAATGTAAAAAAATAAGGCATCAACGTTGGAACATGCCTTATAATCTAAGCTGACTCTAAATGACCAAAGTAGTGGTCATACAAATCGTGGAGGTCGCGGCACCAACACTAATGCAAGAGGAAGGGCACGTGGATATCATCTGAACCATCCATAAAATCAAGAAAAATTTACCAATTTTCGTAAAAGAGGGAATGGTAGAGGCCGATCCGTACGCGGTCGCAGAAATATGAGAAATATTCAGTGTCAGAATTGCAACAAATTCGGCCATTATGCCTCGGATTGTTGGAGCAAGCCAGTGGATCACGATGAACGATCCAACTATGCTGAAGCATCGAGTCATGATCAGGAAGACTCCACAGTGCTCCTTGTAAGAGAAAGGATGTGATCGACTAGATGTATGGTATCTCGACACAGGTGTGAGCAATCACGTGCGGGAACAAAAACCTATTTGAAGAACTCACAGAAGGAGTTCATGGTGATGTAACATTCAGCGACTCGTCAAAGACACCGGTGAAAGGTAAAGGCAAAATCAAAATCTTTCAGAAGAAGGATGTTTCAAACTACATTTCCAAGGTGTACTATGTGCCCAACATGAAAAGTAATATACTGAGTCTCGGACAACTCCTTGAAAAAGGGTATGTTATATACATGAAGAATTCTTCTCTTTCCATAAGAGATATGCATGGACATTTGATTACGAAAGTCCAGATGACGAAGAATCGTATGTTTCCGCTCCATATAAACACAATGCTCAAGAAGTGTTTTTATGGAAAAACAAAGAATGATTCTTGGACATGGCATCTTCGCTTTGGCCATCTAAATTTCAATGGCCTGAAACTTTTGTCGTCATCAAGCACGGTGCATGGCTTGCCTACCATTAAAGCTCCAGAACAAGTGTGTGAGGCGGGCACACTTGGAAAACAGCAAAGGAACTCCTTTCCAAGTGGAGTATCCCGAAGAGCAAGAGAACCGTTGCAGTTGGTTCACACTAACATCTGTGGACCATTGGAGCCAATCTCTCTTGCAGGTAATAAATACTTTATTACCTTCATTGACGATTTCAGTAGAAAATTGTGGGTGTATGTAATCAAAGAGAAGTCTGTTGCTTTTACTATTTTAAAAAATTTTAAGGCCCTTGTTGAAAAAGAAAGTGATCTTAAAATCAAAACCCTTAGATCTGACAGAAGTGGAGAGTACACCTCAAATGCCTTTCGAGAGTATTGCAGGGATCAATGAATCAAGCAACAACACACTGCAGCCTATACGCTACAGCAGAATGGAATTACAGAATGGAAAAACCGTACCATTCTCGACATGACAAGGACCATGCTGAAGGAGAAAAGTCTACCGAAGAATTTCTGGGCAAAGGTAGTTGCATGTACTGCCTATCTGCTCAATAGGTGTCCGACCAAGAGTGTCAGATTTAAGACACCGCAGGAAGCATGAGGTAGATACAAGCCAAGCGTGGCACACCTTAAGATCTTTGGGTGTGTCGCATATGCTCAAGTTCCAGAAGTGAGAAGGAAAAAGCTTTATGATCATGGCAAGAAGTGCATCTTCATCAGCTACAGTGAAACATCAAAGGCGTACAAGCTCTACAACCCACTAACTAATAAGGTGGTGGTAAGTAGAGATGTGGTGTTCTGCGAGGAAGAAGCCTGGAAGTGGAGCCAGGAAGATTCGGTCAAAGGAAATCAGGTTGAGGCCAAAGAATATGAAGAAGAGAGGCATGTGAATCAGGAGAAGACACCCACATCACCCCCTTCGGATCACATAAGTCTAAGAATACATTCCATCTCCCCTGGAAGTACTTCATCAAATAAAAATTCAGTCAGCACGTCTTCATCTAGTTCTCCCTCACCCATGGCTCTGATCAAAATGAGAAGCCTCGATGACATATATGCAGGAACTGATGAAGTAAATTTATTATATTTGTATGCTGATCATGAGCCTCTTACATTTGAAGAGGCCGTAAATGAAGAATGTTGGAGAAAGGCTATGGAAGAAGAGATTCATGCTATCGAGAAGAATCACACATGGGAGCTGATCTCACTCCCTAAAGGCCAGAGGACCATTGGTCTCAAATGGGTGTACAAGATCTAGCGAAATGCTGATGATGAGATCGATCGCTACAAGGTAAGGCTCGTAGTAAAGAGCTACAAACAGAAGTATGGGGTGGACTATGAAGAAGTCTTCGCTCCTGTTGCTCGCCTTGATACTGTGAGGATGATTATCTCCCTTGCAGTCCATCACGGTTGGATGATCTACCAACTGGATGTGAAATCTGCATTCATGAATGAAATTCTGAAAGAAGAGGTATAAGTTGATCAACCTGAAGGCTTTGTTATGCAAGGGGAGGAATACAAGGTGTATCGACTGAAGAAAGCCCTCTATGGGTTGAAGCAAGCTCCACGTGCTTAGAATGCACGCATCGACAACTATCTTTAAGAGAACGGCTTCGCCTAATGTCCATATAAGCATGCAGTTTACATCAAGAAGAATGCTCATGGCGATATGCTTATAGCATGCCTGTATGTTGATGATTTGCTGTTTACAGGAAACAACCAACCGATGTTTAATGAATTTAATAAGACCATGTTTAAGGAGTTCGAGATGACCGATAGAGGTCTGATGTCCTTTTTTCTGGGCATTGAAGTGAAGCAGCAACATGGTGGCATCTATATATCTCAGAAGAAGTATGCCAAGGAATTGATTGAAAAGTTCAAGATGGCCGATTGTAATGTCGTAAACACGCTTGTAGCAATGGACCTTAAGCTGACAAAAGAAGGAGAGGGAAGAAGCGTGGACTCGATTCTATTCAAGAGTCTGATTGGAAGCCTAAGGTATCTTGCAATCAGAAGGTCGAATATCGTCTATAATGTTGGACTTCTAAGCAGGTACATGGAAGCGCCAAAAGAATCACATTGGCTAGCCGCAAAAAAAAAAATCCTTAGGTACATCAAAGGAACAATGGAATTTGGTCTTTTTTATCCATACGATAATGAGGCAATTCTTTATGGATACTCCGATAATGATTGGGGAGGTGACCAAAATGAAAGGAAAAACACAACTGACTATGTATTCTATCTCGGGTCGACCGCCTTCACATGGAACTCAAAGAATCAAAGTGTGGTCGCTTTGTCCACATGTGAAGCAGAGTACGTGGCAACATCGTCCACAGTCTGTGAAGCAATATGGTTGAAGAACATGCTAAAGGAGCTGAAACATCCACAGGAGGAATCCACCATTATATACGTGGATAACAAGTCGGCAATCGAACTTGCCAAAAATCCAATACAACATAGAAGGAGCAAGCACATTGATACGAGGTATCATTTCTTGAGAGATCAAGTGAAGCTAGAGTATTGTCATACCACTGAACAAGTGGCGGATATCTTTACCAAAACATTGCCGACTGATACATTCAAGAAACTTAGATCAATGCTTGGAATGAAGCTTGTTTCTGTTTGAAGGGGAGTATTTGAGTTGCAAACTAAAACTAATATTTTAAACAACAGCAGGTGATTATTGAACTCCCCATACATAATAGTTGTAGCTCTAAAGGAGCGGTTTTGGAATATGAAAAACCAATGTAAGTTTCTAAGAACATTAAATGATGTAGAGGTATTATAGTCATTTCACAGATGGTGCAAATGCCTATATAAAGGAGTTATGTATCCGATTATAGCAAGTGTGCAGCAAGAGTGCAGCAGTGAAATAGTTACACTATTTGAATTTCTAAATTTCTATTTGTTTTGATATCTCTCTTCCTTCCTATAAAATCAGTTTTTCTAAGTTGTTTTAAGACTTTGTAAAGCCGAAAAATTTGATTTGTACAGCGAACACATCCATCACTGCCAAGGAAGATGTTATGGACATTTTTCTTTATAGTCAGAGAGAAAGAGCCGTTTCATGCGTTACGCAAATATGTCATATAGCCATACATTCCAACAAAATCTACTCTCCATTTCATCTTTCGTAGCACACGATGGAAATGCTAAGGTCCAATATTACACCTGGAGTGTCCATGAAGCAAGTATGGTAGTGACAGATGGGAAAATGGCATAAATTCAAAATTTTCAGCAATGTATGCTGTGTGCAAACAATAATTACAACCATCAACCTAGTCTCCACGATACATCCTATGCTTGAGATGACCCTATGCTTACACTCGAGCATCCAAGAACCCACCACGTAACGGATTTCATTCATTTCAAACTTCTTCATTTATTGCAGTAAGTTTTAGATCACTTCGGATTGAAATCCCATTTTGTGTTGAACATCTACAATCTGCGCTGAAGTATCTTTTGGTCCTATGTTGTTTCATTGAATAGTTTTCTTCCAATGCTTTTCTAATTTTATTTTAAAAAAAAAAAATTCCTTTCCTTGAATCAATTCATCTCTTTTTTGATCATTTCCTGAAATTAATATCTAACAATAATATACTTATATTAAACCAATAAAGAATGAGAACCCATTTTTTTTAATCGGTGATTATGAAGGTATCTAATCTATGCCCTGAAAATATTAAGGGGGTTTGTTTTTTCAATTACATGCATAAGTACGAGTAAATAACTAATAATTAGTTATGAAGGGTGTTTGTTTAAGAGGGAAATACATCCATAATTACGCCTCAAAAACAGCACCATGAAGCATGTAATCCAAGGGGCTTCCGTGTTGTCAAAATTCATGAGTTCCACAGTGATGTATTTATGTGATCTATGCCGTCCATCTATTTTATCACCTCATTATAGGGCATGTACCAAAAAACGAGGGAGATTAGAAGCTCAAGTGAACCACACCATAGGTAATAAGGGGGTTAATGACGTCCACCATTCCTACCAATATTTCCAATGGTTTAGCCCACTTGAGCTTCCAATCTGCCTCGTTCTTGGGCTCATGCCCTAAAATTAGCTGGCAGAATAGATAGAGAACATAGATAAGATACGAACATCATGGTGGGCCCCACAATTTTTATATGTGGAAATTGTATGAATTCAATGCTGTGAAATGAGAAGCTTGACAAACAAGCTCACGGTCAACATCAACCTAGTTACATGGATCCTTAATCTTGCTGGGGTGGTAGACTCTGAGGAGTTTCAACACCCGGTCAAGGGTTCGAATATCCATAGGTGGTGAAATTCCACTAGCGTGAGTGTGTGGGGTGTGTGTGCATGTAAAAAAAAAAAAAAGAAAAAAAAAAACCAACCTAATTACATGGGTAAATAATCATTACCTACTTGATGGTAATTGCATATGTAAATGAAAAAACAAACAAACCCTAAAATAAATTTATAACATCCAAAAGAATTTTTTTATTGGAATTACTTATTAGTACTTTTCAACTAATGTAGCTATCTTGTGATGAACTAGGTATATCTTATGTCTTCTTCTCTATTTATTTCCATGCTTACCCAAATCTATGGTATGTGTTATTTCACATTATCTTCACAATATCAACTACTTGCAGTTGAAGTGCTTGACTAAGTAAGAGCTCAGTTCATTTTGTAATTCGATGATGTTGAGTTGCCAATACCATAGTCTCAAATAATATAATTCAAGGCTCATGGGTGTTTATGATTTTGATCTTATTTTACCTTTTTTGGTTTAGAAGAACAAAGGTAAAATGTTGGTTGTATGTTTGAGTTTTAGTTAGAAATTGTGAAAATTAATGCTTCAAGATTGGAGTGCTTAGTGGATTTATTAAGCTTAAGGCTCATAATGGGCCAGGCCCGGCCACACCAAAATCAAATATCTGAACCCTAGACCCTGCAAAATCAAAATTCTAAATAATACGACTAGCACGAGGCCCACCAGACTAATTCAAAAGTAGGGCCTGGGCCCGGCCCACTGCCAGTCCTTAAGTTCTTTATTCTTTATCCTATTTCAGAGAAGTGGTTTCACTCAACTTTTCTTGGCGCTTTATAGAAATGGATATTGGGTTTCCACATGGTATTTCTATTGTTTCTTAATATCTAAGTTAGAGAACGTTATAAATTGATAAAAAGGTGATATTTTCTCTTTAAAGCCAAAAGAGATAGAGTGGGATAAACTGATTTTATTATTTTTTTTTTCCTTATGCTAGAAGTGACAAATTGATAAATGATTTTCTTTCTTTTTATTTCATTATGCCAGTAAGATGGAAGTGAGAGAAAAGGACAAGAGCCCAATGATATAGCTACCAAACCATAGGTCCACTTCATGAAGTTGGAAACACTTGTATTATATAAAGCCTCTAGAAACTAATCATATGGGATCCTCAACATGGTATTCCAGAGTGTCATTTTATATAAAGATGCCTTATATTTCATAATCCAGACAGCTTGACACATTGTACTAATGATGGATTGCATGGCCCAAAATTTTTTGGGACAATTCTGGCTAGGTGAAAGTGGGTTTAGTCAAACCCTTGAAACATGTTGGGTAGGCTTGAACTGATCATTTAGCCCCGAGGGCTGGGCCAATAAACTTGTTTGCTAGCTAAAATCCATTGGCCTAGCTCCATCTCTCCAGGGGTGATTTTAGACTCACAATCTCAAGTAAGAAAGGAAACATCCACAAGGAGTACACCATGACTTGTTTATTTGTTCATTTCAACGATTTTATATATTCAACTTTCATAATCATGACTTGTGTATTTGTTCATTTCAGCCATTTTATATATTCGACTTTCATAACTATGTTTAAGATTTATTAATTCTATATTTTTAATTTAATTATTAAACATCGAGTACTCAAGTAGAGGCATGAAAGAGAGCTTAAGAGTTGCCATGACTGGTTTTCAGGTTTTTAAATAATGGCATGAAATCATGGTAGGGCTCGATTGACGTTTTTCAGTGACCTAAAGCTGTTGATCAAAGTCCTTAAACATTAGGTAGCCTTGCAAATTTTCTAGGTTTCATCATAATCCTATATAAACTCTAACATTAACCAATTGAAATGTGCTGCACTCGTATTATGTGATGGATTGTAAATCACTTTGAAGATTTTTGTGGATGTCATGATGATTTTATCCTTACATTTTGAACTCATCACTTGAGCACATGGCTCATTTCAAATGATCTAGGGATTCTTGTAACCCAAGTTTAAGGGAACCATGAGCTAGGCGTAGGCCCATTAGAGGCTTGGGTTAAGCTTTGGCTAGGGTTGATTTAATGAGTTGGCATAGCCGACCATGGCCTATGGGGATTGTCAATTCAAGCCAGGCAAGGTGTGTTGAAGCCCGGAGCAGATTAGGTTCACCCTGGCCTCACCCAACACGATGCAGCCCTAACCATGGGTCTCACCTTGATGCACATAATATATATCCACATTATCCATCCATTTTTCAGCTCATTTTATGTCATGAACCCAAAAATGAAGCAGATCCAAATCATAGGTGGACCATGCAATAGGTAGCAATGGTGATTGACCATTAAAAAATTCTTATGGGCCACTAAAGTTTTGGATCAATTTAATATTTGTTTTTCCGTTGATCCAGGTTTGTGTGACCTTATCAAGGGGTTGGATGAAAAATAAATATTATGGTGGGCCCTATGAAGTTTTTAATGGCCATCGTTCAATCAACACTGTTTCCCATAGTGTATTCTACTTGAGATTTAGTTTTACTTAATTTTTAGGCCTATGCCCCAAATTAAGCTGGAAAAATGGAGGAACGGCATGGATATACAATAGATAAATCAAGATGGAGCCCAAGGCCAGGGCTGCACCATGTTGGGTGAGGCTGGGTCACACTTAATCTGCTGTTGTCAAAGCTCCCCCGCAGCAAAGTACAACCTAGCTACAATTCTAACCTGGGCCTTGACAGGCCAGAAAAAACAGGCCTGAGCCCTGCCGTAATCGTTATACACAGCTTGAGCTGAGCCTGAGCTTGTCACCCACTTTTGAATGAGAGTGGATTTTGTGAGGCCCACCTTACTCAAGTCGGTATGGCCCTTACCATGGAACCCACCTTGATGTATGTATTATATGTTCACGCTATTCGTTTGTTTTTTTAGATCACTTTAGGGCATGAGCCCAAAAATGAAACAGATCCAAATTCCAGGTGGCCCATACCATAGGAAACAATAGTGATTGTCCATTAAAATCTCGTACAGGCCACAAAAGATTTAGATCAAGCTGATATTTGTTTGTTTTTTTCTTTCATCCAAGTTTCTATGACCTTACCAACATGTTGGATAGCAAAGAAACATTGCTACAGTGGGTCTTAACAAGTATTTAATGGTGAGCGTTCAATCACCACTGTTTCTTATAAATCATTCACCGATTTGAATCTGCCTCATTTTGGGCTCATAGGCTAAAATGATCTGGCAAAACCGAAACCGACGGATGGCATGGATGTAGAATATCTACATCAAGGTGGGCCCATGGTAAGGGCGCCACCGTCTAGGGTAATGCTCTCCTAGACACAGCCGAGCCTTGCTCAATTAATACACGAGCTTAAAATATTTGGCCCAGGCCCAACCATTGTCCTGATATTTCAGCCCAAGCCCAGCCAGAAGCAGGCCAGCTTCGAAAGCCCGTCATTGACAGCACAATGGCCCAGCCCCCATGGCTCTAACATAACAGTCTACACCACTCGCTCTCTCCCTCCCGCTGCATTCACTTCCTTTCAATTTAGACCGCACGGCTAATAGCGATGCATATGCTGTTGCAGCTGCCCGCGATCCGATCCAACGGCTCAGGGGCAGTGGTGGCCACTGTTTCTTCTCTCTCTCGATTCCCTCCAACCTTCAAAAACAGCAGCAGCAGCAAAATTCTCCCCTCCCCTTCATATCATTCTCACCATTACCCCCTTTCTTTTCCCAAATTCCCCATTTTATCATCTTCTTCTTTCCTTGGGTTTTCCTTTAAGAACCGGAAAACTATAACCGCTGCTTCTTCCTATCCTTTCTCTTCTCCCAACCCAGATTCTGAAGGGGCAAAATTGGCACAGGTGCCCTTCCTTTTTCTCCCTTTGAATTCTTTTGTTTTATTGGTTATTTCTCTCTGAATTTATTTAAAGAAATAGGATTTTTTTTCTCATTTTTTAAAGAATTTTTTTTGGGTTTCTTATGATTCAACTGCAGACATTGTGACAAATAATTTTTTCTCGTGTTAGTATTGGAAAATCTTGCTGAATATAAATATTAAAAATATTTATTTGTAATTGATAAATAATTTTTAAATTGTAAAGATATAGGTATAACATGATTTATGTTAGAACTTAAAATAAGTCTTGCGCTAAAATTGCAAAATTTAAAACTGCTGAAGTTTTGAAATTTTTGCAATATTATTTCGAATACCATTATATCAGAATTTCATGAGATTTTATAAATATTTGTGATGTTGGTTACGATGACTTTGGAGGGTGAATGTGTTTATCATTGGAGCATGAATTCAGTCCGCACGAAGATTTGGTGTGCACATTTATTCAACCGTGAAATACATTTGACACAACTTAAGTTCACACCAATATTCGGTGAGCACATTTATTCAACCGTCTAAAGAAAGGTGGGATGAATTTGTCAAGCATTTCAAGATGAGAATTTTCAGAAGTCCATTTTTAAATGAGTATTAAGACACCCCCAGTGGCCGTTATTGGACTTGAAAGATATGTGAGCACCATGGATTCTCAGCACACACCATGTGCAGCTGTTAGAGGGTCGTTTGGATGCGAGGAAAGTTGTGTTTGTGCAACTTGTCTAGGGCCATTCTGTCCTAAATAGGCTATCCAGGTCAGACTATGACTCTCGTGCAAGTTGTACTGATCCTTGTTTGTTAGACAAATGAAACAAGTAAAGAGGGGATGTGTAACATGTGGGAAGGTTAAGATAGTTATTGTGCAGGTGTAGATTGACACGTGGCACACATGAGGCACTTGAAAATTAATGGCAGCACATGTGGCATCTGTGGTTGCATGAATATGTGCATTGCACATGTCACCCACTTGGCAGATGTGATGCATGTGCACAGAACATTATATTTTCCCCAGCACCGAACTACGGATAAGCTCTACTTAGATATCCCACCTTTTTAGCAAGTATAGACTATCCTTGGTAATGTACATATTTTGAGTAGATGTTGCCCTTGTTTTATGAGGACAACATGTTTGTAGATCCTGCGGTGTGTATTGGTTGAAGATGACATAGTTTTGATTGACGAGATGAGGGAGGGAGTAATGCAAAGCTAGAACTATGGAGGAATGCTTTAGAATCTAAATGTTTTAAAATTAGTTAGACAAAAAAGAACATATGGATATGGAATGCAATTTTAGTAACATAGGAGTGAAAACAAAGAATTAGTTAAGATTGCTGACCAAGAGGTACCCAAAAATAAATAAATAAAAATTGATATCTTGGGTCAATAATTCAAGAGAGCAGAGAGATTAAGAAGGATGCTGCTCATAGAACTAGAACCAAGTGGATCAAGTGGAGATGTACCTCTGGAGTGTTATGTGATTGCTACATACCAATGAATCTGAACTGATAATCCTATAGGATTGCTATTAGACCAGCCATGCCTATGAGGCAAAATGTTGGGCATTCAAAGAACATGTTCTTAGGATGAGCATAGTGGAAATGAGGATGTTAATGTGGATGAGTGGCAAGACAAGGAAAGGTAGAATTAGGAATGACTACATTCAAGGGAACTTAGGAGTAGCACGTAATAAGATGATGGACAATAGACTTATGCTTTAGCCACGTGCAAGTACGATGAAGAATTGCATTGATTGGAAGCAGTGAGTCCGTTCAAGTTCATCATCATCATCATTCAAGCCTCATCCGAACTAATTGGGATCAGCTACATGGATCTTTTTCTGCCATTCCACTCTATTAAGGACCATAAATTCAATTAGACATAGGTCATTAAGTCTTTTCTTACTTTCTTCGCCCACGCCCTTTTGGGCTTTCCCCTTGCCTTTTAGAGCTTTCAACTTGCACCAACACACTCCTAACTGGCACATGACCTGGTCTCTGTTGCACATAACCAAACCATCTAAGTCTCATTTCCCTCATCTTATTACCAATTGGTGCTACTCCTAAGTTCCCTTGAATGCATTTATGATGCATCTAAACTGGGAACTGTTATTGAGAAATTTTGTTTTGACTTTCTTATATGTCATATTCTTAATATCTAAGCAATTTCTAAGTGCCTGGATATCATCCATCACACTCTGTGAGAGTATCAAATTTCTACTCTTTCTTTTATATATAGGGAATAATAGAGGTTTTGTCATTGTGCTTAGCACTTTAGAGAATAGTGATTCCTTGATCTAACCAAACTCTCTCTTATTCCTCTCTAATTATCCATTATTTTCTTTACTCCATTGCTATCACTGTAGGCAAGTTTTTCCACTAGTATTGCTACTTTTTCTCCTGTTTGTCGGTAATTGTAACTAAAAGCATATGAGTCTCTACTCAGTTGAGGATTAATAGTTTTGCTGCTATGAGAAAGTATATGATTTGGGAGCAGTTTTGTATAAAGTACATGATTTGGGAGCAGTTTTGTATTTTGCATTGAATTCTCTTTGGAGAAGCGCAAATGGTGCTTCTCTAGCTGCTGGATATGTCATGTGCGTGCCGACATTGTACAGGTACGCAAGATTGAGTCCATTAACCTGATGGGCCCCACCGCGTATATGCTCTAGCCTGAAAAGTTGGGCTGAATACTACTCATCTGGTGGGCCACATGTGCATGTTGTATAGCTGTCCATTTTTTCTGCACACGTGGTTTGCACTGGGGCCTGCCTTTTGAACAGCTCAGTTTTCACATCTACATACTACCTTGGCATATGTGGGGCATTGGGGCTAGTCCTCCTTCCTCTTAGCAGGGCTCTTCAGTTTGATAGGAGGCAATTTAGGAAGATAAGATGAAGGTTTAATTCACCACGAAATACGTATCTCTGTTATGAAACTTCTTGCTCCTTAGATGCAACTACTAATGCTGCAGTTTGTTCAGCTAATTAGATCCATCTATTTCTTTCAGAAATATCCGTATCAATTATTTAAGCAGACCATTACTTGAATCTGCAGGTTTCGAAGAGATTAGCAAATACTTCTAGACATTTCAAACGGTTGGGTAGTCTAGGATTTTGGAGTCAGTTAGTGTGCACTGTGGTGGCTGCTGGAATTCTCTCATTCTCTGCAGTTGTTAATGGGAAGATCACGTCACCATTTACATTCTACGCCACTGCGGGTGGTATTGCGGCAGCATTTGTGTCAGTGTTTTGGTCATTCGGCTACATTCGTCTGTCTGACCAGCTTCGAAGAACTGCAAATGAACCAACAAAGGTAATCCAAAAGTTTATGTTTTCTCCGCAAAAAATGTGCTGTCCAGCTTTTATAATCTGTTACTGACTATTAACTGGATTATAGACTTTATAGTTGGAATATGCAACCTTATTTTCATATGAATTTTATACTAAATTGATTAACAAGCATCTTCGTTTCAAAATTTTAGGCAAAAATATGCATAAATAAATTCAAAGTAAGAATATTTGACAAAGACAATAGATCTTTTCTTTTTTTATTTCTATTTTGTGATTTGTTGTGGAAATACCAAATAGCACTGACAAAGACGATTGTGTATGTGGTCGTGGATGTCATAGGGAATCTGATTGCATCATATTTTGTGTGATCGTGGATGTCACGGGAGATATAATTGCATCCTATTTTTTATGATGTGGTGTCCCTCACTATATTTTGACACTTGATCGATGACACTAGCACCAACAATCCATAACATCAAAACATCTCACCTATTCATAGTAGTATAGCATTGCTTCATTCTGCTGACTTTGGAGTTTTAAGACTAACTTTCATCATCGCCATCTATGCCTTTCCCAACTAACTAGTGTCAGCTACAAGAAGCTTTTTTTGCCGTTCCGCTCTATAGAGGGCCATAACTTCAATTAGACCATTGGTCAAGTCTTTTCTTACTACCTCCACCCATGTCCTGTCATACCTCCAAAATTTGGCATTGAGTCCAATGTCCCTAGTCCCGAGTTTCCAGGGTGTGAGGTCTAAGATTTTCAAATAATTCTCATTTGGCATTCACATCTAGATTAAATCACATGAAAAACGTAATAAGAATTCTAATAATCTCAACCACTACAGAATTTAAGTTCATGTCCATAAATAAAATAATTTATGATGTGGTGTCCCTCACTATATTCTGACACTTGATCGATGACACTAGCACCAACAATCCATAACATCAAAACATCTCACCTATTCATAGTAGTATAGCATTGCTTCATTCTGCTGACTTTGGAGTCTTAAGACTAACTTTCATCATCACCATTTATGCCTTTCCCAATTAACTAGTGTCAGCTACAAGAATCTTTTTTTTGCCGTTCCGTTCTATAAAGGACCATAACTTCAATTAGACCATTGGTCAAGTCTTTTCTTACTACCTCCACCCATGTCCTGTCACACCTCCAAAATTCAGCATTGAGTCCAATGTCCCTAGTCCCGAGTTTTCAGGGTGTGAGGTCTAAGGTTTTCAAATAATTCTCATTTGGCATTCACATCTAGATTAAATCACATGAAAAACGTAATAAGAATTCTAATAATCTCAACCACTACAGAATTTAAGTTCATGTCCATAAATAAAATAAAAATATATATATAAATAAGGAACCCACAATTATATGTAAAGTTCACTAATCTCTACACCATCACGTAGGGTCTTACTACAATGCTTCCTTTATTAAGTAAACATACTAGGACGGAATTCCAAAGAATATAATAATAATAACTAGCTGAGTTTTCCAAGTACTCGTGATCACTATCCTTCAGATTAATTCTTGCAACTGAAATGTTCCAAACATTGGTGAGCTACAAAGCCTAGTGATGAGGACCCAAAATAGGTATTTAATACTTACCAAAATGGCTAATTTAAAAAAATATATTCAAAAGAACGAAAGTTTTCAATACGACAAATCTAAATATGCAACCTAATAAACATAATAGTCCACAATTAAAAAATTACCAATAAGGCAAATTTCACGAGATTTGCATTAGAAAATTCTAACATATATGATTATACCTATTTGGAAACATGAGTGCGCACGAGGATAAATATAAAGCACTATGCAGTACTAACTAAGCTTAAGGGACTTCAACCCAGGGACCAAGCCCAATATATTGACTTTACGGACTTTCAACCCAGGGACTCAACCCGATAAATTGACTTTAGGGTTTTTTAACCCAGGGACTCACCCCGACATGTTAGCTTTAAGGACTTTCACCTAGGGACTCATTCCAACATGTTAGCTTCCGGGACTTGCAACCTGAGGGACGGTGTGTTGCCCTACTCTTTACCGGTGTTCCGTGAACCCATGATCAGGTTCTTGATGAGGACATCGTGCACACGCATGCTCGCACACCACCACCCCTACGCACATACGTACGCAGAAGGAGGACCCCACCATCGATCTGGCTCGATGACGACGTCCAGGGAGGGCCTCCTAGTTAGAAGACAAGTTTTGGTTCAGAAAAAGTGGGCCCGATAGTCAAGAAAAGCCCATCATGGGATCTCATGATCGTGGCCCACTCGTCAGATTGATTTCATATTTTATGTTTTGCTTATTGTTATTATTTAGAACATTGTGAACGCTTTAGATTTCTCTATTTGTTTTTTTTAGTTTACTTCATCACCAAGTAATAGGTTGCGCACATGGTGCGAGTTTTGGGGTATAGGATTTTTCCTATAAATAGGCACCCTTTGTAGTTCTTTTGATTCATTCAAGTTTAATAAAAATTCCTGCTTTATTTTTCTGCTCTCTTCGTGAGTTGTCGAAGAATTCAAAAGTGGGTGCGAAGCCCTCCCTTTTCGAAGGGCTAACTCCGTGGTGCGAAGCCACATCGATCCCGATTCATCCCCATCCTCCATTATCTCTTTTCTTCTATCTTCCACCATCATCCATACTTCACATTCGTCCTTGGTTGCATCAGTTTCCTTTCATTATAGCAGGTTCTTAGATTTCGGCCCGCAGGGGGCTGAAACTTCAACGGAGCACCACGCCCAAATCAGAGCTCGGATCGACGTCAAAATCGGGGGTTTTGCAGCCCAGGCCTAGCTGACCAAGGCCTAGGAATCCTTTTCCGGATTCTCTCCCCCCTCACACGTGCGGCCAGCCTCAGGCGCACGTGCGCCCGCACCTGGCCCGCTGTCCACACCCGGGAGCATCTCGGGTTCAAGTTTTTCCTCTTTTCCTTTTTTTATATACCTAATTGCATAACCCTATACCTAGATTACATTATCCCTCACTGATTTGCCCTTTTACTCACCCTAGGGTTCCTTGAATTGAAATTAGGGAATCCCTTAGATTAGGGACTGATTTTTATGCATGAGTGGTTGATTTTATTTCTCTTTGACATCGTTTGGCTTATAATTTTTATTGGTCCAGCCCTAGTCTGTGTCAGCTTGGACCCGCATAGATGCCCTTTCTTAATTGAATGTTTGGATTTTCATGTGGGATGTGGAATTTGTGTGATTGTTTCTGAATTGGTAGGATCTAAGCCTGAAATCTTGCATGTCATATTTAATTTTCCATGTCCTGCATCGGTTCTTCACAAAGAAACTTTCCAAAGTTCGCGATCCTTTAGGGATATCCCAGGGTAGAGTATCGTACCTTCCATAGTACTTGCTATAATGATGAATGTAGTAACCATAACTTCACGAAAATCTAATGAAAACACATTAATAACTAAAATACATACCTTATTGAAAATTTTTTAAAACTAAAATATATAAAAAAAAATTAAAACTAAAATATATAAAAATTTCATATTATAATCAATTTCATACAGTTGTGATTCAACCCAAAAGTTCAGCGGGTATCGAAAGTCCAACCCATACCGGTTGAGTGATTTCCCGTTTAATGACAATTCATCCGGTTCATCGGCAACTTGTAGTTGCAGAAATTTCCAGTTCTGTCGGGTTTGTTTTCTTCCAACATTTTGGAATTTCTACTGGCCGAATTATTTTTGTAGTTTTTCTAGTAATTCATCATCAAGTCTACTCTCATCTCACAAATTTTCATTACATTCTGAGTTCTAGAAAAAATATTAAAATTCTTGAAGTATTAGTTGCCTGAAACTTACGATTTTCTAGGTAGTAAAACGTTCTAAAATCAGCCTCATTTGAGTTTGGGTTCTGCTTTCTATTTATTTTTCCCTAAAACTAGACTTATCAAGCTTCATTTTGGCTAGTTATTAATGTGTTTTCATTAAAGTTTCATGATGTTATGGTTACTGCATTCATCATTATAGAAAGTACTGTGGAAGTTACGAGTACTCTATCTTGGGATATCCCTAAAAGATCACAAACTTTGGAAAGTTTCTTTGTGGAGAACCTGATCATGGGTTCCCGGGACATCGGTAAAGAGTAGGGCGACACATCGTCTCTCGAGTTGCAAATTCCAGAAGATAACATGTCGAGCTGAGTCCCTAGGTGAAAGTCCCTATAGCTCAGTATCACATCGTTATTTATATTTATTCTCAGCGCACTCATGTTTCCAAATAGGTACAATCATCTATGTTAAAATTTTCTAATGCAAACCTCATGTAATCTGACTTATTGGTAATTTATTGTTTGTGGATTATTATGATTGTTAGGTTGTATTTTAGAATTGCCCTATTGAAAACTTTTGTTCTTTTGAATATCTGTTTTTTTTTTTAAAAAAAATTAATTAGCCATTTTTTACAAGTATTAAATACCAATTTTGGGTTTTCCTCACTAGGCTTTGCAACTCACCTATGTTTGGGACATTTCAATTGTAGGAATTAATCTGAAGGATTGTGATCACGAGAAAGGATACTTGAAAGACTAAGCTAGTTAGCATTATTATATTCTTTCGAATTCTGTCGTAGTATGTTTACTTAATAAATGAAGCATTGTAGTTGGACCCTACGTGATGGTTGTAAAGATTAGTGAACTTTACTTATGATTGTGAGTTCTTTATTTATATTTTTATTTATTCTATTTTGGATATGAACTTAAATTCCGCAGTGGTTGAGGTGATTAGAATTCCTATCATGTTTTTCATGTGATTTAATCTAGATGTGAATGCTAAATGAGAATCATTTGAAAATCTTATACCTCACACCTTGGAAACTCGGGATTGGGGGCATTGGACTCGGTGCCGAATTTTGGGGGCGTGACATGTCCTTTTGGGCTTTCCCCTTGCCCTTTTGGAGCCTTCAACTTGTACCAACTTACTCTTTCTAACTAGTGTATTTCTCGGTCTCTGTTGCACATGACCAAACCATGTAAGTCTACTTTCTCTCATGTTATTACCTATAAGTGCTACTCCAAGTTCCCTTGAAGGCATCCATTTCTAATTCTATCCCTCCTTGTCTCGCCACTTATCAATCTCAACATCTTCCTTTCAGCTACACTCATCCAATGAACGTGTTGTTCCTTAATTGCCCAACATTTTATTCGATAAAGTATGATTGGTTTTATAATTATCCTATAAATTTCCCTTTTAGTTTGAGTGGTACATGATGATCACATCAAACTCCAGAGACATATCTCCATTTCTTCCACCCTGCTTGAATTCTATGCACAACATCCTCCTCGATGTCTCCGCTCTCATGAATTACCAACCCAAGATATTGAATGTGGTCATTTTTGGAAACTTCTTGGTCAAAAATCTTAACTAATTCCTTGTTCCCACTCCTATTGTTACTAAAATTGCACTCAATACACTTTGTTTTAGTGTGACTAATTTTAAATCCTTTAGATTCTAAAACACCCCTCCATAAATTTGGCTTTGTGTTTACAACCTTGCGTCTTATCAATTAAAACTGTCATCTGCGAACAATATACATCTTGGGATCTCTACCTATAAATGCCTCGTTGACTTGTCCATAACTATTGCAAAAAGGTATTGGCTTAAAATGCCGACCACTAGTGCAAGCTTACGGTAATTGAGAACTCACTTGTCTCTCCACTAGTGGTCCTAACATTTGTTACCGCTTCCTCATGCATATCCTTGATCATGTTTATATATCCTTGATCATGTCATTTAAGACTTAAATGTCAAATGTATAATAATCAGTCTTTATGCGTGCTTAAAACTACTTTCATTTATTACTTTGACATTTTTCCTAAGTAATTAAATAAGCCATCTGCATAGCGTATACCAAAGAAGTGGGTTGGAGTGAGAAATAAGCTTTACTGGCTATGGTAAGGAAGGAGATTCTCTCTAGACACTCAAAGGGAAAATTCTATTGGAGCTATGTCAAAGGTTGAAACTGTAACACCCTGAAAATCGAGGTCGAGCAATGCTCTACTCCCGAGTTCCAACGCATCACTTATGCAACATGGATAATGATGTTTAGATGTCATCCATTAGCAATGCAGTAAACATGAGTGGGATTATACTAAAACAGCATATCATACTCCAGAGTTAATGTAATTTGGCAAACGGAAGATTGAAATATATGCATTTAATTATGAAAACGTTTCACAAATTTCGGAGTATGAGTATGAAACCGGGCTAAATATATACATGTGTTGTTTCTAACCATATAAAATGCGGGAAGTAAATGTGTTCAACTAAACAAGTATCCCAGTAGTCCCTGCGCATCGGTATGAGATCTACATTGATCCGCCCGATAGTTGAACGTAGGAGAACTCTTCCTCCTCGCCTACGAAGTCCAACTCTACTGTGTATACCTCGCCATCACCTGCATCTAAACCAGAGTCTGGGTGGTGTTTTAAAACACCATCCCAGGTAGGAATGAGTAGCTAATTCAGTGGAACTATAAAGTAAAGGTTAATATGTTATCAATTCAGTCAAGCAGTAATAATAAAGCAATACAACAAGCATTCCTAGGTACTCTGGTTAATGCAAGGATGATATGTGATAATGATGCATGCCCTCGCCTGTACTCCCTCTGCGACATCATCTCACGATCGCGGCATGCACCCCTTCCTCTGTGCTCAACTCCAATGCCAAAGGCACATGCAAATGCGGTGCATGTACGTGATTAGTCAAGTTCTTAATTAGACTTATTCATACAGCAGGTTGGGGAAGCTAAGGTACCTCCCTTTATATCATTTACCCAAACGATGATCCATCTAGGGTCGTCAATCCTAGTTAATCACATACGATAGGCAAGTTATAGGGCAATGTCACCCTGATTTAAAAGCAGTGGACAGGCAAGTTCAGGTCACTATGAAGAGGCTCGTCACCTCAGCATAGGCCTTAGTTTATACTCGAGGTCACTACGGGAAAGGCTCGTCACCTTAGCGTAGGCCGATAGATCGAACACAGTGTCCCATACCACCGTATTCGACTCACAAATTTGGGTTGCTCACTGGTCACTACGGGGAGGCTCGTCACCCCAGCGTAGGCGGACAGCTCAACAACGGTGTCCCATATCACCATGCTCGGCTCATGAGTCTTAACGGATCGTGGTACCAAGGTTAAACGGGTTTTTCACTGATAGTTAGTACCTTAGATTCAAGCAGTAGCGTCCATACATGGTGAATATACATTAGGCCAATCAGGTTGCTTAACAAGCTCGACTGGTACGAGCGTACATTGAATTGATCGACATGGAGTGCGTAAACATTCCACGTGGCCTAACCACTGTCGACAAACAGCGTACAACTCGGATTCATCGAACGTGTCTTGTGTGGCGAAATGACCTCGACCACTAATTCGGGAATCATTACCAATTGTCTGGACTACGCGGTAGTCCCAATCATATTCATACACAATAGGCATTCATATGTGATAATAAAAGCAGCATGTGACAAACAATTCAAATATAAATCTCATTTGAGCATTTTGACAACACATAGCACACATGTTATTATACATAGGCATTTCATCCATAAACCACATAGTAGTAAGATAGGTTACATAAAGGAAACTATAACTATAGATAGGGGAGTCGAGAATCCTATCTCAACACCCTCGTTAAATACATCCCAACAAGCATTTTCTCATTCAGGCATTTTATCAAACAGTTAGACTACACATATTCCATACATGTAATAAATTAGTTAAAACCCATATTATAGCAAATCCTTCCACATAGGAGTTACCATACGTACAACAATCCTGTATTCTCAAACAACGATCATAACAAACACAAATCATAATTCCATATTCATTCAAACATTTCAACAAACACATAGAATGCATTAAAAACCAACATAGTTTATATATATATATATTATATATATATATATATTATATATATATATTATTATATATATATATATATCTATATATATATATACGGAAGACATCGTATCTAAGCATATATGATAGCAACCAAGTCAGTCATAAATCATTAGCTGACATTGAAAGGCTTGAAAACCATAACCTAAACGTTTATAGTCCGCACCTTTCGTCGGTTTGCTCGTTACGAACTCGGTTCGTACACTACGTCTCCGTCTACAGCACAACGGCTGCCTAAATCACGAAGCGGGTTAGCTATTTCGTCAAATCCTCTATTTGGATTTACTAAAACAAGATTAGGGTTAGGATTTCTTACCCAAATCGAAGTCAGAATCAACGGTGTAACGATGGTGGGGTGGCGATTCGGCGTGTGGAGTCGTGGGAGTGAATCCCAACAACGATCTCCAGGAATCCCTCTCTTCTCCTCACTCTTTTCTCCTCTTTTCTCTCTTCTCTCCTAGGGTTAGAGAAATTCGTATGAAAGAGAGGTGTGGGTTTAAGGTCCTTATATAGGCCCAGAACTTACGCAAATGGCCCCAAGGCCATGGTATACTTAAGCTATAGCCAAAGGGCATCTGTTTCGGGCCAACGGAGCTCATTTGGGGGTCCATTACTTGTACACGGTCAAGGGCAAGTTCCCTAACAATGGATCTAAGCCAGGTTAAGATTTCGGTCCGATCGGTTTTGTGGATCGACCGTGGAGGACCAGTTTTCAGTTCAACGGCTATCGTCACTCGATCAGGGCCACAGGTACACTGACCTGTGTAGGAAATTTCCTGATCCAAGGGTGTAGTTGGGTCAGAATCTGACGGTCTGAAACCTTAAATTTGGCCCATAAGCGAACGTCCCAAATCACTTAAGTCTGAGTTTATTTTCTAAAGATATTCGCGTTTCCCACACACTTCACTTGGGGCTCAAGTTGTGCGTTTCTGGACACTAATTGGGCTCAATTTCCGCGATGGTTGTTAAGCCCAATAAGACGGTCATAACCGTATAGTTTCGCCTTCATCGGACTTTCGACGCGCGGTCCAGGTCTGATACGGAGTTTCAATGTCTCTCGATAGCAACTGGGTTTTGAGATTACCCTAGGTTTTTAAGTAATGTTGAGTTAGTGATTTTAATGGTTTTGGGTCTTGTGGTTTGTATAGAAAGTGGTTCTAGCTAATTCCACCACCACTTATTTAGTTTAGTACTTAACTAATTTCACCCTAATTACGACAGAATAAGGTCCTAGGGTAGTTCTATGTCCCTTTTTGGCACTTTTAGTTAGTATATTATTTTAATTATTTTTCTAATAGTTCGTCATCAAGTTTACTTCATCTCCACCAAATTTCATTAGATTTCGATTGTAGAAAAATTCTCGAAGTAACAGCTGTCCAAACTGATAATTTTTGGACAGTTGTCACATCAACCTAGATTTAACTACATTAAAATTTTTATTATATTTTTCACTTATTTTTATATGAAACTAGACTTATCAAGCTTCAATCTGGCTTTTGAATCACCTAATTCGAAGTTATAACGAGGGAGATATGACTTTTTGAAGTCGTTCGAAAACTGCAGAATTTTGCAGCGAGGGTCCACCGATTTTTGGTGCACCGGCGGTGCGCCACGGTTGGTTGGAGTGCCGGCCACCCGATGTTTTTGAAACGGCCTTATTTTGCAGACCGGAATGAGTTATTCGACGTGCAATATATGATTTGGGGTAGGAGAAGCTGATCTAACAAAATAACCTATTTATTTTGTGAGATTACATAAGGTTAATGGTCAAAAACCCATTTTATTTATATATTTACTATTTATAGTAAATTTTAGTTTAAGAATTGTTCTTCATCATTTAAACTTTATGATTAGTGTCTAATATAAAAGTACTTAGAAAAATTTGAAGAATGAGGTGGTGAAAGGTGAGATTTCGAAGGAAATGGGTTGAAAAAGGATTTTAAACTTTGGGATTGAGTTTTTGAGAAGTCAATAAGGTGTTATGATCGACCCATTGCCTAAGGACGTCTAACTCCAAGTTGGCAAAAATCCGGAATGTTACAGAAACACATAGTTGTGAGAAATGGTGTGGACGAACAAGAGCTATTTCTCTTACATTTGGAACCATTGTTAGAAGTATCCTTAATATTATCGAAATATCTCTGATATTATCCATATCTCCAGCTTAGCAATACCGATAACACTGGTAGTATCAGAAATTTCAGGTATCGGCAATGTATCGCCAATATTTTTGACAATGCAAATTCCAAGTGTCACTTGTATCTCCAGCATATCAGCGATATTTTGATAAAATCGCCAATGTATCGATATCACCTAAAATCTATTCATTTCAAAAAAAAAAAAGAAAAAAAGAAAAAAATGAGTGCATCGTTGTATGCAGTGTTCAATTTGTTGACGATAATATTGTTAATATTGTGATATTATTGTTATTGTAACATGGGTAATATCGAGACCACAATCTTTCGTTTTCCTTCCAATTGTCAACGATTTCTCAACAAAATATCATGTATTTTCGATATTATGAAATATCAATGTACGTTTGAATGGAAGATTAGATGGTTGGATGGATAGATGGGATAGTGGGACTAATTTCTTACGACAAACATGCTTTTAGGCCTCCATGAAATGGAAACTTATTACGTATGCATTATTTTTTGCAATTTTTTTATTCATTAATATGCAAATATGTGTATTTTAGCTTCTCCTGAAGTTTCACTGAAAAAATCCACAATTTCCCATGTTTTCCCAATGTTTCCCCGCATTTCCGGTTATCGACGAAATCGATATTGTTTCCGTATCCCTGGCCAATGAAACTGTAGCAATACCGATACTTCAAACATTGGTTGGAACTAACATTATTTAAATCTAATCAACTAATTTGGACTTCACATGAATATTCATTTGCATAGATTCTATGCTAAGGAATCTCCTACTTAGATGTTGACGATTCAATTACTACATTCTATTTTGAGCAAATAGACCCTAGCGTTGTTGCTCCATGGCATCGGATTGTGAGAAGGCTCTCTTCCCCCATGGTCAGCAAGTTCTTTTCATTCCTTTTAGCTACTTTTAAAATGAAGCTTTCTAGTCCCTATCAATTGGTAATTGCAAATGGAGCAATAGATCTTTCTACTTATTTAAGTACCTCTTTTCAAACTCTAGAGTGTTGTTTTAGTTATGGGTTGGAATAAATCATTGACCAAAAGGCAACACCTGAATCTAACCACATTTCTCCTTTGGAGAGTCTTATCATTTGTGGGGTCAAAAGTACATTCCCGACCATGGAATGCCACGAGCCATTAGTTATATCTCATGGAGACTTTAATAAATTATTGTTACCTCTAAAAAAATCTCTTAGCGAAAATCTTGATTGAAAGGAAAATAAAACACTACACATGTATGTGAAGAGTGCAATGTGTGCACTGTGCGAGGTGACCTAGTGACCTCGTCTAATTTTCTGTAACTTCACATGCCGAATATTGTTGATGTCGAATCCCTGGCTGTTTTCGCTAACATTTGGCCATATCTCCTAAGTTGTTAGGTGTCAAGGCAAGCTTATTATTTGTGAGTGTTGGGTGCATCTGTGAGTCGTTGGCCGACATGATCCCTCTTTAGTATGGAGCATTGAGATATCCATGTAGACGCAAAGTGTGAAACGACCCTTAGCCGCAAAGCATCTTACACCTTTAGCTGTAGAGCGTAGATAGGCTCCATTGGCCTTGAGAAGCATTGATAGGCATTGGTGGGATAATATCCATTGTGAATCACTCGGGGGTGATTAGTCCAACAGGCTCTGGAGGATAGCCTAGTGAGACCACTGCATGTAGTCCATGTTAAATAGTTCTGTTCGGTTGGGACTTTGCATATAGATAATATAGATGTGTGTGAGATTTGTTAGTGCACTGATTTGTGCACCTTTTTTGTCAATCACGTAAGTCCGTGTGTCATATAGTCGGTTGAGCCCTTGGAAGCTGAAGACTAAAGACGCAAGAGGACGTGGAGCATCAAAGAGCAAACATGTATATGAGGTGCCTTGGTGACCCTAACGTTGAACCAAAACAACTCTTGAACCTTTAGATGATCTTAACCTTAATAGGTAAACCTTGTTGATCATCCCTTAGCCTTAGAAGATTAATTAGAACATGATAAGTAAGGCTAGAAGAGGTGCGAAGTTGCTATAAAATCGTATGCCCAAAATAACAGTTTTCAGGTGGTCCTTGATCCCATCGACAGGTTGTTGATGGGACTTGATGGAATCGAAGGACCACTCGATCCGGTCGAAAAATTAGTCTAGCAACCCAACAAATAAATTCATGGATTTTCTCAATGGATCGATAGTGCGATCGGATCAACAGAGCCGTTAACTATCTGTTTATAGCAATTGCAAATCGGTTTCTTATAAAAGGGCATTCGACTCTTGAGCAAAAGTATAAGTTTTTTATGCAATAGAAGCTTAAGAGATTCTTCACTCATATCCCACATCCCTAGCTTCTAAATCCATGATATCTAAGTCATCTTTCCTTGTGATTCATCACTTGAAAGAGAATTCTTACCTCAAATGAGAAGCGAAACTTGATCTCTACCTTATTCTAGAGATTAGACTTGAACCATAGTACAATCCTTGTCTAAATCCTCTAGAACACCCATCTAGGTGAATCCCTACTAGGTATCTACTTCAATCCTTAGTTATAAGAGATTCAACCCAACTCCCATCACTTTAGTCACCTCAGTAGATCATTGCATGAAAGGCGTTTGATCTTGGAGCTGAAGCATTGGCAAGCATCAGCATCAATGATCGGGGAAGTAATTGAAGAGCGGATTCAAGCACAAGAGAGCTCTGAAGAAGCGACTCAAGAATGACGCATCAACGAGACTCAATTCGAAAAGTGTCATGTATGAGTCCATGCTCTCTTTCATTTTGTAGGATTGAGGGTAAGATTTTGTAAATCAAACTTGATAGGATCTTGTATAGGGCCGAATTCATCGGACACGGGTGTGTACGTGTTAGTCTCCGTGGGAGCCTCCAGTGGGAGTAAACCTAAGTCCTTGGTCTAGGACCGAGGTTGTTGGTTAGCTGATAGAAAACCAACTAAAGTCTCTTGCAGGAGCCTCCGTTGGGAGTGTACGCTAAGTTCATGTGTAGGACCACAGTCCTTATGTATGGCTGTAAAGGTTAGAGGTGAACCTGATTTAAAACCTCCGATAGTGAAATCCAGTACACTCAGGGAGAGTGCATCCGCCGGGAGTAGAGTAAGGAAACCGAAACACTATATATGCTCGTGTTTAGAATTGTCATTTGAGCACTTTTCTAATTATGCTTATGTGATTGATTAGTAAATTATATGTATGCATAATTAGATGAATGGTAGGAATTGAATATTTAGCACATTCCACACACGTGCACTATCGGTTTTAGACTAGTCGCTTGATTGGCATATCTATTGTAGTCTATGTGATTGGACCCACTATTGGCTTGGAAGCCTTATGTTAAATTGTCTTAATTAGTTTAATTAGGCAATTGTGTTAAATTGTCGTTCATTCCTTAGATCCTCCATGCTTTTGTGTGTCGTGGGAGACTATTTCACACAATTTCAAGATTGCCCAATGGATTATGATCGTGACAACTCAAATCATCCCAACGGAATTTGTAGGTATGGTAATGCCCTATCTTAGAGGACTGTACACTGGGAATTGGTGTGGGAAGGGCAATGGTTGTCTTGTCATGGAAGGCACTCACCAGGGTTGTGTATGGAGGTAGAGTGCTTAACCACACTCCATGGTGGCTATAACACGTTTGGCGCTTGTGATGGCACTAGATGGGGCCTATTCAGCACCAGTGGTGCCATAAGATCAAAGCGTGGTGCTCTTTAGTGTTGTTGCAACTAATGCTTATGCAGCTTGGTCTGCACGCTATGCTTCATTGGTTTAGTTAGTGAGGGGGTGTTATGCTGTCGTGGAGGCTTAAGGGTTAAAGAGCATTGCTCACTTGTTCCGTGTTTTGCTTGCATACAACCAGTGTTTGAAGTATCGGTATCACTACAAGTTTCATTGGTCGGGAATACAAAAACAATATCGATATCGCCGATAACCGGAAATACAGTGAAATGTTGAGGAGAATGGTGGGATTTCTTAGTGTTACTTCAGGAGATGCTAAAATATACACATTTGCATATTTAGGAATATAAAAATTGCGAAAAGAGTGCATAACTAATTAGTTTCCATTTAATAGGGGTTTAAAAGCATGTGTTGTCGTAAGAAATCACTTCAATCATACCATCCATCCAAGCATCCATTAATATTTCAAAATATCGACAACACATGACATTTCCCCGAAAAATTGTTGACAATTGGAAAGGAAATGATAGATTGTGGTCTCGATATTGCCCACGTTGGGATAATGATAATATCGCAATATTATCATCGACAAATTGAACACTACATACAACCATGCGCCCATTTAAAAAAAAAAAAAATGAAATGTAATTTTTTTTAATAAATAGATTTTTGGCGATATCGATACATCAACAATATTATCGAAATACCACCGATATACTGGCGACACATGCGACACCTGAAATTTACACAATAAAAAATATTGGCAATACATTGGCGATACAAACAACACCAGAATTTACACAATCGAAAATATTGGTGATACATTAGTTGATACTTAGCAACACATCAATGATACGTGGAATTTCTGATATTA
>JAJHSJ010000012.1:19684686-19799375 GCA_021015155.1 Magnolia officinalis | reverse complement strand
CTATATTGACGCACTTTAGGACTTGAGCCCAAAAACGAAACAGATTCAAATTCCAAGTGGACCATACTATAGGAAACAACAGTGATTGACCATTAAAACTTCTTACAGGCCACAAAAGTTTAAATCAAGCTGATATTTGATTTTTTTTTTCTTTCATCCAAGTTTCTATGACCTTACCAACATGTTGGATAGCAAAGAAACATTGCTACAGTGGGTCTTAACAAGTATTTAATGGTGAGCGTTCAATCACCACTGTTTCTTATAAATCATTCACCGATTTGAATCTGCCTCATTTTGGGCTCATGGGCTAAAATGACTTGGCAAAACGGATAGATGGCATAGATGTAGAATATCTACATCAAGGTGGGCCCCATGGTAAGGGCGCCACCGTCTAGGGTAATGCTCTCTTAGACACAGCCGAGCGTTGCTCAATTAATACACGAGCTTAAAATATTAGGCCCAGGCCCAACCATTGTCCTGATATTTCAGCCCAAGCCCAGCCAGAAGCAGGCCAGCTTCGAAAGCCCGTCATTGACAGCACAATGGCCCAGCCCCCATGGCTCTAACATAACAGTCTACACCACTCGCTCTCTCCCTCCCGCTGCATTCACTTCCTTTCAATTTAGACCGCACGGCTAATAGCGATGCATATGCTGTTGCAGCTGCCCGCGATCCGATCCAACGGCTCAGGGGCAGTGGTGGCCACTGTTTCTTCTCTCTCTCGATTCCCTCCAACCTTCAAAAACAGCAGCAGCAGCAAAATTCTCCCCTCCCCTTCATATCATTCTCACCATTACCCCCTTTCTTTTCCCAAATTCCCCATTTTATCATCTTCTTCTTTCCTTGGGTTTTCCTTTAAGAACCGGAAAACTATAACCGCTGCTTCTTCCTATCCTTTCTCTTCTCCCAACCCAGATTCTGAAGGGGCAAAATTGGCACAGGTGCCCTTCCTTTTTCTCCCTTTGAATTCTTTTGTTTTATTGGTTATTTCTCTCTGAATTTATTTAAAGAAATAGGATTTTTTTTCTCATTTTTTAAAGAATTTTTTTTGGGTTTCTTATGATTCAACTGCAGACATTGTGACAAATAATTTTTTCTCGTGTTAGTATTGGAAAATCTTGCTGAATATAAATATTAATAAATATTTATTTGTAATTGATAAATAATTTTTAAAATTGTAAAGATATAGGTATAACATGATTTATGTTAGAACTTAAAATAAGTCTTGCGCTAAAATTGCAAAATTTAAAACTGCTGAAGTTTTGAAATTTTTGCAATATTATTTCGAATACCATTATATCAGAATTTCATGAGATTTTATAAATATTTGTGATGTTGACGATGACTTTGGAGGGTGAATGTGTTTATCATTGGAGCATGAATTCAGTCCGCACGAAGATTTGGTGTGCACATTTATTCAACCGTGAAATACATTTGACACAACTTAAGTTCACACCAATATTCGGTGAGCACATTTATTCAACCGTCTAAAGAAAGGTGGGATGAATTTGTCAAGCATTTCAAGATGAGAATTTTCAGAAGTCCATTTTTAAATGAGTATTAAGACACCCCCAGTGGCCGTTATTGGACTTGAAAGATATGTGAGCACCATGGATTCTCAGCACACACCATGTGCAGCTGTTAGAGGGTCGTTTGGATGCGAGGAAAGTTGTGTTTGCGCAACTTGTCTAGGGCCATTCTGTCCTAAATAGGCTATCCAGGTCAGACTATGACTCTCGTGCAAGTTGTACTGATCCTTGTTTGTTAGACAAATGAAACAAGTAAAGAGGGGATGTGTAACATGTGGGAAGGTTAAGATAGTTATTGTGCAGGTGTAGATTGACACGTGACACACATGAGGCACTTGAAAATTAATGGCAGCACATGTGGCATCTGTGGTTGCATGAATATGCGTGTTGCACATGTCACCCACTTGGCAGATGTGATGCATGTGCACAGAACATTATATTTTCCCCAGCACCGAACTACGGATAAGCTCTACTTAGATATCCCACCTTTTTAGCAAGTATAGACTATCCTTGGTAATGTACATATTTTGGGTAGATGTTGCCCTTGTTTTATGAGGACAACATGTTTGTAGATCCTGCGGTGTGTATTGTTTGAAGATGACATAGTTTTGATTGACGAGATGAGGGAGGGAGTAATGCAAAGCTAGAACTATGGAGGAATGCTTTAGAATCTAAATGTTTTAAAATTAGTTAGACAAAAAAGAACATATGGATATGGAATGCAATTTTAGTAACATAGGAGTGAAAACAAAGAATTAGTTAAGATTGCTGACCAAGAGGTACCCAAAAATAAAATAATAAAAATTGATATCTTGGGTCAATAATTCAAGAGAGCAGAGAGATTAAGAAGGATGCTGCTCATAGAACTAGAACCAAGTGGATCAAGTGGAGATGTACCTCTGGAGTGTTATGTGATTGCTACATACCAATGAATCTGAACTGATAATCCTATAGGATTGCTATTAGACCAGCCATGCCTATGAGGCAAAATGTTGGGCATTCAAAGAACATGTTCATAGGATGAGCATAGTGGAAATGAGGATGTTAATGTGGATGAGTGGCAAGACAAGGAAAGGTAGAATTAGGAATGACTACATTCAAGGGAACTTAGGAGTAGCACGTAATAAGATGATGGACAACAGACTTATGCTTTGGCCATGTGCAAGTACAATGAAGAACTGTGTTGATTGGAAGCAGTGAGTCGGTTCAAGTTTATCATCATCATCATCATTCAAGCCTCATCCAAACTAATTGGGGTCAGCTACATGGATCTTTTTCTGCCATTCCACTCTATTAAGGACCATAAATTCAATTAGACATAGGTCATTAAGTCTTTTCTTACTTTCTTCCCCCACGCCCTTTTGGGCTTTCCCCTTGCCTTTTAGAGCTTTCAACTTGCACCAACACACTCCTAACTGGCACATGACCTGGTCTCTGTTGCACATAACCAAACCATCTAAGTCTCATTTCCTCATCTTATTACCAATGGTGCTACTCCTAAGTTCCCTTGAATGCATTTATGATGCATCTAAATTGGGAACTGTTATTGAGAAATTTTGTTTTGACTTTCTTATATGCCATATTCTTAATTTCTAAGCAATTTCTAAGTGGCTAGATATCATCCATCACACTCTGTGAGAGTATCAAATTTCTACTCTTTCTTTTATATATAAGGAATAATAGAGGTTTTGTCATTGTGCTTAGTACTTTTAGAGAATAATGATTCCTTGATCTAACCAAACTCTCTCTTATTCCTTTCTAATTATCCATTATTTTCTTTACTCCCATTGCTATCAGTGTAGGCAAGTTTTTCCACTAGTATTGCTACTTTTTCTCCTGTTTGTCGGTAATTGTAACTAAAAGCATATGAGTCTCTACTCAGTTGAGGATTAATAGTTTTGCTGCTATGAGAAAGTATATGATTTGGGAGCAGTTTTGTATAAAGTACATGATTTGGGAGCAGTTTTGTATTTTGCATTGAATTCTCTTTGGAGAAGCGCAAATGGTGCTTGCCTCTCTAGCTGCTGGATATGTCATGCGTGTGCCGACATCGTACAGGTACGCAAGATTGAGTCCATTAACCTGATGGGCCCCACCACGTATATGCTCTAGCCCGAAAAGTTGGGCTGAATACTACTCACCTGGTGGGCCACATGTGCATGTTGTATAGCTGTCCATTTTTTCTGCACACGTGGTTTGCACTGTGGCCTGCCTTTTGAACAGCTCAGTTTTCACATCTACATACTACCTTGGTATATGTGGGGCATTGGGGCTAGTCCTCCTTTCTCTCTGCAGGGCTCTTCAGTTTGATAGGAGGCAATTTAGGAAGATAAGATGAAGGTTTAATTCACCACGAAATACATATCTCTGTTATGAAACTTCTTGCTCCTTAGATGCAACTACTAATGCTGCAGTTTGTTCAGCTAATTAGATCCATCTATTTCTTTCAGAAATATCTGTATCAATTATTTAAGCAGACCATTACTTGAATCTGCAGGTTTCGAAGAGATTAGCAAATACTTCTAGACATTTCAAACGGTTGGGTAGTCTAGGATTTTGGAGTCAGTTAGTGTGCACTGTGGTGGCTGCTGGAATTCTCTCATTCTCTGCAGTTGTTAATGGGAAGATCACGTCACCATTTACATTCTACGCCACTGCGGGTGGTATTGCGGCAGCATTTGTGTCAGTGTTTTGGTCATTCGGCTACATTCGTCTGTCTGACCAGCTTCGAAGAACTGCAAATGAACCAACAAAGGTAATCCAAAAGTTTATGTTTTCTCCGCAAAAAATGTGCTGTCCAGCTTTTATAATCTGTTACTGACTATTAACTGGATTATAGACTTTATAGTTGGAATATGCAACCTTATTTTCATATGAATTTTATACTAAATTGATTAACAAGCATCTTCGTTTCAAAATTTTAGGCAAAAATATGCATAAATAAATTCAAAGTAAGAATATTTGACAAAGACAATAGATCTTTTTTTTTTTATTTCTATTTTGTGATTTGTTGTGGAAATACCAAATAGCACTGACAAAGACGATTGTGTATGTGGTCGTGGATGTCATAGGAATCTGATTGCATCATATTTTGTGTGATCGTGGATGTCACGGGAGATATAATTGCATCCTATTTTTTATGATGTGGTGTCCCTCACTATATTCTGACACTTGATCGATGACACTAGCACCAACAATCCATAACATCAAAACATCTCACCTATTCATAGTAGTATAGCATTGCTTCATTCTGCTGACTTTGGAGTCTTAAGACTAACTTTCATCATCACCATTTATGCCTTTCCCAATTAACTAGTGTCAGCTACAAGAATCTTTTTTTTGCCGTTCCGTTCTATAAAGGGCCATAACTTCAATTAGACCATTGGTCAAGTCTTTTCTTACTACCTCCACCCATGTCCTGTCACACCTCCAAAATTCAGCATTGAGTCCAATGTCCCTAGTCCGAGTTTTCAGGGTGTGAGGTCTAAGGTTTTCAAATAATTCTCATTTGGCATTCACATCTAGATTAAATCACATGAAAAACGTAATAAGAATTCTAATAATCTCAACCACTACAGAATTTAAGTTCATGTCCATAAATAAAATAATTTATGATGTGGTGTCCCTCACTATATTCTGACACTTGATCGATGACACTAGCACCAACAATCCATAACATCAAAACATCTCACCTATTCATAGTAGTATAGCATTGCTTCATTCTGCTGACTTTGGAGTCTTAAGACTAACTTTCATCATCACCATTTATGCCTTTCCCAATTAACTAGTGTCAGCTACAAGAATCTTTTTTTTGCCGTTCCGTTCTATAAAGGACCATAACTTCAATTAGACCATTGGTCAAGTCTTTTCTTACTACCTCCACCCATGTCCTGTCACACCTCCAAAATTCAGCATTGAGTCCAATGTCCCTAGTCCCGAGTTTTCAGGGTGTGAGGTCTAAGGTTTTCAAATAATTCTCATTTGGCATTCACATCTAGATTAAATCACATGAAAAACGTAATAAGAATTCTAATAATCTCAACCACTACAGAATTTAAGTTCATGTCCATAAATAAAATAAATATATATATATAAATAAGGATCCCACAATTATAAGTAAAGTTCACTAATCTCTACGCCCATCACGTAGGGTCTTACTACAGTGCTTCCTTTATTAAGTAAACATACTAGGACGAAATTCCAAAGAATATAATAATAATAACTAGCTAAGTTTTCCAAGTACTCGTAATCACTATCCTTCAGATTAATTCTTGCAACTGAAATGTTCCAAACATTGGTGAGCTACAAAGCCTAGTGATGAGGACCCAAAATAGGTATTTAATACTTACCAAAAATGGCTAATTTAAAAAAATATATTCAAAAGAACAAAAGTTTTCAATATGACAAATCTAAAAATGCAACCTAATAATCATAATAATCCACAATTAAAAAATTACCAATAAGATAGATTTCACGAGGTTTGCATTAGAAAATTCTAACATATATGATTATACCTATTTGGAAACATGAGTGCGCACGAGGATAAATATAAAGCACTATGCGGTACTAACTAAGCTTTAGGGACTTCAACCCAGGGACCAAGCCCAATATATTGACTTTAGGGACTTTCAACCCAGGGACTCAACCCGATAAATTGACTTTAGGGTTTTTTAACCCAGGGACTCACCCCGACATGTTAGCTTTAAGGACTTTCACCTAGGGACTCATTCCAACATGTTAGCTTCCGGGACTTGCAACCTGAGGGACGGTGTGTTGCCCTACTCTTTACCGGTGTTCCGTGAACCCATGATCAGGTTCTTGATGAGGACATCGTGCACACGCATGCTCGCACACCACCACCCCTACGCACATACGTACGCAGAAGGAGGACCCCCACCATCGATCTGGCTCGATGACGACGTCCAGGGAGGGCCTCCTAGTTAGAAGACAAGTTTTGGTTCAGAAAAAGTGGGCCCGATAGTCAAGAAAAGCCCATCATGGGATCTCATGATCGTGGCCCACTCGTCAGATTGATTTCATATTTTATGTTTTGCTTATTGTTATTATTTAGAACATTGTGAACGCTTTAGATTTCTCTATTTGTTTTTTTTAGTTTACTTCATCACCAAGTAATAGGTTGCGCACATGGTGCGAGTTTTGGGGTATAGGATTTTTCCTATAAATAGGCACCCTTTGTAGTTCTTTTGATTCATTCAAGTTTAATAAAAATTCCTGCTTTATTTTTCTGCTCTCTTCGTGAGTTGTCGAAGATTCAAAAGTGGGTGCGAAGCCCTCCCTTTTCGAAGGGCTAACTCCGTGGTGCGAAGCCACATCGATCCCGATTCATCCCCATCCTCCATATATCTTTTTCTTCTATCTTCCACCATCATCCATACTTCACATTCGTCCTTGGTTGCATCAGTTTCCTTTCATTATAGCAGGTTCTTAGATTTCGGCCCGCAGGGGGCTGATGAAACTTCAACGGAGCACCACGCCCAAATCAGAGCTCGGATCGACGTCAAAATCGGGGGTTTTGCAGCCCAGGCCTAGCTGACCAAGGCCTAGGAATCCTTTTCCGGATTCTCTCCCCCCTCACACGTGCGGCCAGCCTCAGGCGCACGTGCGCCCGCACCTGGCCCGCTGTCCACACACCGGGAGCATCTCGGGTTCAAGTTTTTCCTCTTTTCCTTTTTTTATATACCTAATTGCATAACCCTATACCTAGATTACATTATCCCTCACTGATTTGCCCTTTTACTCACCCTAGGGTTCCTTGAATTGAAATTAGGGAATCCCTTAGATTAGGGACTGATTTTTATGCATGAGTGGTTGATTTTATTTCTCTTTGACATCGTTTGGCTTATAATTTTTATTGGTCAAGCCCTAGTCTGTGTCAGCTTGGACCCGCATAGATGCCCTTTCTTAATTGAATGTTTGGATTTTCATGTGGGATGTGGAATTTGTGTGATTGTTTCTGAATTGGTAGGATCTAAGCCTGAAATCTTGCATGTCATATTTAATTTTCCATGTCCTGCATCGGTTCTTCACAAAGAAACTTTCCAAAGTTCGCGATCCTTTAGGGATATCCCAGGGTAGAGTATCGTACCTTCCATAGTACTTGCTATAATGATGAATGTAGTAACCATAACTTCACGAAAATCTAATGAAAACACATTAATAACTAAAATACATACCTTATTGAAAATTTTTTAAAACTAAAATATATAAAAAAAAATTAAAACTAAAATATATAAAAATTTCATATTATAATCAATTTCATACAGTTGTGATTCAACCCAAAAGTTCAGCGGGTATCGAAAGTCCAACCCATACCGGTTGAGTGATTTCCCGTTTAATGACAATTCATCCGGTTCATCGGCAACTTGTAGTTGCAGAAATTTCCAGTTCTGTCGGGTTTGTTTCTTCCAACATTTTTGGAATTTCTACTGGCCGAATTATTTTTGTAGTTTTTCTAGTAATTCATCATCAAGTCTACTCTCATCTCACAAATTTTCATTACATTCTGAGTTCTAGAAAAAATATTAAAATTCTTGAAGTATTAGTTGCCTGAAACTTACGATTTTCTAGGTAGTTTTAAAACGTTCTAAAATCAGCCTCATTTGAGTTTGGGTTCTGCTTTCTATTTATTTTTCCCTCCCTAAAACTAGACTTATCAAGCTTCATTTTGGCTAGTTATTAATGTGTTTTCATTAAAGTTTCATGATGTTATGGTTACTGCAATCATCATTATAGAAAGTACTGTGGAAGTTACGAGTACTCTACCCTGGGATATCCCTAAAAGATCACAAACTTTGGAAAGTTTCTTTATAGAGAACCTGATCATGGGTTCCTGGGACATCGGTAAAGAGTAGGGCGACACATCGTCCCTCGGGTTGCAAATTCCGGAAGATAACATGTCGAGTTGAGTCCCTAGGTGAAAGTCCCTATAGCTCAGTACCACATTGTGATTTATATTTATTCTCATGCGCACTCATGTTTCCAAATAGGTACAATCATCTATGTTAAAATTTTCTAATGCAAACCTCATGTAATCTGACTTATTGGTAATTTATTATTTGTGGATTATTATGATTGTTAGGTTGTATTTTAGAATTGCCCTATTGAAAACTTTCATTCTTTTGAATATCTGTTTTTTTTTTAAAAAAAAATTAATTAGCCATTTTTTACAAGTATTAAATACCAATTTTGGGTTTTCCTCACTAGGCCTTGCAACTCACCTATGTTTGAGACATTTCAATTGTGGGAATTAATCCGAAGGATAGTGATCACGAGAAAGGGTACTTGAAAGACTAAGCTAGTTAGCATTATTATATTCTTTTGAATTTTGTCATAGTATGTTTACTTAATACATGAAGCATTGTAGTAGGACCCTACGTGATGGCTGTAAAGATTAGTGAACTTTACTTATGATTGTGGGTTCCTTATTTATATTTTTATTTATTCTATTTTGGATATGAACTTAAATTCCGCAGTGGTTGAAGTGATTAGAATTCCTATCATGTTTTTCATGTGATTTAATCTGGATGTGAATGCTAAATGAGAATCATTTGAAAATCTTATACCTCACACCTTGGAAACTCGGGATTGGGGACATTTAGACTCGGTGCCAAATTTTGGGGGCTCGACATGTACTTTTGGGCTTTCCCCTTGCCCTTTTGGAGCCTTCAACTTGTACCAACTTACTCTTTCTAACTAGTGTAGTTCCCAGTCTCTGTTGCACATGACCAAACCATGTAAGTCTACTTTCTCTCATGTTATTACCTATGAGTGCTACTCCAAGTTCCCTTGAAGGCATCCATTTCTAATTCTATCCCTCCTTGTCTCGCCACTTATCAATCTCAACATCTTCCTTTCAGCTACACTCATCCAATGAACGTGTTGTTCCTTAATTGCCCAACATTTTATTCGATAAAGTATGATTGGTTTTATAATTATCCTTAAAATTTCCCTTTTAGTTTGAGTGGTACATGATGATCACATCAAACTCCAGAGACATATCTCCATTTCTTCCACCCTGCTTGAATTCTATGCACAACATCCTCCTCAATGTCTCCACTCTCATGAATTACCAACCCAAGATATTGAATGTGGTCATTTTTGGAAACTTCTTGGTCAAAAATCTTAACTAATTCCTTGTTCCCACTCCTATTGTTACCAAAATTGCACTCAATATACTTTGTTTTAGTGTGACTAATTTTAAATCCTTTAGATTCTAAAACACCCCTCCATAAATTTGGCTTTGTGTTTACAACCTTGCGTCTTATCAATTAAAACTGTCATCTGCAAACAATATACATCATGGGATCTCTACCTATAAATGCCTCGTTGACTTGTCCATAACTAATGCGGAAAGGTATTGGTTTAATGCCGACCACTAGTGCAAGCTTACGGTAATTGAGAACTCACTTGTCTCTCCACTAGTGGTCCTGACATTTGTTACCGCTTCCTCATGCATATCCTTAATCATGTTTATATATCCTTGATCGTGTCATGTAAGACTTAAATGTCAAATGTATAATAATCAGTCTTTATGCATGCTTAAAACTATATTCATTTATTACTTTGACATTTTTCCTAAGTAATTAAATAAGCCATCTGCATAGCGTATACCAAAGAAGTGGGTTGGAGTGAGAAATAAGCTTACTGGCTATGGTAAGGAAGGAGATTCTCTCTAGACACTCAAGGGAAAATTCTATTGGAGCTATGTCAAAGGTTGAAACTGTAACACCTGAAAATCGAGGTCGAGCAATGCTCTACTCCCGAGTTCCAACGCATCACTTATGCAACATGGATAATGATGTTTAGATGTCATCCATTAGCAATGCAGTAAACATGAGTGGGATTATACTAAAACAGCATATCATACTCCAGAGTTAATGTAATTTGGCAAACGGAAGATTGAAATATATGCATTTAATTATGAAAACGTTTCACAAATTTCGGAGTATGAGTATGAAACCGGGCTAAATATATACATGTGTTGTTTCTAACCATATAAAAGCGGGAAGTAAATGTGTTCAACTAAACAAGTATCCCAGTAGTCCCTGCGCATCGGTATGAGATCTACATTGATCCGCCCGATGTTGAACGTAGGAGAACTCTTCCTCCTCGCCTACGAAGTCCAACTCTACTGTGTATACCTCGCCATCACCTGCATCTAAACCAGAGTCTGGGTGGTGTTTTAAAAACCATCCCAGGTAGGAATGAGTAGCTAATTCAGTGGAACTATAAAGTAAAGGTTAATATGTTATCAATTCAGTCAAGCAGTAATAATAAAGCAATACAACAAGCATTCCTAGGTACTCTGGTTAATGCAAGGATGATATGTGATAATGATGCATGCCCTCGCCTGCACTCCCTCTGCGACATCATCTCACGATCGCGGCATGCACCCCTTCCTCTGTGCTCAACTCCAATGCCAAAGGCACATGCAAATGCGGTGCATGTACGTGATTAGTCAAGTTCTTAATTAGACTTATTCATACAGCAGGTTTGGGAAGCTAAGGTACCTCCCTTTATATCATTTACCCAAACGATGATCCATCTAGGGTCGTCAATCCTAGTTAATCACATACGATAGGCAAGTTATAGGGCAATGTCACCCCTGATTTAAAAGCAGTGGACAGGCAAGTTCAGGTCACTATGAAGAGGCTCGTCACCTCAGCATAGGCCTTAGTTTATACTCGAGGTCACTACGGGAAAGGCTCGTCACCTTAGCGTAGGCCGATAGATCGAACACAGTGTCCCATACCACCGTATTCGACTCACAAATTTGGGTTGCTCACTGGTCACTACGGGGAGGCTCGTCACCCCAGCGTAGGCGGACAGCTCAACAACGGTTTGTCCATATCACCATGCTCGGCTCATGAGTCTTAACGGATCGTGGTACCAAGGTTAAACGGGTTTTTCACTGATAGTTAGTACCTTAGATTCAAGCAGCAGTAGCGTCCATACATGGTGAATATACATTAGGCCAATCAGGTTGCTTAACAAGCTCGACTGGTACGAGCGTACATTGAATTGATCGACATGGAGTGCGTAAACATTCCACGTGGCCTAACCACTGTCGACAAACAGCGTACAACTCGGATTCATCGAACGTGTCTTGTGTGGCGAAATGACCTCGACCACTAATTCGGGAATCATTACCAATTGTCTGGACTACGCGGTAGTCCCAATCATATTCATACACAATAGGCATTCATATGTGATAATAAAAGCAGCATGTGACAAACAATTCAAATATAAATCTCATTTGAGCATTTTGACAACACATAGCACACATGTTATATACATAGGCATTTCATCCATAAACCACATAGTAGTAAGATAGGTTACATAAAGGAAACTATAACTATAGATAGGGGAGTCGAGAATCCTATCTCAACACCCTCGTTAAATACATCCCAACAAGCATTTTCTCATTCAGGCATTTTATCAAACAGTTAGACTACACATATTCCATACATGTAATAAATTAGTTAAAACCCATATTATAGCAAATCCTTCCACATAGGAGTTACCATACGTACAACAATCCTGTATTCTCAAACAACGATCATAACAAACACAAATCATAATTCCATATTCATTCAAACATTTCAACAAACACATAGAATGCATTAAAAACCAACATAGTTATATATATATATATTATATATATATATATATTATATATATATATTATTATATATATATATATATCTATATATATATATACGGAAGACATCGTATCTAAGCATATATGATAGCAACCAAGTCAGTCATAAATCATTAGCTGACATTGAAAGGCTTGAAAACCATAACCTAAACGTTTATAGTCCGCACCTTTCGTCGTTTTGCTCGTTACGAACTCGGTTCGTACACTACGTCTCCGTCTACAGCACAACGGCTGCCTAAATCACGAAGCGGTTAGCTATTTCGTCAAATCCTCTATTTGGATTTACTAAAACAAGATTAGGGTTAGGATTTCTTACCCAAATCGAAGTCAGAATCAACGGTGTAACGATGGTGGGGTGGCGATTCGGCGTGTGGAGTCGTGGGAGTGAATCCCAACAACGATCTCCAGGAATCCCTCTCTTCTCCTCACTCTTTTCTCCTCTTTTCTCTCTTCTCTCCTAGGGTTAGAGAAATTCGTATGAAAGAGAGGTGTGGGTTTAAGGTCCTTATATAGGCCCAGAACTACGCAAATGGCCCCAAGGCCATGGTATACTTAAGCTATAGCCAAAGGGCATCTGTTTCGGGCCAACGGAGCTCATTTGGGGGTCCATTACTTGTACACGGTCAAGGGCAAGTTCCCTAACAATGGATCTAAGCAGGTTAAGATTTCGGTCCGATCGGTTTTGTGGATCGACCGTGGAGGACCAGTTTCAGTTCAACGGCTATCGTCACTCGATCAGGGCCACAGGTACACTGACCTGTGTAGGAAATTTCCTGATCCAAGGGTGTAGTTGGGTCAGAATCTGACGGTCTGAAACCTTAAATTTGGCCCATAAGCGAACGTCCCAAATCACTTAAGTCTGAGTTTATTTTCTAAAGATATTCGCGTTTCCCACACACTTCACTTGGGGCTCAAGTTGTGCGTTTCTGGACACTAATTGGGCTCAATTTCCGCGATGGTTGTTAAGCCCAATAAGACGGTCATAACCGTATAGTTTCGCCTTCATCGGACTTTCGACGGCGGTCCAGGTCTGATACGGAGTTTCAATGTCTCTCGATAGCAACTGGGTTTTGAGATTACCCTAGGTTTTTAAGTAATGTTGAGTTAGTGATTTTAATGGTTTTGGGTCTTGTGGTTTGATAGAAAGTGGTTCTAGCTAATTCCACCACTTATTTAGTTTAGTACTTAACTAATTTCACCCTAATTACGACAGAATAAGGTCCTAGGGTAGTTCTATGTCCCTTTTTGGCACTTTTAGTTAGTATATTATTTTAATTATTTTTCTAATAGTTCGTCATCAAGTTTACTTCATCTCCACCAAATTTATTAGATTTCGTATTGTAGAAAAATTCTCGAAGTAACAGCTGTCCAAAATGATAATTTTGGACAGTTGTCACATCAACCTAGATTTAACTACATTAAAATTTTTATTATATTTTTCACTTATTTTATATGAAACTAGACTTATCAAGCTTCAATCTGGCTTTTGAATCACCTAATTCGAAGTTATAACGAGGGAGATATGACTTTTTGAAGTCGTTCGAAAACTGCAGAATTTTGCAGCGAGGGTCCACCGATTTTTGGTGCACCGGCGGTGCGCCACGGTTGGTTGGAGTGCCGGCCACCCGATGTTTTTGAAACGGCCTTATTTTGCAGACCGGAATGAGTTATTCGACGTGCAATATATGATTGGGGTAGGAGAAGCTGATCTAACAAAATAACCTATTTATTTTGTGAGATTACATAAGGTTAATGGTCAAAAACCCATTTATTTATATATTTACTATTTATAGTAAATTTTAGTTTAAGAATTGTTCTTCATCATTTAAACTTTATGATTAGTGTCTAATATAAAAGTACTTAGAAAAATTTGAAGAATGAGTGGTGAAAGGTGAGATTTCGAAGGAAAGGGTTGAAAAAGGATTTTAAACTTTGGGATTGAGTTTTTGAGAAGTCAATAAGGTGTTATGATCGACCCATTGCCTAAGGACGTCTAACTCCAAGTTGGCAAAAATCCGGAATGTTACAGAAACACATAGTTGTGAGAAATGGTGTGGACGAACAAGAGCTATTTCTCTTACATTTGGAACCATTGTTAGAAGTATCCTTAATATTATCGAAATATCTCTAATATGATCCGTATCTCCAGCTCAGCGATACCGATAACACTGGTAGTATCAGAAATTTCAGGTATCGGCAATGTATCGCCAATATTTTTGACAATGCAAATTCCAAGTGTCACTTGTATCTCCAGCATATCAGCGATATTTTGATAAAATCGTCAATGTATCGATATCACCTAAAATCTGTTCATTTCAAAAAAAAAAAAAAAAAGGAGTGCATGGTTGTATGCAGTGTTCAATTTGTTGACGATAATATTGTTAATATTGTGATATTATCGTTATTGTAACATGGGCAATATCGAGACCACAATCTTTCGTTTCCCTTCCAATTGTCGACGATTTCTCAACAAAATATCATGTATTGTCGATATTATGAAATATTAATGTATGTTTGAAAGGAAGATTAGATGGTTGGATGGATAGATGGGATAGTGGGACTAATTTCTTATGACAAACATGCTTTTAGGCCTCCATGAAATGGAAACTTATTACATATGCATTATTTTTTGCAATTTTTTTATTCATTAATATGCAAATATGTGTATTTTAGCTTCTCCTGAAGTTTCACTGAAAAAATCCACAATTTCCCATGTTTTCCCAATGTTCCCCGCATTTCCGGTTATCGACGAAATCGATATTGTTTCCGTATCCCTGGCCAATGAAACTGTAGCAATACTGATACTTCAAACATTGGTTGGAACTAACATTATTTAAATCTAATCAACTAATTTGGTACTTCACATGAATATTCATTTGCATAGATTCTATGCTAAGGAATCTCCTACTTAGATGTTGACGATTCAATTACTACATTCTATTTTGAGCAAATAGACCTAGCGTTGTTGCTCCATGGCATCGGATTGTGAGAAGGCTCTCTTCCCCCATGGTCAGCAAGTTCTTTTTCATTCCTTTTAGCTACTTTTAAAATGAAGCTTTCTAGTCCCTATCAATTGGTAATTGCAAATGGGAGCAATAGATCTTTCTACTTATTTAAGTACCTCTTTTCAAACTCTAGAGTGTTGTTTTAGTTATGGGTTGGAATAAATCATTGACCAAAAGGCAACACCTGAATCTAACCACATTTCTCCTTTGGAGAGTCTTATCATTTGTGGGGTCAAAAGTACATTCCCGACCATGGAATGCCACGAGCCATTAGTTATATCTCATGGAGACTTTAATAAATTATTGTTACCTCTAAAAAAATCTCTTAGCGAAAATCTTGATTGAAAGGGAAAATAAAACACTACACATGTATGTGAAGAGTGCAATGTGTGCACTGTGCGAGGTGACCTAGTGACCTCGTCTAATTTTCTGTAACTTCACATGCCGAATATTGTTGATGTCGAATCCCTGGCTGTTTTCGCTAACATTTGGCCATATCTCCTAAGTTGTTAGGTGTCAAGGCAAGCTTATTATTTGTTGAGTGTTGGGTGCATCTGTGAGTCGTTGGCCGACATGATCCCTCTTTAGTATGGAGCATTGAGATATCCATGTAGACGCAAAGTGTGAAACGACCCTTAGCCGCAAAGCATCTTAGCACCTTTAGCTGTAGAGCGTAGATAGGCTCCATTGGCCTTGAAGCATTGATAGGCATTGGTGGGATAATATCCATTGTGAATCACTCGGGGGTGATTAGTCCAACAGGCTCTGGAGGATAGCCTAGTGAGACCACTGCATGTAGTCCATGTTAAATAGTTCTGTTCGGTTGGGACTCTTGGCACTATAGAATATAGATGGTGTGAGATTTGTTAGTGCACTGATTTGTGCACCTTTTTTGTCAATCACGTAAGTCCGTGTGTCATGTAGTCAGTTGAGCCCTTGGAAGCTAAAGACTAAAGACACAAGAGGACGTGGAGCATCAAAGAGCAAAGAACATGTATATGAAGTGCCTTGGTGACCCTAACCTTGAACCAAAACAACTCTTGAACCTTTAGATGATCTTAACCTTAATAGGTAAACCTTGTTGATCATCCCTTAGCCTTAGAAGATTAATTAGAACATGATAAGTAAGGCTAGAAGAGGTGCGAAGTTGCTATAAAATTGTATGCCCAAAATAGCAGTTTTCGGGTGGTCCTTGATCCCATCGACAGGTTGTTGATGAGACTTGATGGATGGAACCGAAGGACCACTCGATCCAGTCGAAATATTAGTCTAACAACTCAACAGATAAATTCATAGATTTTCTCAATGGATCGGTAGTGTGATCGATCAAACAAAGCTGTTAACTATCTGTTTTTATAGCAGTTGCAAATCGGTTTCTGTGTGTAAAAGGGCATTCGACTCTTGAGCAAAAGTATGAGTTTTTGATGCAATAGAAGTTTAGGGGATTCTCCACTCATATCCCACATCCCTAGCTTCTAAATCCATGATATCTAAGCCATCTTCCTTGTGATTCATCACTTGAAAGAGGATTCCTACCTCAATGAAGAAGACGAACTTGATCTCTACCTTATTCTAGAGATTAGACTTGAACCCATAGTACAATCCTTGTCTAAATCCTCTAGAACACCCATCTAGGTGAATCCCTACTAGGTATCTACTCCAATCCTTAGTTATAGGACATTCAACCCAACTCCCATCACCTTAGTCACCTCAGTAGAGCATTGCATGAAAGACGTTTGATCTTGGAGTTGAAGCATTGGCAAGCATCAGCATCAATGATCAAAGGAGTAATTGAGGAGCAGATTCAAGCACAAGAGAGCTTTGAAGAAGCGACTTAAGAATGACGCATCAACGAGGCTCAATTCGACAAGTGTTATGTATGAGTCCATGCTCTCTTTCATTTTGTAGGATTGAGGGTAAGATTTTGTGAATCAAACTCGATAGGATCTTGTATAGAGCCAAATTCACCGGACACGGGTGTGTACGTGTTAGTCTCCATGGGAGCCTCCAGTGGGAGTAAACGTAGGTCCTTGGTCTAGGAACGAGGTTGTTGGTTAGCTGATAGAAAACCAACTAAAGTCTCTTGCGGGAGCCTCCAGTGGGAGTGTACGCTAAGTTCTTGTGTAGGACCACGGTCCTTATGTATGGCTATAAAGGTTAGAAGTGAACCTAATTTAAAACCTTTACTTATGTGATTGATTAGTGAATTATATGTATGCATAATTAGATGAATGGTAAGAATTGAATAGTTAGCACATCTCACACACGTGCACTATCGTTTTTAGACAAGCGCTTGATTGGCATATCTATTGTAGTCTATGTGTAATTGGACCCACTATTGGCTTGGTAGCCTTATGTTAAATTCCCTTAATTAGTTTAATTAGGCAATTGTGTTAAATTGTCGTTCATTCCTTAGCTCCTTCATGCTTTTGTGTGCCTTGGTAGACTATTTCACACAATTTCAAGATTGCCTAATGGGATTATGATCGTGACAACTCAAATCATCCCAATGGAATTTGTAGATATGGTAATGCCCTATCTTAGAGGACTGCACACTGGGAATTGGTGTGGGAAGGGCAATGGTTGTCTCGTCATGGAAGGCACTCACAAGGGCTGTGTATGGAGGTAGAGTGCTCAACCACACTCCATGGTGGCTATGACACGTTTGGCGCTTGTGATGGCACTAGGTGGGGCCTATTCAGCACCAGTGGTGCCATAAGATCAAAGTGTGGTGCTCTTTAGTGTTGTTGCAACTAATGCTTATGCAGCTTGGTCTGCACGCTATGCTTTATTGGTTTGGTTAGTGAGGGGGTGCTATGTTGTCGTGGAGGCTTAAGGGTCAAAGAGCATTGCTCACTTGTTCCGTGTTTTGCTTGCATACAACCAGTGTTCGAAGTATCGGTATCACTATAAGTTTCATTGGTCGGGAATACAGAAACAATATCAATATCGCCGATAACCAGAAATACAGTGAAACGTTGAGGAAAACAGTGGGATTTCTTAGTGTTACTTCAGGAGATGCTAAAATATACACATTTGCATATTTAGAAATATAAAAATTGCGAAAAGAGTGCATAACTAATTAGTTTCCATTTAATAGGGTTTTAAAAGCATGTGTTGTCGTAGGAAATCAGTTCAATCATACCATCCATCCCATCTATCCATCCAAGCATCCATTAATATTTCAAAATATCGACAACACATGACATTTCCCCGAAAAATAGTTGACAATTGGAAAGGAAATGATAGATTGTGGTCTCGATATTGCCCACGCTAGGATAACGATAATATCGCGATATTATCATTGACAAATTGAACACTACATACAACCATGCGCCCATTAAAAAAGTTGAAATGTAAATTTTTTTAATAAATAGATTTTTGGTGATATCGATACATCAACAATATTATCGAAATACCACCGATATACTGGCGACACATGCGACACCTGAAATTTACACAATAAAAAATATTGGCAATACATTGACAATACAAACGACACCTAGAATTTACACAATTGAAAATATTGGCGATACATTAGTGATACTTAGCAACACATCAATGATACCTGGAATTTCTGATATTACCAGTATTATTGATATCACCGAGCTGGAGATGCAAATAATATCAGCGAGTGGAGTACGTTGAAGTAGCCCCCAATAGGAGACTAGTCACAACTTATGCCAAGTGAATGTCTTGTGAGTGTGACATCCTACCTGTTGGACCATTCGAGCAGCCTAGGAGTAGCCGCAACAGGTGATAAAATGATGGTGGGCATACTTAGATGGTTTGTTATTGAGCAACAAAAACTAGAGACGACCCTGACAAACTTTGATTAATGTTGAAGGACCCGAAAGGAAGATGAGAGGAAAGGCATAAGGAATTAGAGAGGTGGTGAGAATGTGATATGAAGTTGTGTTCACTTACCAATTTATAGGCTTTAGAAGAATATGAATCTGGGAATAATTGCATATAGGATTCATAAAGCACCCAAATAGCTGAACAAGGCTATGATGATGATGATAGTGAGTTTAATAAATACAATTTGCAAGTATAAAGGTACAATTACTCCTGCTAAGGTACATAAGAAAGGGAATTCTTAACTGGCCTTTTGTGATGTGCTGCTCTCACTATGATCACTATTCACTACATATAGATATCCGCAAGATACTATATAATCTTTTGACTGAATACTCTGAAAACTTCAACCTTTCAACACTTAATCAAGAGAGCAAAGTCAAGCATTCCTAGATTTTCAGTATGAATATCAAACATTTCCTTCCCCATATTAGTATGAAAACATCAACTCACCGATTGCCAAATAAAAATAAAAATAAAAAGAATAAAACAAGAACTTGATCCGTTTTTCTGATTTTAAGGTGTTTAAATTCACCTTCAGGTACCTTATCCTGCACAAAGTGGCAGTCAACTTCCATATCATTTATTCTCTAGAAGAATACAGGACTAGCTAGTATGCATTTTGTCTAATTTTCAAAGTTCATAAACATCAGATCTTGGAGACCAGAGAAGATCATGCAGGACTAGCTATTAAGCAATACATCAAGCATGGTGACCAGGGAAGCAGGTTTAAGTTTTCGTGGTCATTAGTGGAATCCATCATCTGCAAGAGTCAATTCCATTCTATTCACGAATGCAGATTTTTAATTTTTTTAATGCAAAGTTCAGTTTCCTGTATATATTTGGATTTCTAACTATGATACTCATGTAGTGAAACTTTATTTCATAGTCATGTTCTTTTCATTTAGGGATGACTATATAAGGTCTGTGGGGGTGCATATATTGTTTTGCAGGCTCCTCCTCGTGTTCAAGTTGTAAAGAGCTTAAAAAATGGTACGATGCTAAACATTCTTGGGATGGGTGCTGCAATTCTAGGCATGCAAGCTACTGTTGGGTTATTGGTTGCAAAAGCCCTTACTTCATCTGTAGTTCCATACTACCAAGGGACCTCCCCCGTCTACGGTCCCGTTTTAGCGTTAGATGTATTCTTAGTGCAGGTGAAGTCCTTATTCTTGTAGCTCTTTCCATTTGCAGGTTTGAAGATCATCTCAACTGTTATTCGTGAACCTATCTGTTTTATGCATTTGTCTACTTGCTTTCATTTCAACATGGTATCTTATTGCTGTTTAATTTTTAAAAAGAAAAGGTATATTAATGTTGTTCTCTTCCTGTTGAGCTTCTCGCTCTCTTGTTGTTGTTTCTTTTGCATCTGGACTATAATTTGTGGTTTCAATGCTTTTAGTACCTTGAAAGTTTGTTTTAACATCCATAGTTGAATTAAGAGTGTAGATTTTTCTGGACCAATGTCCCTCTCTTTGGATCATGGACCTTCTCATTCTAGATCATGGGTCGTCTCTTATTCTCCTTGTATTTCTCTTATTATTTTCTTTCTTTCATTTTTCCTCTTTTGCCCTTGGTTCCAAGGGTATTTTCTATAATTTGGGACATTACTTAATATAACTATATACATAAGAAGGGGTTGGATGTCCAGCCGTAGTTATAGTTTTTTCTCTCCTAAAGGCTTTTACTCTCTGACATGGTGTCAAAGTAAAAAAGTTCCTAGGGTTTTTCTCCTCTCTCCCTTCTTGATCTCCATTTCTCTTCTTTCTTTCTTTCTTTTCCACCCTTCTTCTCTTCTTTTCTTTCTTTTTCTCAGATTTTTCTCTTGATTTTAGAATCGTTGTATTCTAATCATCTATTTAAAGTGATTAACAAGGAGGGATCTTGCAACATCTTCTAATTTTCTTTGAAGGATTAGTAAACATTTAGTTTTGATCAAGTTTTTGGGACATTTTTTCTTCCAATTTTTTCATAAACTAATTTGTAGCAACTAGGTTTGCTGGATATTTTCATTAGACAGTTTTTTTTTTTTTTTTGGTTCTTTCCATCATGATTTATAATTATTCCTTTTTTTGGGCCAGTGATCAAATATTTATATTTATTTTTTCTTTTTAAAGATTATCAAGATTTGTTGATATCTGGTGAATTTAGCCATGAGATCCCCTTCTCCTCCTTGGTGATTTGATTTGGAACTACGAGGATTGGTGCCTTTTTTATTTTTTGGGTCTTTTTTTAGACACCGCGAACTATAGTTGGTTATGGCAGTTATTTAGTATTTATTAATGTGAAGTCTTGATATTTAGTACTCTTTTAATTGTTTGGGATCAAATATGACTTCATCATCAGCATCCGAAACGGTTGATCCCAATACCTCGAAGATAGAGAGGTTGATTGTTTATTCTAAGAATCCTGGGTTGCAAATTACAACTCGTAAACCTAAGTTCGACAATTATATTTAATGGTCAAAAGCTGTTAAGATATTTTATCGGAGGAAAACAAAAGTTGGGACATATATATATATATATATATATATATATATAAAAATCTTCTAGTGACTCATGAATTCTATGGAACCAGAGGTTAGTGATGGATTTTTTTTGTTGTCCATTGTACATGAGATTTGATTGACTGCTTATGAATTGTATGTTGATTATAATAATACGGTTCGAATTTACAATCTTTATCAAGAGATTAGTCATTTGAGATGGAGAAATAAAGCATTGTTTGTGGCAAGAATTGTCTTTCCTAGATGATCTTCAATTTATTTGTTATACAGATGTAGAGGCATATAAAAGTAGTGTTGAAAAGAAAATGACTAAGAATTAAAGTCTGTTTGAGCTCAGATTCTTAGTTCTCTTACTTTACCTTCACTTAATAGTGTATATACTTTGCTTTTACGAGATGAGAAGCGTCGTATAGCTATGAAATCAACCGTGGTTGAAAAATCTACCCTACTGACAAGATTCATGAATTTTGATAATACTAGTGCTGGCCAAGGTAGAAATATAGGAAGAGAAGGTTGTGATGATAGCTGAGGTCGTGATCGTGATATGGATCGATTGTACACTCATTGTGATAGATATGAACATTGTGTTGATTGTTGTTGAGTCCTTGATGTTCAACCTCAAGGCCAAGCCGCTAATTATGCAATTACAGATGGCAAGAATTCTCAAAATACTCTTGGGGACATTGTACCATTGGTAAATTCACATATGGTTCTATTAGTTGGTGATGTGGTTCATCTCTCCAAAAGTGAGTACGAGCCCTTACTAATGAACGTTGCTCAAATTTAGATCTCTTCATCTACATCTTTTACTCAAGTAAATAATACTTTCACAGCTTTTCACACTGCTTCTACGTCAAGTCCTTGAGTGATTAATTTGGGAGCTATTGAGCATAAGATAGACCATCTATTTCTTTTTCTTCATTTACCCCAATCCTAATTTGGACCATGTGAAATTAGCAAATGGTGCCCTAACGCCCATTAAGAGACATGGTACTATTTCCGTTTCACCATCGTTCTCCTTGTCCTTCGTTTTATTGGTTCCTAATATTACTTATAATTTGTTATCCATTAGTTATATTACAAAAGACCTAAATTGTAATGTGACATTCTTTTCGTGATTATTGTCTTTCAAGATTTGAAGACCAAAAAACTATTTAGTAGTGGACGTGAGAACGACGGATTATACATTCTTCATTCTAATTCTTTAAATCAGTTTAGTGTATGTTTTATTGTAAAAAAGGAAGAACTTTATACTTAGCTTTATCAGTTTGGTTATCCTTCTGGTTTAGTTTTACAGTCTTTGTTGCCTCAATCAGTTGAGTCCAATGATCTCAAGAACTTTACAATTCGTATTGGGTTTATCCACATTCACTCCGATCACTATGTATTTGTCAAGTGACATGTACAAGGTATTATCATTGTGAGTGTGCATGTGGATGATATTGCTATTACAAGTGATGATGCTAGTGCAATTTCTAAGTTGAAAGTCTATCTAAGCAAGATTTTTTATATCAAATATTTGGACTGCTAAAATACTTTTTTGAATTGAAGTCTTTCCTTTTAAGAAAGGCATCGTTTTGTTTCAACGAAAATGTGCCATTGATTTATTGACTTCAATCAGTAATCTTGGTGCCAAATCTATTGATTCATCGTTGAAGGTTTATAAGAAGCTTCGGGTTGGTGATAAAGTTCTTGATAATCGTCGCATTTGGTCGATTGATATATTTGCTTATTACTCGCCCAGATCTATCTCATGTAGTGAGTTAAGTTTATCAGTTCATGCATGCTCCTCAATCCAATCACCTTGAGCTAGTTCATCACATCTTACGCTACATTAAGTCTTCTCTAGGACATGACATCTTCTTTAACTATCACAATAATCTTTATATTGAAGATTATCGTGATGTAGATTAGGCAGGTTCTCAGATGATTGGCACGCTACAATAAGATATTGTACTTTTTTCGGAGGCAATCTCATTGCTTGAAAGACTAAAAAAGCATACAATTGTTATACAATCCATTGCTGAGGCCGAGTAATGCGCAGTGGTGAAATATTGTATGAGAATTTTTGTGGTTAAAAAGTTTTGTTGCTAAATTGGGATTTCCTATAAAGCCTCGTGTGCATATGTATTGTGACAATTAAGCTTCAAAGGTGATGTGGGTTGCTTAGGGGTGGGATGGCCCACAAGGTGGAGCCTATAAGATGCATGATGGCCATGAGGTGGGACCCATTGTGGGACCGTGCGACGTGGGGGTTGCCCACGGAGAGGACTCTCCAAGGTTTACTTGGGAGAGCCAAAATATAGGGATAAATTGGTGCTCCCCCAATAGCTCTGTAGCTTTTGGTGCATTGGTCAATTGTCCACTATCAAAGTGGTATCAAAGCGGGAGCATCTTGGTGCGACTCCAAGGATGTATTGTATCTCCACACTGGGGATAGGGTGGCCCACGAGGTGGGACCCATTGTGGGATCTTGAGATTCGGGGACCCATGCGACACAGGGGTTGTCCACAGGGAGGACTCACCAGGGTTTATTCTGGGAATATAGGGTAAATCGGTGCTCCCCCAACAGCTTTGGAGCTTTTGGGGCGTTGGTCGATTGTCTACTATCAAAAGGATTTTTATTTTTTTTTTCTCTCTGACAAGGTCATTGGCAATCGGTAGATGTTTGTTTGTACCAACATTCTTACTTTTAAGAGTAAGTAGGGCAGGCAATAGGCTAGGCCCGTGCCAGGAAAAATGGATATTTTGAATAGGCCTTGTTTAACTAGTTCGAAATCCAGGCCTAAACCACCCCCAAGCCTGCCTATTGCCTAACCTGTCAGTAAGATCCTATTGGAGAAAAGTATGTTTTTCTTAAAAGGTACATCCGATGCTAATCCCAAACTATTGGAATTTTATGCAGGTGGGTCCTCCCTTCGAACGATCCACTTTACTCATCTTATAGACCCACTGCGGATGGACAATGAGTCTGATATATCCCCCATAAAATAGTCCCAACCATTTAGTCTACGAAGATTTATTTATTTTTTCACTCAATTAAAACAACAGTAGTTCATGGGGCAACCCAGGAGACCCATGACTTAGGTTTTGCTCATGATTCTATAAGCATCAGCGTGCGTATTAGACTAGCCAAAAAACCCTATGATAAAGGTGTCACATATCAGTATTGGCCCATATCGGTTTTATTGGCCAAATTCATTTTTAAGCTAGAAAAAGTATGGAAAAATATTAGAGAGAAGGGAAAAAAATAAGATATTCAAGAATCTATTGTTTTCTTGTGTTTTTAATATGTACTTAATGGTGTATTGGACCTCGTTGGTAAGAATGTTGTATGTTGGGTTCCTATTGTATTTAATAGTGTATTGAACCAGTCAACCATCATCTTCAATGTTCATAAACCATCATGTATAAAGTATAATTTATAAATAAAAATAGGCTATCAGGTGTAGATTATACGAAAGGGTACTCCAATTACCACAGTCTACAATACCAAATCACGCATGTGCACACACACACACACACACTCACATAAACATGTATTCACAAAATAATTACTTAGTTAACTAGCAAGTGTCACAATGCTTTAACTTATCAATACCAAAAGGATGTTTGGGGGAGGTTAATAAATACACAACAATAAAAGCATAATCAATAAATATCAACCTATGAAAGCATAATCACTTAACAATTAAAGTGTCCAACACTTATGAATTGTTAATGAATACACAAACTACCTTGCAGACATAGCAAACTGTACAGTGAAAACAAAAAATCATCAGGCATCAAAAAGAAAATGCTTATCATTTTTTTAAGATGGAAAAGTTTTGTTTTTTTTTTTTTTTTTTTTTAAAGACACCATATAATCATTTTCTAACATTAAAAAAAATATACAAAACATTAAGACTAATAAAATAAAAAATAAAAATATTGTGAAAATAATGGGATTCATCTCGTACATGATTGTATGCCCAAATTACTTTAGAGAGAGAGAGAGAGAGAGAGAGAGAGAGAGAGAGAGAGAGAAATCCCCAAAGAAATTTAAATATAAATATATATATATATATATATATATATAGAAATAAAAATATATATCACCATTTATCCCCAAAAAATGGGTCGAAAATGCAAAAAATAATAATAAATAATAAAATAAAATAAAATCGGAATTGATGACATCCATGCTAGATATACGTTTAACATAGTTAAAGAAACAATTCCCCCAAACTAATTTGAGTAAAAAACTTTTTTTTTTTTTTAAGGATGAGCATGGCAAAAAATACCCAAAATAGAAAAAAATGTACAAAACAACTTATTGCACGCATGATCTATAGATCCATAATATACACATGATTCATGCATCATTCAAAAAAAAAAAAAACATTTGGAAAAGAAAATCATGAAAATTAGGCCAATTTTGGTTGTTGAAAATTGTAAATAATCGAAAAATGAAGCAAATGCCTAATCAAAAACAAATCAAGAATGATTTGGTCGTTTTGATCATATTACTTTCAAAGGACAAGAAATCAGCAAGAGAAAAAAGGGGGGGGGGGGGGGGGGGGGGGGGGGGGACTTTTTTTACCTTTTTTTTTTTCCACAAAATGGGTACCAAAGCTTAGGATACCAATAGTTCATTCCCTGGTCTTGCTAAGTCACAAGGGACTAAAGAAATGTGTAATATTTTTCTGGGTCAAGGATGGTTATGTGTGGTATTGGTGCCCTATTCAGCAAGTTTTCTGATTTGGCTAATTACTCAGATCTTTTTTAATTGCACAAAAGGTTTTAGTGGTTGTCAGCAATAGGAACTTTCTTTGACGAGAGACAAAGTGGGAAGAGTGGGTCTTGAATGTATACAACATCTTGCTTTTTTAAATATAAATTAATCGAGAGCAATTCTTATTTAACTTGGGAAGTGATTTCTCAATATTTTTTAGTTATGACACTCAAAATAGATGATGTGATGCTATCCACATTCATGAAGTAAATGGGTCCTAGTTATTTATATAACTGGATTTCTCATACTTCTCATACTTCTCATACTTTAGAAATCATTTGGAGGAATTCATGTGTTGATCATGGACAACTTTCGGATGAAATTTCTTTGATAGGTCCTAGTTTGTCTAATGGTCTAGACTGCATCAAATTGGTATTTGATTAAGTTACCCCAAAGAACTTGATTAGTTTCTCCTTTTTCCTATTTGGCTAGTGGGAAAAGAAAAGAAATTAAGAAATGGATGACTTTTCCCATGATGTGATGTTTCATCATGTTTGGATGGCAAAGGAAATAGTGGATTTCAAAATGCAATAATTACCCAAACACCATAGTCAACAAGATATGAGGTGACTATTGTGAGAGCTGTTTTAGAATTCCACTCACTATCCAAACAAGACTTGCCAAAAATGGAATCTATGAGAATTCATGTTTCAATAGTGCTCATGAAAATCTTGGGAGATCATCATTAGATAATCATTCCCATTTCCTTTTCTTTTCCCACTATCCAAACAGCCCAAACTTAATCCACACCAAATCGATGGATCATGAAATTTGGAATATAGATCTTCAAGACGCTCTTACACTTATTTTATTTGGTCTTTACAATGACAATAAACGGCAGTGGAAATGGTTGGTCTGAAAAAAATTTAACCACCACAAGTTGGTTGTTTACTTGCCATTCATGTGCTTTTCATGCAAAATCACCATTAGCAAGTGAGAAGGGAAAAAATGGGAGTATCTGTGATTGAACTTGATTGATTTGGACTCCCTTCACTCTGAAAACAAAAGGAACATGTTAAGTGATATTTTTCTTTTTTAATTTTGGGTGATTGCTTGTTGAGAAAGGATAAACACAGTTGTATTGAAGCTTTTGATCAAAACTCAATCTTCATGTGAAGGAAGCACAGAAGTCCATGAAAATGAATCTCTGTATGGCTCCTAGCGAACCAATCTGGGTGATATGGTGAGATGAGTGCACCAGTTACAAAAGTGCCTCTAAATGCCACACACACACACACACACACACACACACACACACATATATATATATGATTATTTTTCTTAGAATACAAGACACTTTGTAAGATGTGCTAATCCCAAGAGCCTTCATTTTCTGAGCAGGCCATTAGAGCTCTAGGAATTGCCTTGTAAATACCATTGAATGTGTAATATCTTTGTTGTCTATATCCCATAATAACTACTTATTCCAGCTTTCCATGTACAGTTTCATCTATGAACATTGTTCTGTGATCTGTATCTGCTTATGTTTGCTGTTTTCTTTATTAATTTTCATGTCATCCCCTGAGAATGGATGTAAGATTTTAAACTAAACATGACAGAAGGACTTGCACGGGCCCAGCTGTCATGGCATCTCTTGTTGTGCATATTCATTTATTGCTGTGTTGATTGACTAATTTGCAGGCATCAGCCAACACCATCCTTTCTCATTTCTTGGGCCTTGTTTTCTCACTTGAACTGCTGCGTTCAGTGACGTTGCCACCCTCAGAAGGTAGTGTGATTCCGAGAACAGTTTAGGATTTCTGTCTCTGACAGCAAAATAAAATCGACCCTGGTTGTTGGGAATTCTGTTTGTTAGTGTGCATATTACATTCCACGCATGCTTCTATTCATTGCTCCAGTGCTGAAAATGCAGTCGACGCTTTCTTGTAAGGGTCAACAGACATGGGGTCCATTCCAAGTTCCAGAGCTCCCCCTTTGAATGTTTAGCATCGCATAATTGCAGTTATCTCTTGAAAGGATGAAACTATGGGACCAAGTCATGCACAATATGTTCTTATTTGGAACAGACTGATTTCAGAGGCATCCCTTCAACTCGAACTATATCATCATTAATGGAAAATCAGTGAACTAATTATTGTAACAGCCACCCATTTGCAGGTTAATAAGTGGAAGGCTAAGATTGTTTAGTCTTTTTTTTTTTCAGCTGTCACCCATCCATGGTAGGGCCCACCATATCAGCAACTTGGGATGCAGAAGGGTGGATGCACCTCTGCCAAATTTTGGCCTGAATTGAACCGTTGGATACTATATTTCCTGCATGGCATACCAGTAGGGGTGCCAGTGGGATGGGTGGCATACAACTCCAATGAGAGTTGAAGTCATTCGTGTATTGGGCCCAAGTCAGGACCAGACCTTTCTTGTTGCCAGAAATTCGGGACCCAGACTGGGTGATGACAACCATGATTGATGTGGACATGGCTTGGAACTCGTCTCGATACGAAAAGAGGTGAAACCTGGTTTTCAGAATGGCCTTTCATTTGGTGGGCCTGAAAATCACTTGTGGTTATGCGGAGATTTTATTGGGACATTGAGCCATGCCCATTATTGGCGGTTCGTTGTATGACGAAGGTCAAACATATTGAGTATATTAAAGTTGCTATTATGGTTACCAGATAAATTGGGCAAAGCCTCCCCCCTCAGGATTTCCAGTGCAATACAAGATAAGGATTTATCAACTGCAACCAGTTAGAGCAACCCGATCTTTTAATGCCTTGAAATTTTTGTTTTTTCCCACAATTTTGCACCTTAAAATATCATTATATTATCATGAGCAAAATGCTTGTTAGAAAGGGTCGGTGGTGAATTTGCAATTTGTTTTGAAGAGGTGAAACCTGCTTTGTACGGAGCAACCTGATCTTTTAGAATCACCTACAACTAGTTGTAATGGAGCAACCTGATCTTTTAATGCCTCGAGATTATTATTTTTCCAATTTTGAACTTTAAAATATCATATATATTCAAGTGCAAAATGCTTGTTAGTAGGGTCGTTGGTGGAACTTACAACATGGTTTTAAGACTGAACAAAGTCCGATACAGCTCAGTCCAAGTCGACTCAGATTCGGCCTGATCCAGTTCATACAACAAGTTCTCCCCAGGTCACCCCCAATTCAGCAAGTCAGGCCAATGCACCCCTGACTCAGGCAAGTCGTGACTCGACCCAAGACAGAATGAGTCAATCCAAGTTGGCAAGTTTAAAACAATGACTTACAACCGTTTGTAGTTGATCTGTTTCTTACAAGACATCCATGCAAAAAAAAAGAGAGAGAAAAGAAACTCTCTCAGCCTCCTAACTCCATCAAAGAACTTTGCACAAGTCTGCTTGATGTGATTTTTTGTATGGTAGCCCAAGAAATACCATCATTATCTAGGCCTCATCCCAATTAGTTAGGGTGGGTGAATCCTGTTCTGCCATTCTACTCTATCAAAGGCCAAACCTTCAGTTAAACCGTAGGTCTTACAACCTCTAGCCACATCCTTTTGGGCCTTCTCCTTGCCTTTCTAAAGCCCTCAACTTATATTAACTGACTCCTGACTCCTAACTAATGTGCTACTTGGTCTCCATTGCACTTTTTTTTTTTTAACACATGCACACACACTCCCGCTAGTGGAATTTCACCACCTATGGATACTCGAACCCTTGACCGGGTGTTTGAAACTCCCGAGAGTCTACCACCCGAGCAAGAGTAAGGATCCATTGTACATGACCAAACCATTTTAAGTCGACTTTCCATTGTCTTATTGCCTACTGATGCTACTCTTTAAGTTTCCTCGAATACATTCATTTCTAATTCCATACAATGAAGAATCAATGTACTTGAAATAACCATTTGATTGGTATCCTATATAAGATTGGTCTTGTAAAACTGGTGGGAGTAGACTGCCTTGTGTGGTCCATGCTTTCCATCCTAAACTTCAGCCATTTAATTACATCCACTTCAGCCGGCAACGGGCTCAGTCAAAGGCCTGTTCCTTGGCCTCATGGGCTGAGATGGGACGACGTGACTCCAAGACTATCCCAAATCAGCTTCTTCTTTTCTTTTCTTTTTCAGCACAAGTCCCACGTCCCTAGAGATTCCGTGGAGGTGGTGTGCATGGAATCATTGAGTTAACAGTCCAGCTTGCACATATAGTTTCCAGTGTTTGTGTACAATATCCAATCCAACAGGTTGGCCCCACCATGAAATCACCTAGCACAAATTGCATACCATGCATGTAGGAAAAGATCCACTCGCTCAGAGGCACAGGCATTTTCATGCCTCCATGTTGTTTATACAATTCATACTCTGGTCTGGGCTCAGTTGCCTATCAGTGTGTGTGTGTGTGTGTGTGTGTGTGTGACTGACCACCTACAACAGATGGTGTGAGACGATCCACTTTTTACACGCTTTTTCAGCATACAAACTGTTGTGCATGATCAGTTCCCTTTCCCCATAAAGACGAGGGAAATGCACATTGCTCTCCCATTCGGGCAGCCAGCCAGTCTGATTTTGAAATGACGCTGGTGCATGCACTTAAATCCTTCCAAAGGGAAAGGAGAAAAGACACCACTCTCCCACAGGGAAAGGAGAAAAGACACCACTCTCCCACAGGGAACTGCATGATGATTCGGTACACTGTAGCAAGGAAGTTCATGCAAGATCCAGGTTGTTCAGTCCATATCCACCACTATTAGGTGTCTTACCCAAACCCGGATGGCCCCATATTGCCTACAGTCGTGTGGGCAAATTACAGAAAATAATCATTTTACACACATCCTAGGTGGTTCCCATGCATCATTAAGAGAAATTAGAGGCAGTTACCTTCTTCTTCAGGACTTTTAGCTTTCATATAAGAGAACTTCCAATCTCAAATTCTTGGGGCCCACTTCCAGTCTTGATCCAGAAATAAGGATCAAGAGTGGATTCACAAATTAAAACTACTTTCCCAAATTCACTGAAACTCATTACTCAAGGGGGTTGGCAGGCAAAAAATCCAGGGGAAGGTTGTGCAGGAGGAACTGGAACAGGTGCAAATAGAATTCGAATGGACAGCAGAGATGATAGAAAAAGGGGAGGTTAGTTCGTTCGCTGGGCCCGCAACTTCTTCAGTTGATAGAATTACGATAGATAATGAATCCAAGCTTTTGAAGGCTCATTTTGCAGTTGCAGGGGGATAGGTACTCCACAGGGAAGTTTTTTGGAGGTCGAGGAGAGAAACAGTCTGCTTTTGGGTTCGGTTTTTACAGCATTGAAAACTACTGATCAGGACAAAATTGCGGGGAATTCAATGCAGCTGAAGAATCAGAAATCAGTAGGTGTTTTGGAGCCTTGCTTTAATTCGGATGACCAGAGTATTCCTTTTGCTGAGGTTTTTGAGGGTGTTGTCATTAGAGGTGAAGATGCTGGTGCTGTCATTGGAAGGGTAGATGACGTATCTCCATCGACGATTCGCAAGTCTAGCAAAGGCTGTGAAGAAGTTAGTGCTGATCAGATGCAACTGGAATTGGTCCCAGAAGTCTTGTCCATTATCGTGGCAGCAGAGGAGATACCCCCGTTGGCAGTTCAGAGTCCGGTGATCAATGAAAAAGAGGCTTCAGCAAAAAAAAAAAAAAAAGTTTCTATGATTCAAGGGATGAACCGAATCAAATCTTTTAGTATGTTAGTGGGGGGTATCTTTTGGCGACAGACCCGAAGACTGTTGCATATTTTGAGTTTGTTGAACAAAAGAGAAGGCCATTACCTCAGCAGGAAGCTCACTATCATATTGCTACACTGGTGGCGCAGGACTACACTAATAATTGTTAGTGTGGCGGTTGGTACAGAGGCTGAAGATGTTAGTGCGCTGCAGGTGGTAAATGGTCATACAGAGGGTGGCGGACGGGGTCAAAAAGGTTTCCATGAAGATTATAAGTTGGAATGTCATGGGTTTGGGGTGTCCCCAGAAAAGAGCACACTCACAAGTGAGGGATGTGTGAGAGATGTAAAGTTCATTTGGCAGCCTTCCAGGAGACTAAAATGCAGGGAATTGATCAGGGTGTTGTAAATTCATTATAGTGGGGTAGACAAAAAGAATGGGAAGCTTTAGATGCAGCTGGTTCGGCGGGGGGAATCATGGTTATATGGAATTCAAATTTTTGGCATAAAGAGGAATGTTGGAAGGGTAACTTCACAATCTCTTTGCTGCTTAAGGAAGTTTCTTCTGGTTTCAGGTGAGTGTTCATGGCAGTTTATGGGCCAACCAGGCCAAGGCAGAGAGAGGAATTGTGGGAGGAATTAGGTAGATGCCATAGCCGATGGTCTTTGCCATGGTGTAGGGGGGGTGACTTCAATGTTATCAGATTTCCTTTTGAAAAGTCAAATCGGGGAAGGATGACTCGGAGCATGAGGAATTTTTCAGATTGGATTAATAGAAATGAAATGATAGATCTTCCAATGGGGGAAGTTTAAGTATACCTGATCAAATGGGCAGGGTAAGGCTATAAAGTCTAGACTGGATTGTTTCTTGCTGTCATCGGAATGGTTAGATAGAAAGCCTTTAGTGTTCCAAAGAGGTTTGCCGAGGCCTATTTCTGATCATACTCCAATTTTGTTGGAAACAGATGAGGAAGTTTGGGGGCCTCGTCCTTTTCATTTCGAATTGGCATGGTTATAAGTTGAAGGTTTTGCAGAAAAAGTGGCAGATTGGTCTTCCTTCATTCAGGGGGAGATGGTTGTGTTATTTCAGAAATTAAAGCTGTTAAAAAAGAAATTTACAGGATGGAAAAAAGAAATTTTGAGGGCTCGTGAGGAGGAGGAGACTGTTAATTTATTACAAGAAATTCAATGCTTGGATCTTAAGGAAGAGGAATCACAGCTTTCGGAGGAGGAAATAGGTTGGAGGGAAGTATATACCGCTAAGTATAATGCTAGATTAAGAGAAGTGGAGATCAAATGGAGGCAGCGATCACGGGCAACTTGGCTGAAGGAAGGTCATAAAAACACAATTTTTCCATGCAGTTGCGAGTGCTAGAGCAAGAGTAAATAGAATTAAATCACTAGTGGTGGAAGATCATAGGGTTGAAGGGAAAGAGAAGATACGTAATGCAATGGTTTCTTTTTTACAAGGATTTCTATCTAAAGAAGAGTGGAATAGACCCCTCCTAGATAATCTCTCTTTCAAATCGATTTCCCAATTTTCGGCAGATTGGTTAGAAAGTCCTACAGGAGCAGTAGAAATAGAAAAGGCAGTAGCGGAGTTGGTGGGGATAAAGTGCCAAGTCCGGATGGTTTTCTGATCACTTTAAGAAATTTTGGGAATTGACAAAGTCGGATGTGTTTGCATTTGTTAAAGAGTTGTATAACAAAGGTTTCATTGCTTCCGAGTTAGGAGCCACATTTATTGTGGTGATTCCAAAAAAGGGATCCAAGAGTTTGAGAGATTTTAGACCAATCAGTCTTTTGGGTGGCCCATACAAGATCCTGGCTAAAAGTGCTTGCTTCCAAGTTCAAATCAGTATTGGGGGCAGTTATTTCAGATTCTCGGGGTGCTTTTGTGGAGGGTAGGCAGAATGTGGACAGCATTCTGGTGGCCCAAGAATGCATCAACTCTGTAGTAGAAGCAGATCAAAAGGGGTTTTATGTAAACTGGATATCGAAAAAGCTTACGATCACGTAGACTGGGAGTTTTTGGATTATATGTTGGCCAGATTGGGTTGCGAGATTAAGTGGAGAAAGTGGATTCGGGCTTGTGTGTCGTTGGCAAAATTCTCCGTCCTGATTAATGGCTTCTTTCCAGCTTCTAGAGGCTTACGTCAAGGGGATCCCCTATCTCTGTATTTATTTGTGGTGGTGATGAGGCTCTCAATAGAATGCTAGAAAGAGGGATAGAGAGGGGTTTGATAAAAGGTTTTGCAGTGGACAAATCGGACTTCCAAATTTCTCACTTACAGTATGCAGACAATACTTTTCTTTTTTGCAAGGCAGATGATAGAAAGGTGGTGACTCTTAAACCAATCATTCTCAGTTTTGAAGTGGTATCGAGGTTGAAGGTGAATGTTCAAAAAAGCGAATTACTAGGGGTTGGTTTATGTAAGGAGGAAGTGGGGTTCTTTGTAGATCTTTTCCCACTACATATCTCAGGCTCCCTCTTAATATCGGAAAACCAGGGAAACAACTATGGGATAAGGTGATAGAGATAGTTCAAGGCAAGTTGGCCCATTGGAGAAGCATCTTATCTCAAGGTCCAAGATTAACTCTCATTAAGTTGGTAATGTCCAATCTCCCGGTTTACTTCATGTCCTTAATTAAATGCCCGAAATCGGTGTTGAATAAATTGGAAAAAGTTAGGAAGGATTTTCTTTGGAGGGGTGTGGAAGATGGGCAAAAGTTTAATCTAATCAAATGGGAGGAGGTTTGCAAGCCAAAAGAATGTAGGGGAGCTGGTTTGAGGGAGTTAGGGTTGATAAATATAGCCTTACTAGGTAAATGGGTTTCGAGATTCGGATCAAAAGAGGGAGTTCTTTGGAGGAGAGTGGTAGGGAGCAAATATGGGGTGGATGGCGAGGGTTGGTGGACAAGGACGTTCTCTTTATACAGGGCTTCTTTTCTTTGGAGGACCATTGATTCGGTTAAGAGTAAGGTTCAGGTAGTATAGGTTTCTCTTTGGGTGATGGGAAAAAGATTAGGTTTTGGGACGATATATGGGTGGGAGATTGGAGGCTAAGTGATTTATTTCGACACTTATGAGGGGTAGCTAGTGAGGCAGATTTGAGGATGGATATATGCTTCTCAATCCAAGGGGCAGGAGTGTGTTGGGTTCCGCCGTGTAGAAGGACTTGAACGATTTAGAGCTCAATGAGCTAATGGGTCTCCTCTGGTTGTCTTCTGTGAAGCTGGAGCTTTCCGAGTCCGATTCAATGAAATGGCTTTGTGACAAATCCGGAAAATATTCCATTCAATCTTGCTACAGGCTGTTAGATGGGGGAAGTGCGGGTGATATCATCAGTCCCTCACAATTGTATGGGGTTATAGGGCTCCCCCAAAGGTTGCGGCATTTGCTTGGCTAGTTGGGAGAAAGAAGGTTCTAACTGTCGATAACCTCTAAAAACGTATGATGATTCTTCCAAATGTTTGCTTTTTGTGCTATCGAGCAGAGGAGACAGTGGATCATCTCTTCATTCATTCTTCTTTTGCAAAAAAAAAAAAGTATGGGACGGTTTATTCTCTTTATTTGAAATTGTTTGGGTCATGCCGTTGTCAATTGATTGCTTTTTTTTCTAATGTGGCATGGCGGGGGAAAAGGTGAAGTTGGGAAAAAGGTTTGGCATTTAAGTCTTCTAGTGGGTATTTGGTCCATATGGAAGGAACGAATGAGAGATGCTTCAGGAACCGTCAACATAATGTTTCAGAGGGGTTTAGTCGGGCTAAACATTATGTAATGGAATGGGCTTTGTCAGGAAAAGTTTTAGCTCAATTTCCAAATTGTTGGATTGAGCTTTAATGTTCTCTCTGTTTTTTGGGTGTGTTTTGTATTCTTTCAGCTTCAGCTTCTCTTTCAATAAAATTATTAATGTTCAAAAAAAAAAAAAAAAAGATTCCTAATTAGACAAACATAATGAATCAATCTAAAACCCTAAACAATGAGGTAAAAGAAGGGCTAGGCCACCATTCAGGTGGGCTGTACAGTTGTACGGCCCATAATGCAAATCCTTAGATGAGCCATATAGCCGTATCGCCCATATTGGGTTATATTAACAGAGGTTCATGAATATCATCCTACATGAGAACAATTGCAAATTTTGTTTTCATTTTCTTCTTTTTCAAGAGAACAGAATATCAACCCATGACGTCAGGGTTGAAACACATTGTGTCTACCACTGAGCCATGAGTAGACAATCTTTTATAATATCAACTTGAGAGGAAATGAATATCAACTCGAGAGGAAACCAATTTTTTAACTTCATAAACGTTTCAATCCACACGTAACTAATCATAACAAGAAACTATTGACCAATCAAAAATTTCAGACAGCTGGTTACATCACTTCAGCAAAACAGAATCAATGATTGAAGGTCTTCCAAGTTACAGTAGTCACATACGAAGGCTGGCAGGGTCCTTTAACTTCGAAGCAGATGTATATCAGAAAGTTGTGATGAGATCTGTCAGGAAAGCAAGTTGAAAAACAATATTGATTTCATAGCTTAATAATCATACACATTACATAATGGGAAGCAAATCTGATATATGCAGCTTACAGAAGTAAGAAACACAAGCAAAACAGACATATCTTGAATTCACCAGATACTTTCTCATCAATACATTAAATTCAAGACAAACGAGGTGAAAATGCGAAAATACCTATGCCAGAAACAAAAAAAAAAAAAAAAACGAAACTGTCATTTTCAAAAAGTAATATTATAATTGTATATCAACAGCTGTCTCAAACTATGAATGGATCTTTATCTCAATGCAGCCTGCCTAGAATATTTCATTTATGTGCTTAATTTCTCTAGAGACCTTTTTCATTGATGTCACTACTGAAATCGTAATGCCATGCATCAGGTGCAAAGCAATTCCATGATATGGTACCTGCTTTCTCCTATGACCTTTCCGCAGACTGACTTCAATGTAGTTAACCTCTCGTGAAGCACAGTCATAAACATGCATGCATGCACATTGCAGTTATGACTGGAGTACCACCAAATAGCACGGGAATATGGTCAGGATTTTTTTCCCAGCACTTTGACTTTGATCTCTATGGCAATCATGTTCAATGTTGTTAATGACTTACCATTGTACCCCACATTCCCAAAGGACATTCAGAATATGTTTAGTTATCCATCTGATATTAAACAAAATTACTTCATACTTCCACGTGTTCTGGTAGCACTTGCCTAACCCCTGCAAATCCCAACTGCAAAGCTCAATCTACCTTTTCCTACAGATTTATTGACTTCTAGAATCATCCCCAACCAGAAGCAACTTTACTGCCTACAGTCAGATGACTCATTGTGTAAAGCTAGCCGTCACTCATTGCACATGAGCCTCATCACCACCAAATGAGGGGCTAAGTAACAACCAATAGGAACTTTATGGGTCTTCTAATCTAGACACTGGAGCCACTTATATAAAACTCATCTACAAAATGTGCACTGAAACCCAATATTTAAAAACCACACTGAACAGGATGGTCCAACTGGGTTTGACTGAGCCAGAGCCATTCCATGTCAATTCAAATGCGGCCGTTTGATCCAAAAAATGCCCAAACCGTCAGGTCTTTATTTATTTATTTACTTTCTTTTTAGTGGTGGATAGTATCACCAATATTTATCAATAGGAGAAACGGTAACAACATGCAAGAAGGGGTAACCAAACACAAACCATCAGGTTATTTCCAGTAACCCATCCAGTTTTGATAAGTCAACAACGGTGATTTTTCCATTGCAAAAAATGTAAAACAAACAAAAAAGAAAAGAAGAAAATATATCATAAAAGAGAAATTCTTGCACACTATTTTATTGCAACACTTTAACCACAAACCCTAAAAATCACATGTTTGTGATGGTGTAGGTCGCTGAACCCAACCGTGCCATTTTTGTGAAAACCTTAGTTGCACTCGATAGATATCCTGATTGATTTCCCTTCCATGTATATTCATTGGTTTTGCATTAATATCTTTGAGTTGTTTTGCTCACTCTCCAAGCTATTTCAAAAAAGGAAAGGACACCTAAATGCCTATCCTTGAGGCATTTTGCCACTCTCAAAACTAAAAATCTAGGTAAGTGCACATAAATGCCTATCGTTGAGACATTTTGTGCATTTTTTCAAGATAAAAATTAAACAAGGGCACCAAAATGCTTATCCTTGAGGCATTTTGTCCACTTTTCAAGCTAAAAATTCAGGGAGGGCACCCTAATCCCATCCTTGAGGAATTTTGCCCACTTTTTCATGATGAAAATCTAGGTAATAGCACGTAAATGCCTATACCTAAGGAATTTTTCCAACATTTCAAGTTAAAAAATTCCAAGGACCTAATTGCCAAACAATGAGGTAGTTTAACCACGATTCAAGTTAAAAATCCAAGGGTGGGCACCTAAATGTCTTAAGGCATTCTACCATTTTTCAAATTAAAATTCATGGTAAGAACTCCTAAATGCCTATTGTGAATGCATGTTTCTTACTTTTCAAGTTTAAAATCCAGTTAGGGTATCCTATGCTTACCCTTGAGGAATTTTCCTCACTTCGTTCGGAGTATGCCCAATATTATTGAAATATCCCTGATATTATCTTTATCTCCAATTCAGCGATACCAATAACACTAGTAGCGATACCGATAACATTGGCAGTTTGAGAAATTTCACGTATCGGCAATTTATCACTAATTATCGCCAATGTATCACCAATATTTTCGAATGTGCAAATTCTACGTGCCACTTGTATTGCTAATGTATCGATATCGCCAATATTTTCGACAGTGTAAATTCCAGGTGTCACATATATCACCAGTGTATCGGCAATATTTCGATAATATCGTCACTATATCAATATTGCCAAAAATATGTTTATTAAAAAAATTTCATTTTGAAATTTTTTTATGGGCGCATGGTTGTATGCAGTGTTCAAATTGTCAACGATAAAATCAATCATATCGTAACATGAGCGATATTGAGACCACAGTCTTTCATTTCCTTTCCAGTTGTCAACGTTTTCTTAGCGAAATATCATGTGTTATCAATATTCTGAAATATCGATGATGTTTGGATGGATGGCTGGATGGTTGGATGGATAGATGGGATGGTTGGACTGGTTTCTTACGACAACACATGCTTTTAGGCACCCATTAAATGGAAACTTAATATGTACGCATTCTTTTTACACTTTTTTTATTCTTAAATATGCAAATATATGTGTTTTAGCATCTCCTAAAGTTTCACTAAAAAATTCTATTGTCGCCTCCATGTTTCCCTGCATTTCTGGTTATCGGCGATATCAATATTGTTTCCATATCCCCGGCCAGCAAAACTTGTAGTGATATCAATACTACGAACACTGGGTAAGGGTACCTAAATGCTGATCCTTGAGGCATTTTTCCCATTTTTTAAGTTAAAAACTTTGTAAAGGCACCAACATGCCTATTCTTATTGCCTTTTACCCACTTTTCAAATTAAAATCTCAGTGAGGGAACCTAAACATTAGATCGTTATGCATTTTGCCCACTTTTATGTGCCTCAACAAAATGGTATGGGCAAACGTAAGAACAAAAGTCTTCAAGAAATTGTTTATTAAATGCTAACAAACTCTCAGCCTCCACATGGGGAAAAGCTCTACTCGCTGCATGTTACATCCTCAACTGTGTTTTGGCCAAATCATTGGAGGTAACTCTATATGAATGATGGTTTAAAAGAAAACCAAATATGACTTATTTCAAAGTTTGGAGATGTACGGCACATGTTTTGATCACACAAGAAGCCAGATCCAAGTTAGAAACAAAGACCGCGAAATGCATATTCATTGCTTATGAACTAAGAACTGAAGGGTATATATTTCTTTATTCTAAATTTAATACACATGTGATTGTAAGTTGTGATGCAGAATTTTTAGAATTAGAATCAGGCTCTGCTCTGCTGTGATAAAGAAGACAGAGGTTGGCTAACAAACCAGATTTCGTACCTTGAAAGGTGGGGAAAATGCCTCAAGGATAGTAGTACCAATAGGCAGTGTTTAAATTATCGGCGACAATATCGAATTGTCGCCGATAATATCGGTATCGCTGGCTCAGCGAAACCGAAAACCCAATTTTCGTTTCTCTTCCCGATATCGCCGAAATCGCCGTTATGTCTGTTTGTTTTCCAATATTTTCTAGATATCGAACGGCCAACTACCACCCCATTTTACCACGTTTTTCGGCGATAAAATCATCGAATCCAAGAAAAAAGAAGAAGAAGAAGAAAATACCTGTTTTTTCGCTCCGATCAATTTGAAGAGAGAAATCCCAAAAAAAAAAAAAAAAAAAAAAAAAAAAAAAAAAAAAAAAAAAAAAAATCGCATTTTCCGTCAAGATCCTTGAATGGCGACTCCTCTGGTTGGCCAGCCCCGAAACCCGCTGGCAGGGCTACGAAAATCCGGAGACTCGTAGAAATTTTTGAAATTTTGGGAACGAGGGGGAGGGATTTTCGGTTTCAGAGGAATTTGGGGAAGGATTTTCAATTTTTAAGGGGACGCGATTAGGTACGCCGTACGCGCAGGTTAATCGTGCGACTAATACTTGAAACGTTTCCAAGTTTGTGGGTCCCACCGTGATATATGTGTTGTATCCACGGTCCATCCATTTGGAGAGATCATTTTATGTCATGATTCAAGAATGAGGTAGATCAAAAGCTTTATTGAACCCCACCACAGAAAACTGTGGAGAGAGTGACTGTACCGTTGAAACCTTCCTAAGGTCCAGTGGACTGTTTATTTGAGATCCAATCTGTTCATAAATTAACAGTGACGTTAAATAAGGCTATTAACAAATATCATCTTGATCGAAAACTTCTATAAGCCCTTATAAGTTTTTTATGGTAGGCATCACTCTATCCACTATTTTCTGTGGTGGGGTCCACTCGAGATTTGGATCTGACTCATTTTTTGGCTAATGCCCTGAAATGGTATCTCCATATGTATGTACGAGGGATACACAACATACATCATGGTGGGACCCACATAACTCGGTGACGTAACTTAGTCGCTACGCGTCAGTAGCTAATCCGCATCCATTTCACATAAGTGGGTTGCGTACGCACACCCTTAGCGTACTGGGATGCTTATGTGGGGTCCACTCTAAATTTATGTGGTTTATCCACACCGTCCATCCGTTTTTTCCAGATCATTTTAAGGGTTGAGCCCAAAATCATAGTATATCAAAATCTCAAGTAGACCATATCAAAGGAAACAATGGAAGTATTGATTTCCACCGTTGAAACCTTTCTAAGGCCCCCAGTGACATTTATTTGTCATCCATACTTTTCATAAGATCACACAGACACGGATGAAGGGAAAACACAAATATCATCTTAATCTAAAACTTTTGTGGGCCCCCAATAACTTTTCAACGGTACATTTCAATTCACGCTATTTCAAGTGGTGTGGTCCATTTGAGCTTTGGTTATGATTAATTTTTGATTTAAAGACCTAAAATTATATGATAAAATGTATGGACGGAGTTGATACAATGCATGAACGACGGTGGGGCCGACAGAGTTTACTCAGTACACAGTCCGCTTCCTTTGGCATGGAATCGGATTAGCTACTCCCACTGCCACCAGCCAATGGCTGGTGGTCGGTGCTCTGTGGACCCCACCATGATACATGTTTCATCCATGCCATCCATCTATTTTTTTAGATCATGTTATTATATCAGACCAAAAATGAAGTATATCCCAATCTCAAGTGGACCACATTACAGAAACAGTTTGAAAGAACGTCGACCATTAAAACTTTTGGGGGCCATAAAAGTTTTGGATGAAGCCGATCATTGTTTTTATCCTTCATCTGGGTCCGTACGACCTAATCAATAGATTGGATGTCAAATAAATAGTACAGTAGGTCTTAGGGGGATTTTAACGGTGAATATCCAATCACTATTGTTTGCCCGTGGTGTGGTCCACCTGAGATTTATATCCTCTCATTTTTTGCATAACCCTAAATGATCTGTAAAAATGTATGAATGACATGGATAAAACATACATCATGGTGGGGCCCACAGAGCACCGACCACCATGATGTATGTGTTATATCCACACCGTCCATCCATTTTTAGATATCATTTTAGGGTATGAACCAAAGAATGAGGCAAATAAAAATTTATAAGCTTGCATTTGTATTATAAAAACTCATTTTGGTTACTATTTGAGTGATTTCTTACTACAACGCATGCCTTTTGGCCCCCATTAAATGGAAACTTATTATTTAATGCATTTTTTTTGCAATTTTTTCATTCCTAGATATGTAAATGTGTATTTAGGCATGTCCTGAAGTTTCACTGAAAAATTCCACCATTTTCTCCATGTTTCCCCTTTTTTTCTTGCATTTCCGGTTATCGGCGATATTATCAGCGATAACGATATTATATCTTTATCTCCGGCCAGCGAAACTTTTAGCGATACCGACAACTCGAACACTGCCAATAGGTAATAAGACGAAAGTAGACTTAAATGGAGACCAAGATTTGCACCGGTTAAGAGTGAATTGGTTCAAGTTGAAGGCTTTAAAAGGGCAAGGAGAAGGCCAAAAAGGACATGGGTGGAGGTAGTACGAAAAGATTTGATGACAAGTAATTTAAGTGAGGAACTAGTCCTTGATGGAGTAGAATTGTGGAACAAGATTTGTATAGCCGACCCAATTAGCTAGGATAAGGCCTAGTTGCTCATGATGATGATTATAACACTCTAAATTTCCTTAAAATAAGGTGGTATGCCTATAAACACTCCTATACAAGTCGATGCTAAAAGCCCCTAAAAATTAAATGCATCAGCACTCTTTCCTAATTTCACTGAACCCTCTTGCACAAGCCCTTTTTGGCTTATAGCACATGGGACTAATCCTCAAAACATCAGCCCCAAGAAATGTCTTCATCATCCATTAAGGCCTGAAAGCCTAGCAATGTCATGCCACAATTCATAGCTCAAAATTCTTTGGTATGCATATATGGTGCCCATCAAAACATCCACAAGCGACGAAAGACCTCTAAAGAACTCATGGCCATGGGTCTAAGGCCCACTTTGATTACATGTATGCATATGTGGTGCCCAACAAAACATCCACTTTGATCACATCGGAATCTAGTAAAGATACGGAGTTCCTTTCTCAATTTTTCATCATTTCCTCCCTCACATTGCAACTAGCCTTCATTGTCAACAGAATTTATTATTTTACATCGATCTTAACATTGTATTTTGCAACATTCCAAGCGAAAAATGTTCTTATATTGATGAGGGACAATCTCTTCACACTTGTAGTTGCTTTCCTTTTCAATAAAACTATAAAAAGAAAAGGTTATCATGAAAGGGTTTGAGCCAGTAGTTCAATGGAAGGTGGCCTTCAAACCCTACCTGCCTACCACAAAAGGATTGTATTCTTCTCTAGGTTCTTTGCTAATAAATTTTCATTTTTCAAGAAAAAATAAATTATCATGAATCAAATTTGGTTCCTGCACAAAGTTGAATCCACATCACTTGTTACCCAGCATGTTGTCTGAACAATTTTCAAGGCAAATGGTTGTTTCAAGAATCTAGAAACCATATACCATTAGCACACACCAAAATATCATATCATGCCAAAGCAGAACTGAATACCTATAGATGATAAATCCCCTAACTTCAGCATTTGAACTACCCACTTATCTCAAGCTTCTTTTTTTCCAAAAAAAAAAAAAAACAAAAAAAAAAAACAAAACAAAACAAAAAAACAAAGAAGGAAAAGAAAGTGAAAAAGAAAAGCAAATCAAGAGAAATAAAGAAAATTCAGGGAGGGGTGGCTTGTTTTGAAGTGGAGAACAAGAATGGAATATTCATTTCCTACACCAGACCACAACGCAACCATGAATTAGCATTTTTTTTTAAAAAAAAAAAACAAAAACTGGCCAACCTGTAGATCAACATCCCTATTATTTGTGTGAGCAAAACACGACACATCATATCATTTAAAAGAATGCAATGCTTCCAAGGCAAAGCAAAAGAACCAGAGATCCAAGCAACAGCGCTTTTAAAATCCCCTTTGCAAATTAGCTAGTCCAATGACATCTGTAATAAGCCACACTCTGATCTCAATCGCTTCCAATCCTACCCAATTAGAATTCACTAGTCCCTCCGGGCCATTTAAGCAAAAAAAAAAAAAAAACTAGCCTGATCCCTTAGGGGGCGTTTGGCGCATGGTATTAGATGGGCTTAGGTGGTATGGAATTGCGTCTGGTCCTGTGCCAATTCCACCCATGTTAGGGAAGAATGGAAAAGCTTGGAATTAAATTAGATGGAATTGCATTGGGTCCCATGCCAATTTCACTCAATGTTAGCAAGTTGTGTAGGTCTCACCATGATGTGTGGGCTATATCCACACCTTCCACCCATTTTTCGAGATCATTTTAGAGCATGGGCCAAAAAATCAGGTAGATCTAAAGCTCAAGTGGACCCCACCATAGAAAGCAACGGGGATTGAATACTTACCGTTGAAAACTTCTTTGGGGCCACAAGTTTTGGATCTGCCTCATTTTTAGGCCCATGCCATAAAATGAGGTTACAAAAAAAATGAACGGTTTAGATATAACACGTGTGTTATTCTCAATAGTTTCAAATGATGGTGGGTGTATCCATTCAATGTACCACCGTATTACAAACAAAGCATGGAATTAAGCTTATCCCATGGTAATAGGGGACAATCCCTACCATGGGTAATAATTAGGGCGTGTTTGGGCGGTGGGATTAGAAGGGATTAGGTGGGAATGGGATGGGATTCAAAAAAATAATTATTACCCATGGCAGGGATTGTCCCCTGTTGCCATGGGATAAGATAATATTCCATGCTTTGTTGGTAATACGGTGGTACATTGAATGGATATACCCACCCTCATTTGAAATTACTGAGAATAACACACATGTGTTATATCAAACTGTTCATTTGTTTTGTAACCTCATTTTATGGCATGGGCCTAAAAATGAGGCAAATCCAAACTTATGTGGCCCCAAAGAAGTTTTCAACGGTAAGTATTCAATCCCCGTTGCTTTCTATGGTGGGGTCCACTTGAGCTTTAGATTTACTTGATTTTTTGGCCCTGCTCTAAAATAATCTCGAAAAATGGGTGGACGGTGTGGATATAGCCACACATCATGGTGGGACCTACACAACTTGCTAACATTGAGTGAAATTGGCACGGGACCCAATGCAATTCCATCTAATCTAATTCCAAGCTTTTCCATTCTTCCCAAACATGGAGTGGAATTAGCACAGGACCAGATGCAATTCCATCCCACCTAATCCCTTCTAATCCCACCGCCCAAACACGCCCTTATGTTTTTTGAATCCCATCCCACCTAATCCTTCCCAATGCCATGCCCCAAACACCCCCTTAGTTCTCTTAGAATGCCCTCAACTCCGGACCTTCCTGGGTTTCGCATGGAGCACCCATCCATATTTAACTTCCACCACCCAAAGGGAAGAGGGACCTAGTTGATAGTCTTCTTTGGAAGCTTGTTCGTGTCACTCAACAAAGAGGCAACGGAAGGTTGTCAGAAATTCTTCTATTCCACTCTTTCCAGACATTCCTTAAGTTCACATGAGGAAGCATCCTCCAAACAATTTTGCCTCTGGGATTGATCGAACCAGCACCCAACCACTTGAAGAGACCCTCCACCACCTCACAAGATCCACAATCCTGAAGATGTTTGAGAAGATGTAACATACACTGCGCACCACTTGCAATGTGGAAAGGTGATTCACCATTTCTTCCTCTTTCCGACAAGGAGAACAAATATTCAGTAGTACAGCATTCCTTTTGTGGAGGTCATTGAGGATAAGAACTTTACTGGCAACCATTGTCCAAGAAAAAGCTTTGAACCTGGGAGGAATCAAAGATCCCCACACCTTTGTAGACCCTAGATTATGACAATTTTTTTGGCACAAAGCCTTGAGGAACTCTTTGGGGAAAATAATTTAAAAAAAAAAAAAAAAAAAAAACAACAAACCATGAGAAGAGGGAGACCGTATCTGCTCATCAATGTCATTATCTGGGTGGAAAAACCCATCACCCGAACCCAATAGATCCTCCACCATGGGAAATTCGTAATCCTGAAGATTTCTCCTAAATCCGAACTCTTCCAACCAAAATTTTAAAACACTCCTTGTCCTTATCATTCAAAACACTCCTCTTTCTCATCATTCAAAACTAACACTCATTCATCACCACAAATTTGAGGGATGAGTAAAATCTTCGAAATCTTTGCACAAGTAGCTCATCCCCACTCAATATCTTCTGCAAATTGAACTCTCTCACCAATCACCATTGTCCACTAAAAATCCCCTTCATCAAATACCCTTCCCAACACCCTTCAAGACATTTCCAAATATAAAAATAAATTAAAAATTAATATTGTGTGTGGATTCTTAGGGCCACACTCAAGACATAAGGCCTAAGCCCAACATGGGCCTAACATAGCAGGCTTAAGCCCGACCCAAAAAAAAAATTGGTTGGGCCTGCGCCCAACCCAGCTCAAAATTTGATAAATTCCTTATCCCCCTTAAATTTTCCTAATTTATTCATTTATCAAAGTGGGCCATATGCGCAACGAAATAAGCATTTTAAAGGAATGAAACCAACATTCCTCATTCAAGATAGATAGTTTGCTAACTAAGATTAGAATGGCATATTTGTGGAAAATAATACAAGTAGAATGAAGTAAGGTTGGGTCAGGTCAAGTGGGGCTAGAATGACTTGAGCCCAAGCTTGGTCCAAAATTGATTGGGCCATGTATGAAAGAACCAAACTCAGCCCAAAGCCGGATCAGGCAGGGGCTAGATCAGGCAAGCTACCCAGCCCATTACCACGCTCATGGATTCTCCACGCATGCACTAGGCATTTTGGGCATTCTAGGAGCACTCGCTCTTAACATGCACCTTGCACCTTCAACCAAAACAATTCATAAAATTCCAAACATGAATATCCTAACTTGCCAAGTACAATATTGAAAAATATTTTAATTGCTAGCCATGCCCCCATGAAAACTCCTTCAATGGGAGTTTTAAGCTCTCACTACCGGTACCAAGCTCGTATAAAAGAGGGTTGCAACAAGTTAGTTTCTGATGTCAAACTCTGCCCACATCTTTTCTCATGAAGCATGACAATTTAAGGCGTTCCCTATAAGCAGCACGCTGCATTGGCACCTACAAGCAATAGGGAGGGGGGGTTGCAAGAGTTTGCTACGGTGTTCCCTATGAGCGATGTGTTGCACTGGCAATCGGGTGCAATGAGAAGTGAACAAGGTTTAGCTAGGGCATCCATTAAAAGTGATGCTCTACAACTACCCCCAGTTCCAGTGAGAAAAAGCAAGGGCTCCCACTATTTTACGAGTGAGGGTAAAGAAGCTAGTCCAAGAGAATAGGATTCATCTTACTACATGGAATATAGAAACGTTAGCAAGAGTATGAAGTGGATATGAAGAAAAGAAGTAGAAGTAACATAGATTGCATACAGGAAAGCAAGTGAAAGGGGGCAAAAACTAACAAAATTGATGGTTATAAACTTTGATATATAGTAATAGACATGGGGTAGGGATAATGGTAGACAATTTTAGGGCCTACTTGGATTAATGGAAAGGAAAGGAAAGTAAAGGAAACACCATTTCCCATGAAACTAATTTTCTATTGTTTGTAAAGACTTTTTTGGTGAGAATTTGTAGGAAACATCATTTCTTACTTCCTCTTTTTGTTGGAAAATCAAAAAATATATCTATATATATTTTTCCCATCCAAAGCCCCCCCTCCCCCCAAGAAACGCAATTTCCCACAATTGAAAATGATTTTCTCAAGAGTTAAACACATATGTGCCACTGTCCATCTCCAATTGCCTCACATGTGTCACATATCCAAATGTTCTATTGTCCATCTTCTATTTTGTCACACATGCCAATGCGCCACATGTGCCACCATGCATCTTCACTTGGGGCCCATTTGTACAAAGCACCTCAAATGTGTTGCATGTGCCTACTTTCCATTGTCCATCTCCTGTTGTGTCACATGTGTACCATCATCCATCTTCACTTGGGATCCACAAGTACAAAGCGCCTCGCATGTGCCACATGTGCCAACTTTCCATTGTCAGTCTTCTGTTGTGTAGTACATGTGCCACCATCCATCTTTCGCTTGCGCCCCACGTACAAAGCGCCCACATGTGCCATTGTCTATCTTCAATCACTCTACATGTGCAACATGCAGCATGTGCCTATGTGCACGTGTGCCACCATCTACTTGCAAGTACCCATGTGTCAAATGTGCTAATGCAGCACTTGTGTCACGACTCACGTGTCATTATACAACTTCAAGCACCCCTCATGTGACATGTGTGACACCATCAAGTGCCATTGTTTATCTTCGAGCATTCCATATGTGTCACGTGTTAATCTGGCACATACCAATAACCACTAGGAATTTTTTTATTTTATTCGACCAAACAATAAATTGGGAAACTTGTGCCAAAATTTCTACAAAAAATCTTATTTAAAAACAAATATGGAAAACAAAGTTTCCTTTCCCACAATTTCCTCGAAATAAGGTTTCCTGAGAAACAACATTTCCTTTCCCAGAGTTTCCTGGAAATAAGGTTTCCTGAAAAACAATGTTTCCTTTCACACGCTTTCCTCAAATCCAAACAAAGCCTTAAAGGATAAAGTTGTAGATGTTAAAAGAGTAAGTGATACAGTTTATTATTAAAGCTTGTACAATTGTACCAGGAGAGGAGATCATCAATGTCATCATATGTATGCTCACTAGAGGAAGAGAATAGAATCAAGAGAATAGAATTGCAAGGGACATGGATATTAATAGGTACATGATGGGATGACTAACGTGAGGAATCAAATGGAGAGAGGATATTTGTCGAGGAGACTTAAATGGTCGTGTAGGAAATAAAGCAGTTGACATGAAAAAGTGCATGGACAATATGGTTTTGGGAGAAGAAATGAGATGGGGGATGTTCTCCTTGATTTTTCTATGGCGTACAATCTAGCTTTAGAAAGCATATATTTTTAAAAGGAGAGAGAGAGAGAGAGAGAGAGAGAGAGAGAGAGAGATGAACATTTAATAACCTTCAAAAGTAGATCATATGCAAGCAAGACAAACTCCTTTCCACTTAGGAAGACAAAATCACAAGAAGTGGATCATATGCAAGCAGATAAACTCCTTTCCACTTAGGAAGACAGTAACAAGTAATACTACAAGGTCGTGGCAAGAAAGCCTAACTATGCAATATAGGTTAATGGTTATGGTGAAAAGAGAGAGAGAGAGAGAGAGAGAGAGAGAGAGAGAGAGAGAGAGATTGAACATTTAATATACCTTCAAAAGTAGATCATATGCAAGCAAGACAAACTCCTTTCCACTTAGGAAGACAAAATCACAAGAAGTGGATCATATGCAAGCAAGATAAACTCCTTTCCACTTAGGAAGACAGTAACAAGTAAATACTACAAGGTTGTGGCAAGAAAGCCTAACTATGCAATATAGGTTAATGGTTATGGTGATAACCAGTGTTCGAAATATCAGTATCGCGTTAAGTATCACACCCTTGGGATACGGATACGTATCGATTATCGCATGGGATATATCAGTTGTATCGCGTAATGTATAGTTGTTGTTGGAAACATGGGGAAATTGGTCGAATTTTTCTATGAAACCTCAGTGATTGTTAAAAAAGACATCGACACACATTTATAAATCAAAACATTACAAAAAATAAGTGCACATAATAGGTTTTCTTTGTATGGGGTTCTAATCTATGCATTGCCTAACTAAATTGATGCAAGTATATTCAAAGTTTATTCATATAATTTATAAATGTAAGAAGATGTGTGGAAATGTAAGACCCGTGTCCTAGTCTGTACTGTTCCGAAGAATCCCACGATCCTTTCCGTCGAAGTCCGGCAATCCACGACTGATAATCGACGTTGCGATCGATCGTAAGTCACAATCATTTAGATTCGAGTCGGTTTAATCCGAGACCTGTATCATTGCGACCACACTGTCGCCGCGGTTCCAACGCCGCGACTCACGCACCGATCCGATACCCTGACTAGAAGATGTGAGCCGACGTTTTATTTCGAAGAAACGCCGCGCATTTACGATCCCGAGAGAATCTCTACAACATGTCAAATCAATCCAATCAATCAAATCAATCCTATCAATCAATCAATCACATCAATCAATCAATGTCAAGTACACATCACCTTTCTCCACAAGTAAAGCAACCCATGCTTTTTCTCACCAAAGTCAAACCACCTCTCACTTCACCCATCCCTCACCTCACATCACTCACCCATCACATCCATCACTCTCTCTCCTTATCTCTCTCTTTCCCTCTCTCTTTCTCTACACCATTTTCCAAGCAACACCAAGAGCAAGAGTCCCACGTCCAAGCTCTCCCAAGTGCAAAGAAATGAATGTGTGGCCCACCTTTTCTCTCCCAAAAAAAATCCCTCATCCTAGCCCTTGATTTTCCATCTCCACCGTCAAAGAGGAGCACAAGGAGGTTGGCGTTCCAACGGACCGAAGAAGATCGACGGTGGGTGCTTTGATAGGGTAGTTTTCTTGCTTTCTTAGGTGGGCCAAGTGAGGCCTACCGATCAATGGTATGGATCTCACTTGGGACCCTATGATGTGGCCAATGGCCCACTTTGATTACTTTTTATGTATGATGGAATGCAAGGAGGGCCCATAGTGTCGGGGTCCCTCCATCGCACGTGTGTCCCACTCTTTTTCTCTCTCCCTCTCTCCTTCTTTCTTCTTTTCTTGTGATTATGTGTGTATGGCCCACTTCGATGGACCCCACAATGGAGCATGCATTGGAATCCAAACCATCTAAAGGTGGGACCCACTTTACATACGTACGGTGACCACACCACCTCACCATGTGGTGGCCCATTACAAGGGGCCCACCCTAAAAGCGTTAGATGCCCAACAAAAAAAAAGGGAAGAGTCCAGGGACTCTGACGTGAAAAGGAAAACACAAGTGTTGGCTTGGTTCTCAAGCCTTGAAGGAGGGACCACTCGTAAGGATCCACCTTGATGTTTGCATCCAATCCAAGCCGTCCATTCCATTCTTCACATTATTTGAGGCGTTGAGAAGAAAAATGAGCCTGATCGGATAATCAGACGGGTCATGCCGTAGAAAACCCCGTCTCTTACCGTTCAAAGCTATTTGGGCCCATTTCACTATTTCTACATGCCAAGAAATGTTGGATATCGGACTCATTTGGTCGGTTTTGAGCCCAAGAATGCAATGGTCGGAGCGGATTTATCTAAGGCGGGCCCCACCCAAGAAAAAACCAAAAAAACTGATTGTTTTAAAAAAAATAATAAATATATAAACAGGCAGCAGCGTCTGCTGCTGCCAGTGACGCCAGGACGCAGAGCGTCTTGCGTCTGACGCTGGACGGGCAGGGGGAGTGGGCCCACCTCAAGTCCCCACCATGATGTATATTTTGTATCCACACCGTCCATGGGTGGACCACCCCGTAAGGTGGGTCCCCTCCGAATTTGAGCCACATCCAAGACTCAGGTGGCCCACACCACATGAAACAGTGTGAATTGAACTCTACCATTGAAGCCCTTTTGGGCATTACAGAAGTTTCGGATCAAGGTGAAAATTGTTTTCACCCTTCATCCAGGTCCACGTGGCCTTATGAACGGGGTGGATGGAAATTAAATGTTACAGTGGGCCCCACATGGGACCCACACTGATGTATGTATTTGCATCCACCGTCCAGGCGGACGTGGAACCCACCCTGATGCATGTGTTGTATTCCACCGTCCACTGGACGGTGGGGCCCTGTGTGTGTGAGCGTGCAGGGTGTGTGTGTGAGTGTGCGTGTGTGGGTGAGTGCATGCGTGCGTGCGTGTGTGGTATGCACGTGTGGGTGCATGTGTATATGTGTGTGTGTGTGTGTTGTGTGTGTGTGTGTATATATATATATATATATAATATTATTATCTTATATTATTGTATATATATATTATATATAAATTATATGTTATATTATTATATTATAAGGGATGGTGGGTTTTCATGTGGACCCCACCATGATACTCGTGTTGCATCCAAACAGTCCACCATTTGGCAAGCTTGTATTAAGGCTTGGGGCCAAAAATAAGATAGATCTAGTTATCATGTGGACCACACTGTATAGGTGACGATTGAACGTCCACCATTAGACCCTTGGGCCACCAAGTTCTTGGTGACCCTATGAACAGATTGTATGAGAAATAAATGTTATGGTGGGCCCTAGGAATTTTAATGGTGGAATTCTTTATCACCACTTACATTGGTGCGGCCCATTGATGTGGCCCATTTGATATGTATACGGCCCACTTGGTATATATAAGGCCCATATTGTGAGGCCCATCTTGTGTATTTGTGGCCATTGTTGAGGCCCACCTTGGTATACATGTAAGGCCCATGTGTTAGGCCCATCTGGATGTATTTGTGGCCCGTTGTTGAGGCCCACCTTGATGTATACATGGCCCATGTGTTTAGACTCATTTAATGTATTTGTGGTATATGTTACGAGGCCCATTGTGATGTTTCAAAGGCCCATGGGATATGGCCCATTGCAATGTACCTAAGGCCCATTAATGTGGCCCACTTGATTTATATAAGGCCCATAAGATGCGGCCCACTTGATGTATCCAAGGCCCATAGGTCGAGGCCCAACGGGAGGTCCTTAGGGTCCATTGCAATGTATGATTTCCCCATGGTTTGTGTAATGATGTCTTATAGCGGGCTATGCCTTGGGAGCAATGTTGGTTTGACGTCCACATTGTAGAATAATGTTGGTTTAATGTCCGCATTATAACTCTCCCTAGGGCCCATTAGTAGGCCCACATTTGTTGATAGTTCACCACTTTATAACATGCTTAGTATAGCTCCATGATTCATACCCATACGCATCATATGTATGCTTGATATGAGTAGTGACTGAGCATAGCATACGCCATTGGGCAGACCACTTAGGGGACTCCTTATGAGGCGGAGTGCCCCACATTATCGCATTGTACGCATGGATTGCTGCATGATTTGACGGTGTGATTCATGCATCTCGCATATGTGTGACTTGATCACTGCACGCCCTAGCGACATCAGGGCCGTGGCTCCACAGGCACATCGTGGATGGCCGTATCGGATACCGGAAATACTTTGTTCTAGCATTGTGGGCACTTAGGATGTCCTTGGGTGAAAATCCCAGAACCTTTTTGGTACCAGGAGTTGCTCCAACGTCTAGACCGAGTGGATACACGAGCGCCCGAGTGCCGAATACCCGTAGGCTGCGTCTCCCACTGTGTCGTGGTCGGTTGAAGGGGGTGTGGCCTTATCCGCCTGAGTGAGGGGGCTATAAGCTAGGCTGAGTTTGACCAGCTCGCAAATGTGTCCGCTATCGACGAGCCGGGTAGGTATTGGCAGACTACTGGTCAGGCGGATAGTGTGGTCTCTTCCACTCGCTTGACTGTGCAGCTAGGGAGGAGGCAGTCAGTGTGAGGTGTATTAGACCCCGGTGATATCCAGAGAGGAACTGTACTGATATGTGTACTTATGAGTACTGGCACGCTTGCTTTGCATCTCGCATATGACATTTGGCTACATAGGCCTCGCATCGCATGGTCTTGGTATGACCGACAACATTCATGCCTGCTTGCATTACATAGCTTTAGTATAACTGATAGCATTCATGGACTTACCGCATATTTCCGCATTACTCTGATATTGTACACTTGGCACTCGCCTTACACACACTTTCACCACCCTCTAAGCTTTTGTAAGCTTATGCACGATAGATGCGTGCAGGTGGCGTTAGGTTGCAGCAGCGTTGAGCTCGGAGCGTGCAGCAGTCTTCTGGAGCTTTTGGAGTTTTCTTTGATATCATTATATTGTATTTTCCTTCCCGCATTGTACTTAAAAGATTTTGATATAGTGGATATGTGGTGTTGTTGTTTTGTGTCTTGGTTATGCTTGTGGTTATGCTCCATTACAAAAAAAAATTCATGCTGAAAATCCTCCTTGTAGGATCCCAGGATCGGAATCTGGCGTATGGGCGCTGGGAGCCGAGAATGGGGTACTACGGAGGCTGTCGGCGCCGGATTCGGCGATCGGGAATTTTGTGAGCCCGGTTTCCGAGTTTGGGGCGTGACAGGAAACACAAGCAATACATTCAAAAGTAAAAGAAGAATCACTAGATCAAGTTATATACATGTTTGATTTTATATTTGGACACAAGGATTGCAACCGATTTGCATGAAAGTAGGAAATTTTGATTTTTTTTTTCCACAACTAGGCCCATCTCCTCAAATCTCGAAATTGAAGCTCCTAATCCATGATTTTTCAGGCAAAACATGAAAAACCATGGATTTGTAACAATTTGACACTGATTTAACATGATTTATAGAGAAAAAAAAAAAAAAAGGACCGAAAGCCAAAATGCTCACCGGATCGAATATGTGAGATATATCGCACTACTGGTGAGTTTCGTATCGCACACGTGGGATACAAGATATATCGTGGGATATATTGGCCGATATCGTCGATATTTAAAACAATGGTGTTAACAATAAAGATGGAAGTGACTAAGTGAGGGAAACTAAGAGGTGTCCAAAAACATGGTGGTGGAATTTAAAATGAGAGAAAGCAGTGTTATTTAATATAAATTGATGGAAGAACAACAGTAGATGTTAAGGAAGAAGTTGAGAGTTGTATCGAATGAGATAGCAGAGTACATAAGGAAAGTGGCGAAAGAAGCTTTATGAGTATCTAGTGGGAACATGGTATGCCAAAACGGTTACGTATCGGCCGTAACGGCCGATACGTAACGGTAACGGTGTGAACCGTTACGCGTTTCGGGGTCGTATCGGCCGTTACGCAAATTTGTACCCGTATCGGCCGATACGGGCCCGTTACGGGGCGTATCGGCCGTTACGGCCGTTACAGGGCCGTTACGGGCCCGTATCGGCCGAATTTTTGCCCTTTTTTTGAAAATTCGAAAAATCATTTTTAAATGATTCTTTTGCTGTTTTAATGATGCCATATGATGTGTTAATCATAGTAGAACATGTTAATGTGCATTTTACAGAATTTGGGTGCCATTTTATATTTTTTTAATATTTTTTTCTATTTACGCATGAATTTTGGCCCCTTTTTTTAAAATTCAAAAAATCAATTTTTAATAGTTGTTTTGTTGTTTTAATCATGCCATATGATGTGTTAATCATAGTAGAACATGTTAATGTGCATTTTACAGATTTGGGGTGCCATTTTATATTTTTTAAATATTTTTTTCTATTTAGGTATTTATTTGGCCCTTTTTTTGAAAATTCGAAAAATCATTTTTTAATGATTCTTTTGCTGTTTTAATGATGCCATATGATGTGTTAATCATAGTAGAACATGTTAATGTGCATTTTACAGATTTTGGGTGCCATTTTATATTTTTTTAATATTTTTTTCTATTTACGCATGAATTTTGGCCCCTTTTTTGAAAATTCGAAAAATCAATTTTTAATAGTTGTTTTGCTGTTTTAATCATGCCATATGATGTGTTAATCATAGTAGAACATGTTAATGTGCATCTTACAGATTTGGGGTGCCATTTTATATTTTTTTAATATTTTTTTCTATTTACGCATGAATTTTGGCCCTTTTTTTGAAATTTTGAAAAATCATTTTTTAATGATTCTTTTGCTGTTTTAATGATGTCATATGATGTGTTCATCATAGTAGAACACGTTAATGTGCATTTTACATATTTGGGGTGCCATTTTATATTTTTTTTATATTTTTTTCTATTTACGCTTACATTTATTTTTGCCCTTTTTTTGAAAATTCGAAAAATCATTTCTTAATGATTCTTTTGCTGTTTTAATGATGCCATATGATGTGTTAATCATAGTAGAACATGTTAATGTGCATTTTACATATTTGGGGTGCCATTTTATATTTTTTAAATTTTTTCCTATTTACACATGAATTTTGGCCCTCAAAAATAATTGCAAACACCTAAATGTAAGATATTTTCATATTACATTCATTCTAATATATCTATCATTGATAGTAAGTTAGAAAATTAAATATATGAATTTTGTAGTCAAATTTAGGTTATCTGGTTCATAAATTCATCAGACAGTCCGATACAACTTCTCACCAAAGAGTGGACCGTTACACACCACCATAAACATGTTCCAATTTATAAATGAATGCATATTTGGAATGCTTAGAATATTCCGGATTTAATCCATATTTTTTCATATTTTTTTGGTAAAAAAAAATTTTTGCGCCGTTACGGGCCGTTACGCCCCCGTATCGCCGTTACGCCCCCGTATCCGTATCGGTTTTGGAGGGCACCGTTACGCCAACCGATACCGATACGGGACACCTTGAGTGGGAAAAGCCAATAATATCATGAAAATTGGTTGTGGAATGATGAGGTCCAAACAGCTATTAACAAGAAATCATGTTTGAAGGCCTAGAAAGAGAATAGAAACAAGGAAATTTTAGATGAAAATAGAAACACCAAAAAGAATGCTCAGAAAGCAGTAACTAAAGCTAAATTTAAGGCATATGATGATCTATACATAGATTAGGGACAAGAAAATGTGAGAAAGATGTCTTTGAACCCTTCTTTTTTTTTGGAAAAATAATTGAATTTTATTAGAAGCGCGCAGCAACACGAAAGAATACAGCCCCACTCTACAATTCAAAAAAGAGGAGAGATTGACCGAACTGGTTGCCTTCACATAAGAAGCCTAGACCAAAATATTGAATTTAATTTTCCTAATGAGTTCCTCGAGTGAAGATCTCCTATTCCGAAAACAATGCCTATTACAATCCCCCCAAATGGACCAAAAAAAGCAATCCTCACGCTCCTTTCTCCCCTTTTCCCACCCCTCCTCTGTGCCAAGCCCACAACAGATTCGAGACAGACTTTAGCATCACCAAAGCTGTATGGAAAGTATCCAAGAAGTTGTCCCACACCTTTCGAGCAAACGCATGGTGAATGAAGAGATGATCAATCGACTCCACATCTTCTATACGCATCAGGAATGTATTGGAAAGGACGAGATCTTCTTTGCAAGTTATCGATGGTCAACATTTTCTTTCTTCCCACTAACCAAGTGAACACTGCCACCCTTGGGAGCTCCATAAGACCATAAATAATACGGAAAAGAACGAACGTGAGGCGCAGCACGAATCATTTTGTAGAAAGAGCAAAAAAAAAAAAAAATCGACCCGAACTTTGGACATGCCAAAGCATTGAATCTTCTTCTTGAACCAAAGGGAGCAACCTTCAACCGATTCAGCAACTCTGATAATTCCACAATTTCCTCATCAGTCATATCCCTATGACAAGGAGATAAACCTGTCGAACCACCACTAAACAAGTAGCAATCTTTGACAGATATGAGCCTATCTATCGCTAAGCACGTATCATTTTGTAGAAAGAAACCAAAAAAAAAAAAAAATCGACCCGAACTTTGGACATGCCAAAGCATTGAATCTTCTTCTTGAACCAAGGGAGCAACCTTCAACTGATTCAGCAACTCTGATAATTCCACAATTTCCTCATCAGTCATATCCCTATGACAAGGAGACCAAACTGTCGAACCACCTCTAAACAAGTAGTAATCTTGGACAGATATGAGCCTCTCTGTCGCTAAGCAAGCCACCCTAGGAAAATCTTCTTGAAGCGGCCGATCTCCAACCCAAATGTCCACCAAAAAACAAATGTGGTGGCGGACCCCCAAAGAAAAGGAGATACCTCTATAAAGGGGCAAAACTAAATAGGTTGAAGGAAAGGACCCTTTTTTACAGCCACAACCAACCGCGTCTACTCCTCACTATCCACATGAATTCCGAGCATCTCACTTTTAGCGACATTAACATTAAGCTCTGAAACTTCTTCAAAACAGACAATGAATTTCTGAATATTATCCACCAAGACCACAACCGCATCACAAACAAAAGGGTATCACCGGCATATTCGAGGTGACTAATCTGAACCCCCCTCAGACACTCTAAAACCTTTGATCAAACTGGATCTCTCTCCTTGGAGAAGCATCTTACTCAAAGCTTCCCCAACCACAACAAAAAGTTAGGGGATAACGGATCATGGATCACATTGTCTAATACACCTAGAAGCCTTGAAGAAACCTTTCAACGATCCATTTACCAAAATTAAAAATGGCAATGATTGCACACATGTCCGTATCCAAGCTCTCCATTTCTGTCCACATCAAACCTACCAAGGATGTAGTCAAGAAACTCTCAATCGACATGATCATATGCCTTGAGCTTACAAACCAACCCACTTTTCTTTTCCTTACTCCTAGAATCAATACATTCATGGGCAATTAAGGCACTACCAAAATTTATCTTGCCATTACAAAGCCTCTTGGTTATCGAATATTATATGCACAAGAACCCCTCGAAAACGAAGAGTCAAGACTTTAGCGATGATTTTGTATGCAGCCCCAATCAAACTAATGGGTCTAATTTTATCAAATCCGCCCCTTCAACTTTTAGGAATAAGGACCATGAAGGATGCCCATTAATTCCTTTGAGAGTTGACATGATCGTGAAACTCATTAATGAAATCCATCACATCTATTTTAATCTCTTACCAGAGCTGCTGAAAGAAATATATATCATTGGAAAATGACAGAGAGGAAGGGAAGAGACCTAGGTCATGTTAGATGCACTAAGAGCAATGCCCAAAGGGTATTGGTTAAAGATGATGAGATCAAAGAAAGTTGGAAAAGGTAGTTTACAAACACGTATTAAATGATGATCACTCCAGGAGCTTAAGATTAAAGGAATCATAAATTTAAATAACGCCAGAGACCATAAATGCTTTCATAGGTTTGGGATATCTGAAATGAAATAAACTTTGAGAAGGGCTAAGACAAGAAAGGATCTAGGACTAGATGATATACCAATAGAGGTTTGGAAGTGCATGAGAGATAATGGTTTATGCTAGTTAACAATGTCTTTCAGCAAGATTGTTAGATAAGTATCACTGCCATACAAATAGAGGAAAAGTACTACAATACATATTTACAATAGGGGACATACAAAGCTACACTAACGATCATGGGATTAAACTTAAAAGTCATGGTAAACTTTGGAAAGAGTGATTAAGCAAAGATTAAGGCATGAGATAAATGTATTAGAAAGCCAATAATGTTTATCCAATGGCAGTCAACCATTGAAGCTATTTTCCTACTTAGACAGCTAATGGAGCAATATAGGAAGAGGAGGAAGGATCTCCACACGGACTTCAGTGACTTAGAGAAAGTATACAACAAGTTCCTTAGAAAGATAATCTAATAAGTGTTAGGAAAGAAAAGAGTCTCAAGAAGATATATTGACATGACTAGGGGTATGTACAAACAGTAGCATATGTGAGGCCACTAATGGAGAGAATAGATATTTCCAATTATTATAGGCTTACACTAAGGGTTGGTATTGAGCCCATACCTTTTTGCATTGGTTACAGATGAGTTAACAAGGCATTTATAAGAAAAGATCTCATGGTGTATGTTGTTTACAAATGACATAGTTTGGATTGACAAGACGAGGGATGGGGGGAGGGGTAAATGCAAAGCTGGAAATGAGGAGGGATGCTTTAGAATCTAAAGGTTTTAAAATCAGTCAAGCTAAAACAGAGTAAATGAAATGCAATTTTAGTAACAATAGGAGGGGAAATGCGGAATTAGTTAAGATTGTTGACCAAGAAATACCCAAAATGACCGATATCTGATAATTCATAAGACTGGATAGATTGAGAAGGATGTTGCTTATAAAATTAGAATTAGATGGATGGCATGCAGATGTGGCTCTGGAGCGGTGTTTTAAATAGCGTGGTGTTTGGCCCTTTATAGCATGTATCATAAGCTACACAATCCTTAATTTTTTTTAATTAAAATAATAGAAAATATGATAAAATTTACAAAATGCATAGTTTCTATGAGTTCTTGACTACAAATCTGGATCACCAACCACTTATTTCCATGCAAAATCTCTCTCTCTCTCCTCTCTCTCTCTCTCCTCTCTCTCTCTCTCTCATCTCTCTCTCTCTCCTCTCTCTCTCCTCTCTCTCTCTCTTCTCGCTCTCTCTCTCTTTAAACATCTCTAGTGAACATCTCTAGTGTGACTTCTTTTTTATTTATTGAAACATCACAAATTGATGATATAGACCACAATTTGGATGATCCAGATTGATCTAAGTGCTCTATCCACAATATGAACCACAATTTGGATAGTCTGGATTAGTTTAATGTAGTGTCATGTGTCATAGGTATAAGGCATCACCATTTTAAAATAGGTGTTAAACTAACATAGAAAAAACACTTAAAAATGATATTTCAAGTAGTTTACGTTATCTATGCTACACTACATGCAGCGTACACTACATGCATTGCAGCTTACGCTACCAAGGAGTTACGCTAATTGCGTACGCTATGTAGCGTTTTCACTAGGCTACGGTACGTAGCGTACGCTACACACTACACAACAGCACTACTGAAAACACTGCTCTGGAGTTTTATGTGATAGTTGCATGCTAATCAAACTGAAGTGGGGGGGGTTTATAAGATAGTAATATGACCAGCCATGCTTTATCAAATAGAATGTTGGGAGTAAAGGAACAACATGTTCATATGATGAATGTATCTGGAATAAGGATGTTGAGATGGATGAATGGCAAAATGAGGAAAGACGGATTTAGAAATGATGGTGTTCAAGGGAATTTAGCAATAGGAACAATAGATAATAAGATGAGGGAAAGTAGCCTTAGATGGTTTAGCCATGTGCAATAGAGACCAAGAACTGCATGGGTTAGGAGTGGGTTGGTTCAAATTGATTGCTCTAAAAGGGCATGGGAAAGGCCCAAAAAGATGTGGCTGGAAGTAATAAGAAAAGATTTAATGAACTACGGTCAAACTGTGGGTATGGTCCTTGATTGAGTCGAGTGGCGGAACAGGATTCATGTGGCCAACCCCAATTAGTTGGGATATGGTTGGATGGTTAGATCATCCAGTCAGTGTTATCTTTGCATCATGGATGTCAATAGTGGTATGGAATGAATGCACAGTCTGATTCTATAGCTAGCATCCCCATGAAGATAGAGACAGTAACAGTTGCCTATAGTGTCTGTGTGTGTACTAGCAATATGTGTGTTTGTGCATGCGTAATAGCTGGGACAAGGCAATGACAATGCAAAGACAACATGCACATATAGAGAGTTGGATAGATAGACAAAAAGAGAGGGAGATGCTGACGAACATGCTATTGGGTCTTCTTCTCCTTGTTTGAGGGCAATGGAATCCTGCTTAGGACAGTGCTATCTATCTGTCTATACCATGTTAAGAGAACTTTATGTGTTGCACACAATTTTTCGTCAACATGATCTTGGTACCGATCATACAAAGCTGGAACTGATAGTGCAAGAACAATCCCTGCAGAACAATCAACAAAAGAAAATAGTAAATATTGAAACAACCATTTCATGCATATTTCAAATGTACATCATCCAAGGAAAGCGGAGGCTACCAGAGGGAAAAGTAAATCAGGCAGAGAAAAAGCTCTGTTGTAACTCACCAATGTAGACAAGTGTCAGAAAACTGAACAGGCCACCAACATATGAAACCAGCCAGAGTGCAACAACAACCTAACAATCACGACCAGGTAATAAATTAGACAAATTCAGTTACAACACAAGTGGAAAGGAGTATCATGAAATGCCTGGGTTGCTCATGCCAGCATTTGGTACATGTGAAGTTCAGCTTTCAGTGATCCGGACTGTTTGCCTGGTGGGCCCCACATTGGATGATCAATGGATCAAAATACCCTTCATCAAATAATCCTGGCCATCCAATCAGTGGAATTTTCCTGCTGCACATGGCCCAAACTATATGTATCAATTAAATTTGAATCATCCATTTGTAGGTCAGCAATCAGATGGGTAGGCTTATCTGACCAAAGTGCACCATCCGTAGATGGTGGGGCATACCAGAGAGGATGGGCTGCACCTGTATGGAATGCTGGCAAAAATTAAAACCCCTTAGTGTGAAGTACTCAATATTACTGCTGTGAAAACAGGCAGCGTGATGCAATCAGACCTTAGCGAAGAGCTTCGCATCTCTCCCCAGAGCAATATTATGCGCAATTGCTAGTACATGATTGATCCAGTCCCGAGAAGCATCAGCAACCTTTCCTATGAAGTCCTCAGAAACTTCCAGATTTGGAAGAGGAGGAAGAGGTCTGAAATATCACAGAGATAATCAGTTCTAAACAAAAACATACAGTGCTCAATCATTTGATCAGCTCAGCAATCTGTATATGAGAAGCCACATTTTTGTGATCCAAACCATTCACATCATCGGCCATATTGTGGATGGGATATCCAAAATCATGATGGGGCCCACCAGATAAACAAAAAAATCCCATGTCTATTGATCAAGAACAAATAAATAAAAGGATGACAGACAAATCATCATCACATCCATGTCCCAGCTATTTGGCTATTTGGGGTCAGCTCAATGAGGGAGTAGAGATTGAGAGATGATTCCAAGAACAATTAATGAATACCTGTTAAGAAGAGATGCCGACTTCGCCCAGAAGAAGAGAATTACAACGAGAAGCAGGAGTACATTGGCAACAAGCGACAGCAGGCAGTGTCCAGCTCTTTCAAAAAGGAACCAAACTGTGCTTGCGGCGAGGAGCAGAAAGACTCCGGCACTCCGCCGCTTCCACAGAAGAACGTCAGCAACTGCCAAAACCAACATAAGTGCAATTGTTTCAAATCCTCAATTACAGATCGAATGACCTAATTTAAAACCTAAAAACTATTGACTCTGTTATGATAAATGCTATGCATGTTCCTTAGAAGTTCTATGTGATGCCATCATAACCGTACATGGCAAACATGTGCGGCGATCGGGACGGTCGATCCGGTGGGCCACAAGGGCCAAAAACTGAAGATATTGCACAACTCAAGACCTTCCAGTGTTTGTGAGTTTCGATCATCAAAAGCAGACCGTTGACCAGCCTTAAGTGAACTCTCCCTTTCTCAGGCCTCTGATCTGATAGCTACATTAGTCCAATCCCGTTGATTTTTGGGGCATAGCCGATCAACGTGGTGGACGACTGAATCAACGGTCGTGATCGGCGGAAACAAGGACCACGCGTATAGAAGAAAGAAATGATGATGAAGAGGGATTCATTGATGAGAGAGAGGGGGAGAAACCTGGGCCACCTCCGAGAGATTGGTGGACAGATATTTTACGAGTAGTTATCGTTGATGGATCTTTTCCAGGTGAAGATGAACGGTCCAGATCTTCTCCCATGGCGGTTAGCGCTTCTTTTTTTGAAGCGGAAGAGGGAGGAGAGTGAAAGGTGGAAGAGGGAGAGGCGAAAAGATGAAGTGAGATTTCAAAGGGAGGTACGCTGCAACCGATGGCGAATGTCTAATGTGCGCGGGTGGATTCAGCGAGGAGGACGTTTGAGAACCGTTGGATTAATTTAGATCAGGACGCGGGTTGCCGGCAGAGCCCACCGTTGACGTATTTGTTATATCTACACCGTCCGTATGTTTCGCCAGCTCATTTCAAGGCATGAACCCAAACACGAGGGAGATCCGAATCTCAAGTGTACCACACCACATGAAACAGTGGGATGATGATGATGCATATCCTAGAGACCACCGTGATGTTTATTTGCCACCGTTACTAATGAAAACGTAAGGGCCCGTTTGGGAGCGTGGATTTGGAACACCATGGATTCGGAACCCCTCTGTATTTGAAACCCTCCTATTGTGTATTGTGTTTTGGCACCGTGAATTGGTAATAACTTTAATCCATAGGTAGTTGTGCGTGGTATCTTTACAAGGGTTTGAATTTAATTACTAAATTAACTTTAATATCTCTAATTAGTGAACGTATGTAATGTTTGACACAATGGTTGTAATAAGCCCACTAAAATATATGCTTTGCTCAAAGATGATGAAATTTCAGGTATCGGTTGGGCCACAAGCATAAGATCATGTTCGAGTGATTAACAAACGATTTTTAACTATAGATTTACATGGACAACGTTTAGACAGCATTGATCATCATATTAAAGTAATTGTAGTGATCGCCACATATTCACGCCGCAATGGATTTCACCACCTATGAATACTCAAACCCTTGACTAGGTGTTGAAACTCATGAGAGTCTACCACCAGAGCAAGAGTAAAGATCCATTAGTAGGTCATGTTCCCAATAGTTTAATAGTCTAGTAACAAACATATTACACGTGCGACTCTTGGAAGCATTTTAGATGTAATCCAAGCTCTCAATGAGGATTTCAAACCCTGGATATTTTATGGTGCCAAACAACTAGGGGATTTGAAATCCCCCCAAATCCATGGTGCCAAACTACCCCTAAATATCAATTTCCATGGCCACCAAGAAGTTGTAATGGTGGGCATTCCATTCCCATTATTTCTTGTGGTGACTCTAACCGTATACACCCCATGTATATCTCCAAGATATTGGGGTCGTATGGCACTATGGAATTGAGGGGATTTCAAATCCCTTGGTTGTCTAGCACCATAAAGTAACTGGGAGTTTCAAATCCTCTCAAAGAGGAGGTTTGAAATCCACGTTGAGAACTTGGATTATATCTAAAATCTTTGATAGAGTTGCATGTGTAACATGTGTGTCACTAGACTATTAATTTGTTAGACACGTGGCCCACTAATGATATCCCAAAAATAATTAGATTATCAATTGCATCACTATAAAATTAGTTTAATACAATGATCAGCGCCATCCAAACATTGTCCATGTAAATCAACAGTTAAAAATCGTTGGTTAGTCACTCGGACGTGATCTTGTGCTTGTGGCTCATCTGAGACTTGGAATTTCATCGTTTTCGGGCAAAGTATATATTACCATAATTGTGTCAAACATTTCATAAGCTGACTAATTAGATATATTAAAGTTGATTTAGTAATTAAATTCAAACCCTATAAATATATTATGCATAGCTACTTTTGGATTAAAGTTGATTCTGCGGGGTGCCAAACACAATAGGAGGATTTCAAATCCAGGGGTTTCAAATCCAAGGGGTTTCAAATCTGGGGGGTTCCAAATTCACGCCCCCAAACAGGCTTATTCTTGAACTAATTGACTAGCCCTTGATAAATTTGTCCTTAAAACCTCACATTACTGGTGAACTCCCCAACATATTTTGAAGCACAATCCTTGCTCGTCCCCAACAAAATTATCAGATCCAATCTATTTGGCATTACATTATAAGCCCTTAGGCAACCCCTACCGAAATCTATTATCCCGTAGATTTCGATAAAACTACATTTGTTTGCCAAAAGGACCCTTGAAGATCAACCAAAAGAGAAAATGTTAAGGCTAAACATCCTTCCAAAGACATGAATTGTTTAAATCATCCCAACTGTAACCCCAATGAGCCATGAAAGGCTAAAATAAAAAAGAAAAACATTGTTGTTGGACCAAAATTGCAAGAAGCAAACTGTCGGCCAACCGCAAGCCAATGATCATCTTGCATGCCCCATTCCTTGCTGACTAGTGATTTAGATGCCTTCTGACAGATCTTACATGCCAAATCTATGCCGAATGTCCACTATCAACCCACCAATCACCCAAAAAACTATCATGACACGGGTGCACTGCCCTGGACATTCCTAAAATGACTAATTAATAAGTGATTATGGGAAGTAATAATAATGGTTGTTTATATTAGATTTATGAAGAGCATTGCATCTTTAAATTTCAAGTTGTGATAGTATATGACTACTTCGATTTTATTTTAAAACTGGATAAATTCATAAATTTCAAAAGTTAGTAGAATATAATCTTACTGGGTTGTTATGCTCACCCCACTTTAGACAATTTTACAGGTCACGAATTTTTAGTCGGGGAGCAGAGTGAAGTGAAGAGCTAGCCATCTGTTTTAGTCTTAGTTGTCTATTCGAAGTTGTATCCGAAAAAAAATAATATATAGTGAAAGATAAGAAGGGAGTCCAAAGTGTTGTAATCAAACTTTTGTATTGGATTTATTTTATGCATGTATAATGTGGTGTTATGTAATTTTATAAAATTGTGTTTGTGAATATTTAAAAATTAAATCATGACTTGGGATTTAGAATCAGGTCTAACCAACTCGAGTATTAAATTTCGGGGCGTGACAATAAGCCCTCGAGGCAGTTCCAAATCTAAGGTGGACCACACCACAAAGAAAACAGTGGTAATTGACCTTCCATCGTTAAAAACTTCCTAAGACCCACTATAATGTTTATTTGCAATCCAACCGGTTCATTAGGTCACAATGAATCTATACTAAGGGAAAACACAAATAAAAGCCTAATCTAAAACTTTTGTGGCCTTAAGAATTTTTTAATGGTGGAAATTTAATCCATTATGTTTGGTCCACCTAAGATTTGGATATGCCTCATTTTATTTTTGGGACCATGCCCTAAAATGAACTAGAAAAATGGATGAATGGTGTGGATATACAATGCATACATCTAGGTGGCTAACTCACTATGTTGTTATCCTTACTAACCTAATCCCTACTGCCATGTCTATCCTCTTTTCGATCATAACACCCACCAGTTGGTATTCAATTTAGACACATGGCCACACATCACATATGCAGTGAATGCCCTAATTTTAATTATATATGTGCAAGTGTATATGTGTCACGTGTGCCACTAGAGTCATATTCGATTCAAATCAAACATTGTGTGGTCATATTCGATTCAAATCAAACATTGTGTGACCCTAGGTGTCGAAATAGTTAAATTAGGACTAAATTTGTAAATATTTGCCTAACCACTCATCCACTAATTGACAAGAAATCAAGCAATTTATGAAGGGGAGGATTTGTAATACCTTACAAAATTTAGGGTGGGACTAATTACCAGATGGATGATCAAGGCCGCCTATTCTTAATTTAAGAAAATTCGACCGTTGAATCTTCAATCGTAGACAATACGTGATGATCCAAATCATTGGATCATTGATCGGGACCATTAGTCTTCTATATGTGATGATCTGACCATTGGATCATCAAATGGGACTATCTACCTTAAATTTTTAATCAATATGACCATTGATTTTCAATCCGACCATTGGATGTTCAATCAATATTATTTGTGCCAAATCCAGGTGTTCGACTAATGGATTTTGTTTTATTTGAACCATCTAAACTCAATATGCACCATCAGATAATCAGATGAACCGTTAAAAACAAAATCCGATGTACAGATCCTCCAAATCAGGAAAGATGAGTGCTTTAATTCTTTGATCCAACCGTTGATCCATATTTGTTTTGTTAGATCATCATGGAACTGACGTCTGATCATAAATATTGGATCTGAACCTTTTAGTATGTACTATAAGTCGAGAATTTCATATTTACGGATAAGATGATCATTGAATCCTTAGAATGGCAACAATCAATATTGAGTGTGAATGCACCCACAACCTTTATCCATTTATAAGATAGTTTTTACCAAGGTTGTGATTTAGAGAAATGATTCTTTATAAACTTTTCTAGTAGATGTTTGTATTGAGAGATACCCATCAATTTCATATTGTCAAAGTTAATGGATCACCCTTGAATGGCCCACTTGAGAGTGGCATGTACACCGTTCTCCTGTGCACCTCAAAAAGCACCATACCTATTTATTGTCCAAATTGAATTTTAAACTTGAATATGAATGAGATAGAGAGGGATTAGCTTCATCTTAAGGGAATGAGGTTACACTACTCCCTTTATAAGGAGGTGATGGACATCACATATATAATGAATGCCTTAATTTTAATTATACATGTGCAAGCGTATATGTGTTAACTATGGCATAGTCATTTTCGGCTCAAATTGAACTCAACACCTTGTGACCCCATTTAAACTCAATATGTATCATCAGATCATCGAATTGACCGTTGAAAATAAAATCCGGTGTACAGATCCTCCAAATCAAGAAAGATGAGTGCTTAATTATGTAATCCAACCATTAATCCATATTTGTTTTGTTAAATCAGTATGGAAGTCAGGAACTTTCATATGTACTGATAAGATGACCGTTGAATCCTTAGAATGGCCACAATCAATACTTAGTGTGGATGCACCCACAACCTTTATCCATTTATAAGATAGTTTTTGCCAAGGTTGTGATTTAGAGAAATAATTCTTTATAAACTTTTCTAGTAGATGTATGTATCGAGAGATACTCCTCGATTTCATATTGTCATAGTTAATGGATGGCCCTTGAATGGCCCACTTGAGAGTGCAATGTACACCATTCTCTACTGCACCTTAGAAAGTGCCATATCTAGTTATTATCCAAATTGAAATTTAAACTTGAATTTGAATGAGATAGAGAGGGATTAACCTCATCTTAAGGGAAGAAGTTTAAGGAGGTGATGGACATCACATATTTAGTGAATGCCTTAATTTTAATTATACGTGTGTAAGTGTATATGTGTTAAGTGTGCCAGTCATATTTGGCTCAAATAGTACCAAACGCCTTGAAAATTTTCTTGATTACTCAACCACTAATTGATAAAAAAATTGACAATTTATGAAGGGGAGGATTTGCAATACCTTACAAATTTTAGGGTGAAAACTTTTTTAAAGAGACGTAGTGGACCGATTATCAGATAAATGATCGAGGTCACCTATCCAAATTTTAGGAAAATCCAATCATTGGATCATTGATCGAGGACCATGCGTGATGATCCATATCGTTGGATCTTTGATAGGGGACCATATGTGATTATCTAGATCATTAGATCATCAATCGTGACCATCGGTCTTATATCCGTGATGATCTGACCGTTGGATCATCGATCAGAACCACCTACCCTACATTTATTATCGATCTAACCGTTGATTTTTAATATAACCGATGGATCTTTGATTAAGATTATCTATCCAAAATCTAGGTGATTCGACCAACGTAAAATCTAAACCACTTAAACTCAATATGTACCATCAGATCATCAGATTAACTGTTGAAAATAAAAATCCTATGTACGGATCCTCCAAATCAAGATAGATGAGTGCTTAATTCTGCAATCCAACCATTGATCCATATTTGTTTTGTTAAATCATCATGGAAGTTGAGAACTTTCATATGTACGGATAAGATGATCATTAAATCCTTAGAATGGCCATAATCGATATTGAGTGTGGATGCACCCACAACCTTTATCCATTTATAAGATAGTTTTTGCCAATGTTGTGATTTAGAGGAATGATTCTTTACAAACTGTTCTAGTTGATGTATGTATCAAGAGATGCCCATCAATTTTATATTGTCAAAGTTAATGGACCACACTTGGATGGCCCACTTGAGAATGGCATGTACACCATTCTCATGTGCACCTTAGAAAGCACCATACCAAATTGAAATTTAAACTTGAATTTGAATGACATGGAGGGGGATTAGCCTCCTTTTAGGGGAAGGAGGTTACACATTCCCTATTTATATAAGGAGGTGACCCCCACACTGTGCACTTGGATATCATTGTGGGCCCTACAAGTTGTCCACTCTGGATAGACAGGTAGGCCCCACACTTAGTCTGTTTGAGATTAAAAGAAAGGAAGGAATGTAGCCGGAAGAGGACTGTTTCGATGATGTCTGGTTATGGAAATATTGTTGGGGCTAGCTGATTTTCAAATGGGCCATATTAGTGGGTTAAGTGTATGATCAACCCATTAGTGTAATTATTCTTATTTGACTCTAGTAGTTTAGTTATAATAGATTATCTTACAAATCATATATATATATATATATATATATATATATATATATATATATATATATATATATATATATATATATGGGAAAAGGTACTATGCGCTCGAGCTGATTTTAACGTCCCATTGGGTCGAGCTGTGTGGGCCCCACTGTGATGCGTTTCGAACATCAACACCATCAGTCAGATGCACCATTCCATCGTGGGCTTAGGTCTCAAAAATCAAGTCAATCCGTGACTTTTGTGGGCCACACCACATACAGAAGTTGAGAGGGGCCGTGCACCATTAAAACATTCATAACCATTTTTTTGAGCCCACCGAGATGTGGTTTGCAAATCCAGCCCATCCATTATGTGTGTACCACTTGGATGAGGGTTCAAACCAAGTTTCAGACGCATGCAAATTTTAGGTGGGCCCCACCAAGTGCTTTTATATGTTTTTGGCATGTCTTCACATGATTTTAGATGGTATGGCTCACCTGAGTTCTGTATATGGCTGATTTTTGGGATATCCCATAATTTAAAGGGGATGTATCAAATGCATGGTGTTGATGTTCGAAATGCATCACGGTGGGGCCCACACAGCTCGACCTCATGGGACGTTAAAATCAGCTGGAGCGCATAGTACCTTTTCCCTATATATATATATATATATATGGGAATGCTCACCTACGCACCTTCTTATGTGAGCACTCATGCATACCTTTGCACACGTGTCATGGGCACAAAATCTTAATGGTCAACGTGATGCGGAACCCCTTAAAACCTCACGAGCCCAACTTTCAACTTGATATAAAACTTTGGTGGGTCATGGTGAAAGGAAACACTTTCCTCCCTTGATTTGCATTTCTCTTTGCTATGATCCACCAAAGTTTTGTATCAGGCTGAAAGTTGGGCTTTTGAGGTTTCAAGAGGTGCCGCATCACATGAACCGTTCAAATTATGTGCCCATGACACGTGTGCAAAGGTGTGCATGGGTGCTCACGTAAGAAGGTGTCACCAATCAAAGTTTGTGAAAGAAATAAATGCCACATGTACTAATTTGATATTCTATTTTGGATTTTCATTATTTTCCTAATTTTAGTTCCAAACCCATCGTAACTCAAAGCAAATTAGTGTAATCGGGCATTGAGATTTAAAATGTATAAATTGATAAATTAAGTTGATGCTAAAAAAGGACTAAAGTAGAATTCCATATTCTTTGTATAAATAACCAAACTTTTAGAAAATCATAATGGCCAAGAGGTGTGTTCGAATGACCAAAAAACCATCTCCTAATTCTTATTAAGAAGATATCAATTAAATGTTAAAAAGGAGTACACCATGTGAATTACTCTATGTGGTTAAGTATAAACTACACTTTATATGAGTAAGTTACAATTTGATTTATGGTAGATTTATGTATGCATCTTTTAGCTTATATGTATTTCAGTTACCATGCCTTGTGAATTAGATTGCATATCATGAATTTAATTTGGAAAATAGGAAGTGATATTTTAAGAAAAGGAATACCATACAACTCGAGGAAACGAGATATCCCTTAAATAGATGGGAGCAGAGGTCCCGGGGTGCAAATCCCTAACCCTAGTTGGTATCAATAAGGCCTTCGTCAAGGACTACGAGACGGGGGGTAGGAGTCTAACCAGCCCATAGTAGTTACTCAATGAGCTAGACCAGGTGTGATAGCTTAAGATTGGAGGATGGGTCAATACCCGAGGCTAATACGCCCAGCATGGGGACCGTCACTTGAGTTAGGATTAACTGGTGCTAGTCAGATATGTGTTGGTAGGCTAAGTTGAAATAGATTGTGCCCTAGTTGTTCAAATGATTAACTGTATAGATTTGTGATGAAAACTCAAGCAAGTGGCCTAATCATGCATTGATTTATATATATATATATATATATATATATATATATATATATATATATATATATATATATATTATATATATATATATATATATCTAAATAACTAAATGATTATAAGCATCTTATTTACTTATTATTTAGGAAATTTATTGATTGATTTGACTTGAAGAATCAAGTGTGTAGAGAAACATCCATGTCATGAGTTGTGTGATGGAATGAATGCTATTATTATTATTTTCCAAGTCACATCCTTGACTAGGTGATTGGGTTGAGAGGGTCCCAGTTTTGAAATTAGGGGTGTGACGGGACTAGTCCTTTGAATGAATTCTTTTTGCCATAAGACAATGACTTATATCACAACGATAATAGCTTGGTCGTGTTCATTAACAAAATATATGTTAAGAAAGAAATCAGAAAATTAAAGGCCATGTACCGATTTTATTAATTAGAATGTAGATGTAGTATAATTGGTAGATAAATAAAATAAAGCAACATAAATTACTAATGGCAGGTTGAGTGGGCAGGACAGCCATGAACGATTAACAATCTTCTGGACCTGAACGATCATAATGTTGTATTTGATGTCTTAAATCTAATTAAATTATGTGCAGAATTTTTCGTAAAACTGCAAAATTGTGGGATTTGTTTCCGATTTCGTTTATGATTCTTTCCAAGGCTATATATATGGGTGTAAACGGGATTGGGATGCATTCCAAGGGTTTTTAAATAGTTCTACGGTTTCAAAGGGGTATAACAAGGGTGAGATTCAAGGTTGTTCGAATTAGTTAAGCCTTCTCTCTTTATAATTTCTGCTTTCATAGTGAATTTTTGTCGCTCTATGTCGTGGTTTTTTCCCGAAAGGGTTTTCCACGTTAAATCGTTGTCTTCTCCTTCCTTTTTGCTTAGTGCTTTTGGATTGCTATCCTAGATTCATCTCTGTGTGATTCCGCCGTTTCCCTGACAAGTAGTATCAGAGCAATCGTTGGGACACAGGCCTAAATCTGAAGGATTAACATTAATAGGAAACACTAGGTATGACATTAAGAAGTACTCAGGTAAAAATAACTTTGAGTTATGTAAGATCAAAATGATCAATTCCTTAACCAAGCAAGGTGAGGATGGTGCTCTTGAGGAGCGAAAGCCGACTATGAGTGATGATGATTGGAATACTCTTGATAAGAAGGCCTTATCCTCGATCCGCTTGTGTCTCACGGATGAGGTTCTCTATAATGTTTTGAGGGAGAAAACTGCGGTTGGTTTTTGGGCAAAGTTAGAGGATATTTATGCGAAAAAATTCATTGAGAATAACCTACACTTGAAGCTACAATTGTTCACCTTCAAGATGACAGAAGGTGGAGATGTGGAGGCCTATACCGGTTACTTTAAAAAATTGATTTGCAAGTTGCTTGATACGGAGGATGTGGTCAAAGATGAAGATCAGGTATGAATGTTGTTGAATTCTCTTCTGATATCGTATGAGTCATTCAGGGACTTATTGTGCACTGCAAATAAATCTCTGAGTGTGAACACCGTTATCTTACCCCTTCAAGGGAAGGCCATGAAAAAGATAACGATGGTGTAGGGACATCTTCTGATGCACTATTTACGAGAGACAAGAATACTAATCGTGGTACATGATCTTCAAGACCTAGAACCAAATCCAAGGGCTAGGGCAAATGAAAATTGAAGTGCTGGAACTGCGGGATGACTGGACACATGAAGAATGATTGTACAAATCCTAAAACAAAGAAAGAAAACTCAGAAACTTCTTCTACGGAGGCCAATGTTATCATATATGATGAAGAGACAAGTGGAGGTGATGTTCTGTCTATGTCCATGGTCGGACACTTGCACGACAATCATAGAGATGAGTGGATCCTTGACACAGGAGCGTCATATCACATGACTCCTCATCGGAGTTGGTTCGCCAGTTACAGAGAATGCGATGGTGGACAGGTCTTTATGGGCAATGATAATGCATGTAATGTTGTCGCTATTGGTACAGTGAGCATCAAGATGTTTGATAGGATGGAGCGTACTTTGACTGATGTCATGCACGTTCCTGATATGAAGAAGAGTTTGATTTCTCTCGGTGCACTCGAGGCTATAGGGTGTAAGTTCACTGGTCTTAATGGTGTACTTAAAGTTTCAAAATGGGCACTCGTGGTTATGAGAGCGTAAAGGCATATAAACCTTTCCAGATTAATCAGGAGCACTTTAACAGGTGGAGCGGCAGCGGCTGTCGCAAATTCCATGTCTACACGTATGTGGCATGCTTTTCTGGGACACATAAGTGAGCTGGGCATGAAGGTACTATCTGATCGTTGTTTGATTCCAGCTTTTAAGAATTCTAATTTAGATATATGCAAGCATTGTATATATGGTAAACAATCTAGATTATCTTCTAAATCTGGAAAGCATTTATGTAAGGGAGTACTTGATTATGTACACTTTGACGTATGGGGGCCATCGCCAGAGGTTTCCGTTGGGAGGTCATCATGGTTTATTTCATTCATTGACGACTACTCCCAGAAAGTTTGGATTTACTTCATGAAACGTAAATCTGAAGTTTTCACCATATTCAAACAATTGAAGACAATGGTGGAAAAATATTAGTGCGAAAAATAAAGGTTTCAAGGACTAACAATGGTGGAGCATTTACTTCCATTAAGTTTAATAAATATTACAAGGATGAAGGGATCATTAAGCACAACACAGTGGTCCACACACCCAAACAAAACGGTGTGGCTGAGCGGATGAATCGAACTCTCTTGGAGAGGGCCCGATGTATGTTAAGTAATGTTATGTTAGGCAAGGACTTATGGACAGAGGCCGTTAACAAGGCTTTCTATTTGATGAACTGGTCTCCTTTTACGACAATTGAATGTAAAATCTCAGAGGAAGTATGGAGTGGTAATAAGATGGACTACTCACATTTGCGCATATTTGGTTATGAGGCTTACTCTCATGTACTGTTAGTTGAGAGAAATAAGCTAGACCATAGAGCAAAAAAGTACATCTTTGTTAGTTATGGTATTGGTGTGAAAGGTTACAAGTTATTCGACAAGGTCACACGTAAGGTTATCACTAGCCGTGATGTCAGATTTGATGAAAGCTCCCTATTCCACAAGAATGATTAAGAGAAGTAAGAGAAACCAGAAAAGCTGATTGTAGACGTCCAGATTAACACAGATGATATTCAGAGACAGATGCGCAGACAGAGGTACGGGAGAAGGTGGAGCAGCCAATTGTGAGAAGAAACCCACCACGTGATCGTAGGCTACCGGCAAGATACATGGGCGACTCTAATATTGCATATGCTCTCATTATAAATGAGGAGGACCCGTCTACTATTCAGGAAGCTCTTAATGAGCCTGATGGAGAAAAGTGGAAGGCGGCTATAGACGATAAGATGAATTCGTTGCACAAAAACAACACATAGGAGCTAGAGGAGTTTTCAATTGGCTGAAAAGCGATCGGATGCAAGTGGTTATTAAAAAGGAAACAATACAAATACAAAAGCGATGATAGTAGCGAAGAGGTATGCTCAGAGAAAAAGAATTGACTTCACAGAAATATTCACGCCGGTGGTTAAACAAGTATCTATTAGATTTGTGTTGGCGCTTGTTGCCCAATACAATCTTGAGCTTGAACAGAAGGATGTCAAGACTGTATTCCTGCACGGGGAGTTAGAAGAGCAAATATACATGAAGTAACCAGAGGGCTACGAAGTTAAAGTGGCAGATAAAAAAGTTTGCAGGTTAATGAGGTCATTGTACGGCCTGAAACATTCGCCTAAGCAATGGTATAAAAAAATTAAATCTTTCATGATGAGTCAGAAATTTATTCAGAGTGAATACGATCTTTGTCTATTACAAGAAACTGAGTGATGACAAATTCATTATCCTAGTATTGTATGTAGATGATATGTTGATTGCTAGTCATGATATGTCTGAAATCAACGTACTGAAGACTCATTTATTAGGGACATTCGAGATAAAAGATCTGGGGGCTGCAAAGAGGGTTCTCGGCATAGATATTCATAAAGAAAAGAAGAAGAGCCAACTTTGGTTATCACAAGTAGAATACTTTGAAAAGGTGCTGATCAAGTATGGGATGGATCAGGCAAAGTCGGTGAGCGTTCCCCACGTGGCTTACTTCAAGCTTTTCTCATAACAATGTCCTAAATCAAATGAAGAAAAGCAGGTTATGTCTCATGTGTCTTATTCGAATGCAGTTGGCAGTTTAATGTATGTCATGGTCTATACAAGACCAAACATTTCATGGGCAGTCGGTGTTGTGAGTAGATACATGTCAAACCTCGGCAAGCAACATTGGGAAGTGGTGAAATAGCTACTTCGATACATTCGAGGTACAAAAGACTATGTCTTAACTTTTGAGAAGACAGGGGCAAAGGTAGTAGGCTATGTGGATTCAGATTATGCAGACAGTGTATATTTCAGAAAGTCAACTTTAGGATACTCGTTTGTTCTAGCAGGCGGAGCAATTAGTTGAATGTCGAAGCTTTAGTCCGTAGTGGATCTTTTCACGACCGAAGTAGAATATATGGCAGTGATAGAAGCGATTAGGGAAGATGTTTGATTGAGAGGTATGATAAATTAATTAGGACTTCACTAGGAAGCCGCGCCGGTTAATTGTGACAGCGAAAGCGCTATAAATTTGGCTAAAAATTTTGTTTATCACTCTCGTACTAAACACATTGATATTAGTCACCACTTTATCTGACATGTGCTTGAAAAAGGAGGTGTAACTCTGGAGAAGATTCACACCAGCGTGAATTTAGCAGACATGCTCACCAAGGTTGTTCCTACAGAGAAATTCAAGTTCTATGCAACTTCTCTGGGCTTGGCGATGGCGTAAAAGAAAGACAGAGTGTGCATGAGAAGCATTAATGAAGCTATGATGCGAGTCAAAGATAAGAGAAAAGGACAATGAGCTACACGTTTGAAGATTGAAGACATGGTGGGGATTGTTGTATTTGATGTCTTAAATCTAATTAGATTCTGCGCAGATTTTTTCACAAAACTGTGAAATTGTGGGATTTGTTTCCGATTTCGTTTAGGATTCTTTTCAAGGCTATATATATGGGTGTAAACGGGATTGAGATGTATTCCAAGGGTTTCTAAATAGTTCTAGGGTTTAAAAGGGGTATAACAAGGATGAGATTCGAGGTTGTTCGAAACTGGTAAGCCTTCTCTCTTTGTAATTTCTGCTTTCATAGTGAATTTTTGTCACTCTGTGCCATGATTTTTTCCCGAAAGGGTTTTCCATTTTAAATCATTGTGTTCTCCTTCCTTTTGCTAAGTGCTTTTGGATTGTCATCCTAGATTCATCTCTGTGTGATTCCGACGTTTCCCCAACACATAAGATGGTTATGATTAGGTCAACGAGATGTGATCGAGGAAAGTACTAAATAAGGACTTAGAAATTTGGGGGTATTAGACGATGGGGTTGTTAATGATTTAATAAACCTAAATCCGATTGGCTATAGCAATGCATTGAATAGAAGTGGAAAACTAAACTAAGCTATACTAATCAATTTGAACTTGCTATAACATGGTGCTAGACAATAGTTAGAGGCTAAACTAAGATAAGCATCCATCATGTGAGATGAAAGGTTGATATGCGGGGTTGAGCTACAAAGAGTTGTTTGATTGGATTGGTGAGGGCTTGGAGCTCTTCCCTATGTTGTTTTTATAGACTTGAGTTAAGTGGTGGCCTTGTGTATGGTCAATTGACTTTCGGGATCTACGTTCACGCTCTGATCATCACCCCCTTCTCATTGTGTTGAGCAACGCATGCTCTTTGGATACTTTGCATATGTATAACAGAGTTTGGAGTACCTTTCTTGACCTTCATACAAGTATGCCGACACGTGGTGGCATCCTACTCATTGGATTTGGCTGTGATAGGTCCAGTATAAACACCAACCATTAAAACCTTCTCGGAGACACAAAAGTTTTGGGTCAGGCCCATATCATATAAACATCAGCATGGCCCATAAAGGTTTTAAAGGTGGGTTTTATCATCTCCGCTGTTCTTATGATGTGGGCCACTTGATTTTGGATCTCCTTCGTGTGTTCTAAAATATGTTAGTAAGCAAATATACTGAGGGGATATCTCACAAGCATCACGGTGGGCCCCACAACTTGGGTCACGTTGGTTAGGGTTTGGTGATGGGTGGGAGAATGATAACAACTTTGTCAGGGTAAAGTGGACCCGAGCCATCTGTGGTTGGTGCCTCGCCCATCTCAGGATAACGTGTGAGCATTGCTTTCGAAGACTTGAAAGGCAAGACTTTTAATGTAGAGGAGATCCACCCCATCCATCATGTGCACCACCTTGAGTTTGGACCGGGTTCAAAACATAGGCAGATTCAACACTTGCATGGGCTACACCATGGAAATAGTTAAGATGGGACGTTCCACCATTAAAATCATTCAAATTGTGTGCGGCCCATTGATGTGTATGATCGTGATGGTCATTGTGGAGTTTTCGAGAAACTGATGTTCATGACAGGCCAACCTATTAGATGGTTTGGATGTCATATATAGTTGAAAGGTTGGAGTTATCTGCTGGTTGGACACTAAAATATGGTCCAGCAAGTTGGATTTTAGACCTTAGGGGAAATATTAGCGGACCCTAACGACCCTGGCCTTGATTTTTGATTGGCCCAACGTGATGTGTATGTGAAATCTACTCTAATCATCAGATGTGTAATCTCATGTTGGGCACAGAGGCAAAAATTCAAGCTGACCTATAATTCAAGTAGGCATCCACCGTTAATTTTTATAAGGCTCATCATAATAATTATACTAAATTCACTCCAACCATTAGATGTCATACTAAAATGTAAGCTTAGGGCACAAAATTCAGGTCCATCTGTGATTCAAGTGGGCCACACCAAAGGAAAAAAAAGTTTAGAAGGTATCTTTTATATCTACAATATTACTAGTCGTGTGTTCCACTTGAGACACCCATGGAGCTGATTCTTGGGACCCGGGTGTAATGTGGGGTAACGCCTTGTTGAACATAGTACACCATTAGACCCTTCGACATGATGGATTGAGGGAGCTGCCCCACCCCTGGTCTGATCTTTTATTTGAGCTGGCCGCTCTTATAAACACGAAATAATAATAATAATAATAATAATAATAATAAAAGTTAAAAGAATGTCTAAAGTGGCCTCGGCATTATTTCATTCGCCAGACAGAAAATCCCTCCAGCACTAATATTAAATATAAGGAAAAAGAAAGGAGTTAATGTGAAGGTCTAATGGTTGGGTGGATTCAACGTTAACACCATAATAAGGCCCACCTAAGCCACCAACCCTTTTGGAAGTAAGGTTTGAAAAGCTTTTGCCTGCCGACATTTATTGGATTAATCACTCCCTCAAATTACACCAGCTAGATGGTTCTCTAGGGTGGGAGAGAACGCCTACCATTGATTTTTTACAGGGTCCATCTTGATGTGTATAAAAGATCCACTCCAACCATTAGATGTGTAATCCCATGCTGAATCTAGAGCCTAGAAATCAGGTTGACATATAATTCAGGCGGCCATATTAATGGAAACAATTGTGCGAGATATCCACCCTTGATTTTTAAAAAGCCCACCATGATGAATATGTGAACTCCACTCTAGATGCCACACCAAAAGGTAGGCCTTTTGGAGGCATGGAGTTTTCTCTCATCATATTTTTGTAACATTCGCCGTGTGAGGCACAATATGATGGCGACATAATATTCACTTCATTCATTTGTTGTGTCGGATCATGTTAAGGTGTCAGCCTATGAAATAAGGAGATTGAATGCTTGAATAGTCAACAAAGTTGGAAACAATTCAACCCTTCGATATTTCTCTCTACATGTATATGCATGCACTTGCATCTAGCTTCACCCTTTTTCTCCCATGGGTGCAAACGGGTCAACTCCATCAAATGAGTTTGGTTGTTTGACCTGATAGCTAGTGGGTCCAAATTGAAACATTACAGTCATGGGGCTGGTTTGGTCCAACAGCTTGATCTAGGTTACTAAATGAGTCAGGTATGCGTATAGAGAATATAGCAAAAATTACATTAATTAAACTACCTAACCATTTGATTTTACCAAAAAATCACATTAATTGTGACGATCTAGACCGTTTAGGCTTGGGGAGGCCACGGCCAACCACGCTTGCTGCCCCCCAGTCATAATCAACTGATATTTTAACTATAAAGCATTCCATTAACCTCAAAGTATTTTAAGAAAAGAGACTCCTGCCCGTTAGGAACCCACATGCACACAAACACAAATTACTTCCTTGATCCAAAATCATGTAACAGGCACATGAGAACAAAATTGTTCCTTAGGTGGACTGTTCTTTGTAGGGTTTGAAGTTCATAAATCGCATTGATGATCCTAACCGTCCAAGAAGACGACTTTGGCCAGATGAATTAAGACAGCATTGATGTTATTTTAGTGTCCATTAGTAGGCTACCAACCAGAGGATTAGCATCATCCAATTAGTGACAGCAAATGGAATTTCCATAACAGTAGGGCCGGCCTGATGGACGACCTAGATCTTTTTCTGTGTTCCATTAGTCCAATTTTGAATCAAACAGTTTCACAGGACCATAGAAGACCTCTTTTGAAGATACCGTTGCTCTCTTTCTGAAATGATTTAAATCGCTTTCTGAATCTCACAGTCCCCTCTTTTGTTTCAAGTCAGAAGTTACAGCAGCAATCCATGCCTTCCTGGGTGTGCCCAAAGGGGGGTGGATGCTTATATTCTCTTTCGGGAGGTGGGCCATCAAAATTTTGAGTTGGCCAAAATATTTAGAGGCCCCATAACTGAATGATAGCTACTCCGAACTGGGACCTGGACAAAAAGGTATCACTACCACACCAAGAACAGATGTCCCACCTATTTCAACTCTTCTTCATCATCGGAATCCTCGTCGTTGGAAGACTCTCCTTTCGGGTTCTCTTCCCCTTGAGCAGTCATTTGGTTCTTCTTCTCCTTCTTCCTTTGCTTCTTCTTCTGGCGTTTCAATCTCTTCTTCGCAGTCCGTTCCTCTGCAGCTTTCATTCTTTCCTCCCTTCTCATAGCAAACTCGGCAATCTCTTTTCTTTTCTGGTAGTCTACATCCATCCTCGCAAGCCGATCTTGCTCTTTCCGTCGCATTTGCCGATACTGTTAGACATGAAAGTGGATACAAATTAATAGAAACACAAGATACGGGAAATCTTTTTGAAAGTTTCTCAAGATATGAGGAATGCCATATAGATTAATGAAAACGAAGGGATTGATAGGAGAAGATGCACATGTTGGTGATCAGAGACAGGGCAAGACTTATACATTCAGATTGCTACACAGGAAAATGCAGATGTTGGCACTCAAAGAGGAAATGCGTCACTCGTTTTCCCATCACCAGACATGAAATGTGTACTGAGATCTCCCACTGTCTACTGGTGGCAGGTGGGAACCCAATAAACATTCAAATTTCAATTTCTCACCAACTCGGAAAAGAAGAAGAAGAAGAAGAAGAGGGAAATATGCATGGGGATTCCCACCCACAACCAATTGATGGCAGTGGATTCTGGTTCATGCTTTTCCCAAATCATACTGCCTTTTACTTAAAAACAATCCATCTTCTTTCTACAAGGGGCAAAACATTTCATCCATAGATGCAGGACTAACAGCAAGAAACAGAACATTTATCACATGCTATGGCATGTAGGCATGGTAAATGAGAATGACACAATTCTTAGGGAGAGACATTTTAAACAAAGTTATGTGTATTTTAGGAATTCGAAACAGTGCACGCTTAACAACATGCGGTAAAGAATTCACTGCAAATACCACTCAAATGTTAAGATTCAACCAGCTTCCTTCACTTCTTTAATGCAGGTAGCCCACAGCAACTTCTCTTTTCTGCACAGCCCGCACAAAAAGGATATCATTTTGTGAAGTCCACCATGTCATTCTCCGTCCATCAGGTGAGAACCATTATTTGAACCATACAAAAAAATATCAGCCCATTAAACTACTCATATAGATCACACAAATGGGACAGCCCACCAGACATCAACCTTCCTCTATTATCAAGGCTCTTGCACTGGCCATGGCAAAGACTCGGACACCAATTGCATCCCACCAAAGGTACCACCTATAGAAACTTAAGAGCATGACTAATATACGTTAGTTACTGTATGCAGTGTTTGAAGTATTGGTATCGCTACAAGTTTCGCTGGCTGGGGATATGGAAACAATATCAATATTGCCGATAACAGGAAACGTGGGGAAACATGGGCAAATAGTGATTTTTTCAGTGAAACTTCAGGAGATGCTAAAAATACACATATTTGCATATTTAGGAATCAAAAAATTGCAAAAAGAATGCATACATAATAAGTTTCTATTTAATGGGGACTTAAAAGCATGCGTTGCCGTACGAAATCAGTCCAACCATCCCATTCATCCCATCTATCCATCCAAATATCCAATCAATATTTCAGAATATCGACAACACGATATTTTGCCGAGAAATCGTCGACAACTAGAAAGGAAACAAAAGATTGTGGTCTCGATATCACCCATGTTATGATAAGGATCATATCACGATATTATCAACAACAAATTGAACATTGCACACAACCATGCACCCATAAAAAAATAAATTTGAAATTTTATTAATTTTTTTCAATAAACAGATTTTTAATGATATTGATACATTGGCAATGTTACTGAAATATCACGATACCAGGAATTTCAGATACTACCAGTGTTATCGGTATCGCTGAGCTGGAGATACGGATAATATCAGGGATATTTTGATAATATAGGGGATGCTTCATACAATGATTATATGCAAGCATGATATAATATTGCGCATTTCTTTTTCTTCTTTTGTTTTTTTTTTTTTGTTTGTTTTTTTTTGTTTGTTTTGTTTTTTTTTTTTTTGGATGCATCAGTTCAATGGCTTACATAACAGTATTCATCATTTCATATAACAACAGCAATAACAATCCATGTGTGGTTATACTTGTACTGCAGAACTTAGTAATTGGTCCCGACTCCCAACGGATCAAAATGATCCTATCCTCCTAGTTTCCGTATACTAAAGGAAGTATCTAATGCAAGCAAGAAGCGTGCAATCAAGATATGACACCCAAAAGCCCAATTTATGGGTCTTGTGGCCCATCCGCACGGCCCTATGTTGAGTTGTGCTTAGAGATTTTTAAGAGATAAGGATCCTGTCTAATTCTAGATTGATTCTTTGAGCTCTTCATTTATTAAAGGTTTTGAAGGTTTTTTAAAGAGATCAAGTCATTAATGGTTTTATATTTTGAGCGTTGTCTTAGAAGATCTTTAAGAGGATAAATTAATATCTTGGGGGATCTTTAATCACTGTTCCATGTATTGGCGATACTAGGCGACCCCATTTAGGTGGGATAAAGCTTTGATGATAATGATGATAATGTACCAAAGATACATTTGACAATATCAGCCCACATTATGGGCATCTCACCCTACTGACACGAAACATGGGAGTAATACAAAAGTAGCAAAATATCGTGGACAATATTGATAATATCGGACGATACATGCCAATATCTCAAGATATTGAATATATCATGAGATATTGGCTATTTCCATTTAGTATAAATCCACTGTTGTTGATACATAACAGTAAGTCTTGAAAAATAAAAATAAGAAAATCCAAAAAGATAAAAAGAAATCATCAATCTTTTGGATTTTTTTTTGGAATATTTTTCCCAAGGGTGGTTTTAACAACTCCACTTGAGTTGCTTGACACGAACACATGATTTTGGGGGAGAAATATTTATTCGATAGCCAAATCAGGGCTGGAACTCAAAAGTGAGAAAAAGTTGTTTAAATTTCTCTTCCTTCTACATATTACCAGAGATATTTTAGAGAGTACATTGCCTGGTATCATCACCTCATGAGCTAGGCATAATATGACTGATAAGGAGTAACAGTGTCATGGCCACCTTGGAGAGATAGAAATGATGACTTTGCATTGCCTCCATGTGAGTCTGATGACAAGGTATATTTGTGGTTCTCTTTAGTTTGTGATTATATTCTTTATGTTTTATTACTTGTATTGCATGGCATTTTAATGATATACCTTTTATTTTAAAAGCGACATTTTAATGATATAATTGCACCACTTATTGCTCACATCACATGTTTTGTCCCTAAACAATCGAAAACTACTATGCATAGTTCTCCTTTTGATCATTGGAGTCCTGAGTGTGTAATCATGTATTTTTAACATCTCATGAAGTTTCATTGAAAAATTCCACCATTTCCCTAATTTTTCCAAAATGGTTCCTCGGACAAGGATATATTATATCTACAATATGAATATATGATTGATAATATCAATACATGTTTAAGCATAAGAGAACATGCGAGAGAGAATTTAGGTACTGACTTTACACACGTGCACAAACAAACATACATGGAGGTCTCAAGCCCAATTATTTGAACCACAAGGTAGAGTCCACCCAGTAGATAACTTCCAACCTATTAAGTGCATGTGACATTCAACCCTTCCAATATGTTGGATCATGAGAAGAAAGTTCTCGTTGGATCGCATAGATCACATGATCAGGCCATTGATCGTGGATCGTCCACATCAGTTTTTTAGATTTTATCATATTTTAAGATTTAGTTTTGATTATTTTATGTTTGGACACCTTTATGAGTGATTTAGTAGATTCTCTTTAGACTAGAGCCATTTTTATTACAATTTCATAAGACAGTGTTTATTGTAATTATTGTAACTTGGTAAAGCTATAAAAAGAGGGTGGGTGTGTGACTCTCTCCCTCATTAGGTTTTGTGAAAAAAGAAGAAGAGGCTTTTGCTCTTTTCTTCTTCTTTTTCTATCTTCATGAGATTTGAAGATACTTCCATGTGATTTGGAAGGAAGATTGGTGTGAGGCTAATCTTCATCAACGGAGGTGCGATGTCTCCATCTATCCCCACAACATCACCCTTTCATCATCCATCAAGGTATTTTCTTCAAGTCTTCAATTATTCCATCCCAAATCTCCATCTTCTTCTAAACCTCAATTTCCCACACCCATCAATAACCCTAAACCTAAAATCCTTAACTTTTCTTATATTTCTCCAATTCCCTTAAACCCTAATTTTACCATAGGTTGTGTTAGGTCCCTATACTAATTGGATGTCCCTACATCCATTAGATCCTAGTTTCTTTTTATTTAACAATCTTGTGTTATGATGTTGGCAACTTAGGCTAGGATCATACATGATGTTCTTTTAGTTTTGTTCTTGATATTTGTGGTGTTTATGACAATGTTTATTTTTTTTTTTGTTAAATATCTTAATTTTGCTACTTGATCTCACATATTATTTGGTTTATGCATTGGTCCTGCATCACATAGGGGCTGGCCTGGCCCATTGACAACCCTACCCACCACATCATAAACAAAGTCGTGGGGGACACGAGGAAAAGGTAGTTGATTAAAAGCCGCCCGATAGAAATCAACTGAGGTGCTAAAAAATTTGGACGTCGATCCTTTTAAGTGTTTGGAAAGGAAATTCAAAGACGAAGTTCAACTAGGAATAAGTAATATGATCGATGTAACAAAGGAAAGTGATGGGGACATCTCGCGCACGCACACACACCCCTTACGTACGTACGCAAGGAGGGCCCCACCTTCGATCTGGATTGATGACGACATCCATGGATGGCCTCCTAGTTAGAGGACTGCATTTTGGTTCCTTAGGGTGGACCCGATCATCATGTGGATCCCATCATTGGATCTCATGATCGTGGCCCACTACCCTAGGTGACCTAAGACTTTGAGTTTTGCTTATTATTGTTACTAGGAATATCATGGACGGTTTAGATTGCTTTGATTAGTTGTTATTTTTTATTACTTTGTCTCCAAGTAATAGGGTACGTACATGGTGCGAGTTTTGGGGTATAGGATTTTATTATAAACAGGCACCCCTTATAGTCTTTTTTCTCATTAAAGATTGAATAAAATTTCTGCGTTTTCCTGCTCCTCTCTGAGTTGTGAAGCCTAATTGGGTGCGAAACCCTCCCTTCTTCGAAGGGCTAACTACAGTGGTGCGAAGCCGCATACATCCCAAATCGCCCTCATCTCCTACCATCCATATTCCTCATCTCCTACAGCCATCCTCTCATCAAATCCACTCACGTTTGCAGCTAATCTTTCCCCTACAGCAGATTTCCAGAATCTGGCCATACAGGAGGGCTGAAACTTCAGCGGAGCACCGTGTTCAAACTGATCATCCGTTTGGCTTGAAATTTGGAGGGAAGATGGCCCATCCTTGGCCGACCAGGCCCTAGCTGGCCGATCCCAAATTCGTGGGCCCCACACACGTGTAGGCCACCATCCATGCACGTGCGTCAGGCCGATTTGTTGTCCACTCGTGCAGGCCGATCACAGGTGCTCTCTCTCCTCTCCTTCACTCCTCTCTCACCTGATTTCTCTAACCCTAACCCTAGATTGTCCTAAATCCCAATTTCTATGCCCTTTTTTAACCCTAGGTTTTCCCGAATTGAAACATGTGAATCCCTTGGATTGGGGAAATAATCATTTGCATGTGTGGATGAATCTACTCGTCTTTGATCATTATTTGGTCTATACTTTTAATTGATTCAGCCCTAGCATGCGTAGGCCTGGAACCGCATAGATTCCCATCGTTGAATGCTTGACTTTTCGTGGGATGTGGAATTTTGTGTGATTGTTTCTGAACTAGTATGATCTAAAGCCTGAACTCTTGCATAACATATCTAAATTTCATGTCCTGCATCAAAAAGCCCAATGGAGGTAGTGATAAAGAGGCAATCATGGAGGAACCCATCATATGGAATGCCAAATCTCCATGTACAAAACGTGTTGTCTCCAAAATTTTCAGCATGCGAAGATTGGAGTACAAATGTCTTCATGACAACTTTGACAGGGCAAGGGGGGCATTGTGGAAATTATGTGCAATTTGTTGAACAACAATGGCAGTTGTGGAAATTGTGTCGAAGATGATTGTAGAAAAATTAAAGATAGACATCAAGAGACATTGAGATGTGGTTTTGGAATGGGAATGAAAACAAGTTAACAAATAATTGCTTGATTTCATTTTCCATCAACAACAAGTACCGCGATGAAGTCAAGTGTGATGTGGTGCTGATGGATATGTGTAATAAATTACTTTGAAGGTCGTGGCATTATGTTTAAGACCCCATGTGGGAAAGAAAAATCCTATACGATTGAGAAGGATGGAAAGAAATTCATATTGCATCCAAAGCCGGTAGGCAGTGTGGATCAAATATCACGAACAATCATGAAGCGAGCCAAAGATATTAGAGTATCAGGAATGGTTGTGAAGTAGGCCAAATATATTAAGCCATTGAAGTTGATTGATACTTGTCCTTTGCGTAAAAGGATGAAAATTTTGACGAGGTCAAATTCCTTCCAACTAGTGGGCAAAAATCCAAATATGAACGGTTGTAAGAAGTGTGTGATGAAGATGTGGGCCCCAAAAGCACAATATGTGGGTCTTATGACCCATCCAAATAGTAGTGCAAATGGCTTGGATCGAGTTGAGGGGGGCCTGAACCTGACCCATTTAAGAATCAGGTCAGAATTTAACCCAAGGTCCCAAACCCAATCCATAAAAATTTGGGTCGGATTCGGGTGAGGTCCAAGTAAAAGATAGCCAGCCCATTTGTTTAATGAGTCAGGTCTAGGTATAGGTGGGCCCAAACCTAACCCATTTATCACATGGTTGAGTTTGGGTTGAGTATAGAACTACATTTGAGTTTTCACACAAACAAACATGGTTCCAAACCATCCAATTATGGTGACAAACAATTTTAATGGTAAAGAATCTAAAAGCCGACAATCCAAATTCAACGAATAAAATTGAATGGTCAAGGTAGTCCATTTAATGAGATTTTTGAAATACTTTCAAGGTTTTGAATAATGATATTGGTGGGTGTACCGGCCAGACCTAAAAATGATACAATAAAAAGTGTACTAGAACTGTATCGATATGGATTTGTATCAGGCGAAATTTTTTTAGCATGAAAAAATCCTAAAGAAATGGAAAAATAGGGGGGAAATGCAAAACATCATAATCGTTGATTTTCTATGCCTTAAACATGAATTCGATTGTGTATTAAATCATTCTTTGATGTGACTATTATTTCCATCAACTTGACTAGCTGAAAATCAACCAAATAGGTCTTAATCAAACACAAGTCAAGAACGATTTGGTGGATCAAGGCCCACTACATATGAGTACAACGAAAAGAGGATTAAAAAAAAGGTTTACCCATTCTTCCATTATTTCCCAAAATGGCCTATTCTGCTTTGACTCATTGAATGCCACTCAAATCTAATGTTTTGATTCTCAAAATAGGCCTATATCTAGTCTAAATTTAGTTTATAAGCTTCTTTCAAGATTGAAATGAAGAAAGAAAACAAAAAATGAGAGAAATCTTGAAAATAATTTTTTTTAGAACGGGGCCTTTATGGCAGCCCATGTCAACCATAACAGCCCTATATTGGTGTTACAAGCTGATATGGGCCCATTTTTGGTTTTAACGGGCTGGTTTAACGGTGGTGACAAATACCATTACGTAACAGCCGATGCATAATGGATAATTCAAAACCATGTATCTATTCTCCATCGATAACGGGACCACAACAAGGTAGTCAGTAACGGTAACAGCCAGCCATTACGGTCGTTACCATTATTGAATACCTTGTTGCAATCCCATTATTGATGGAGAATACACATGGTTTTGAATATCCTTTATATATCGGCCATTACAGCCATCATGTAACAATCAATTTTTTTTAAAGAAAAAATGTGAATATATATATATATATATATATATAAAGAGAAGATTCCAAATACGTATTCTTTCCTAGTCTTGAACAGGTTTATGATACTATAATGGGCCAGCCATTCTTGGGTAAAGATGTTGTCTCGAGCTATTTGATGATTTTATTAACCTGAGAGGCTTAGATTGACTTTAAAACTCTTATATTTCATTTTCTAAATATATGTATCAATGATTCAATATAAATAAGATTAAATGAACATGAATCTAATGATGAGTCAATTATATATTTATATTAAATAACTATTTTGGACTACTCGAATGTCCCTAAAATGGGTTGAAATTCACACAATTTGTGGGATGAATCCCACTAATGCATATCCCTAATCATTTGACACCATTTTTCTTAAGTTTGAGAAAAAATGAAAAGCTAAATTCGTATGAACAGTGCCAGGCCGATTAGGACCACCTGCATACACCCCCATAATGCCCAAAAATCATGCAATCTGTGGAACTCTGATGGGGACATTTCGCACACACGCACACGCACGCCGCCCCACCTACGCACGTACGCACAGAGTAGGAGGGCCCCATTGTCGATCTAGCTCGATGACGACGTCCAAGAAGGGCCTCCTATCTAGAAGGCGAAGTTTGGTTCAAAAGAGTGGGCCCGATAGTCAAGAAAAGCCCATCATGGGATCTCATGATCATGGCCCACTAGTCAGATTGATTTCATATTTAGGTTTTGCTTATTAATGTTATTTAGAACATCATGGACGCTTCAGATTTCTTTGATTAGTTTTTATTTTGGTTTACTTCATCGCCAAGTAATAGGTTGTGCGCATAGCGCGAGTTTTAGGGTACATGCTTTTCTTATAAATAGGCACCCCTTGTAGCTTTTTTTCATTGATTGAATATTAATAAAAATTCTGCGTTTTCCTACTCTTGAGTTGTGAAGCCTAATTGGGTGCGAAGCCCTCCCTTTGTCGAAGGGTTAACTACCGTGGTGCGAAGCCACATCTATTCCGATTCGCCTCCATCCATCGCCATCTCTACTACCCATCTTCTATCATCCCTTCTTCTCATCTCACCCCATCATTTACACTTCGAATCAATCATCTATTGCAGCAATTCTCCTCCCAACAGCAGAATTTCAGAATCTGGCCCTACAGGAGGGCTGAAACTTCGGCGGAGCACCACGCACAAACCGTACATCGGATCGAGCTGAGATTTGGGGGTTTTGGAGTCCATCCCTGGCCGACCAGGGCCAAGGTGGCCTTTTTCTGAATAGTGGGCCCCACATACGTGCGGTCGAGATTACACGCATGTGGTTCTGGGCCATTGTTGTTGTCCACGTGTGCGGTACTTCTCTGGTTCGTCACTCTCCTCTCTTTCACTCCGCTTTCACCTAAAATCCCTAAACCTAACCCTAAATTACTCAAATCTCTAATTTTATGCCCCTTTTCTTACCCTAGGGTTCCTTGATTTGAAATTGGTGAATCCCTTGGATTAGGGACTGATTACTACGCATGTGTGGATGATTATTTCTTATCTTTAAGTATTGTTTGGTTCATAATTTTTATTGATCCAACCCTATCATGTGTAGGCCTGGACCCACATAGATTCCCCTTAATTGAATGTTTGGACTTTCATGTGGGATATGGAGTTTGTGTAATTATTTCTGAACTAACGTGATCTTAAGCCTGAAATCTCGCATATCATATTTAATTTTCATGTCCTGCATCAAACTCATCCCAATAATGCATATCCCTAACCATTTGACACTGTTTCCCTCAAGAAATTTGAGGAAAAAAAATTAAAACTAAATTCTGATAAAGAGCGTCAGGCCGATTTCAGACCATTCAAATGCCCCACAAAATGGGACGACATTTGTGCAATCCGTGGGATTCATCCCACTAATGCATATCTCTACGCATTTGATATCATTCCCCTCAAGATAATTGAGGAAAAAAAAAAAAATCATAACTAGTCATCCAAAAAATGACCTAAAATTACTAAAATACCAAAAAATAGTAAAGTAGATGAAAAACACGGATTTAACACATGCATGTGTATATCGAAACTCCATGCATGTATTTGAATGATCTACACCCTATATATTTTACGAATTAAAAAAAAAAAAAAAAAAAAGTGAAAATTGCTAGAAATTATATAAAAACCGAAAATTTTGAAGAATTATACAAACATGAATCGAACACAAATCTAGCAAGATTTGGTCAAATTGTTAATATAATGTTGAATTAATAAATTTGTAGCAAGAAGAAATAATGATTTTGACCCTTTTTTTTTAAATTTTCCCTAAATTCAGACATGGCTTAAATATTGTGTTTTAATCTTTAAGGATTGCACAAATCTAATAAAAATGGGTTAAAAATAGTTCTAAGAAGTAAAAATGGAGAAAAATGGAAAAATTGCAACCCCTAAAGAGGACTTCAAGCCGTTACGTGATGTAATAATGGATGGACTATAACGATCCATATTTTCTAGCTTCGGCCATTACGACCCTGTAATGCATGACGACCCATGTTGTTTCTGCTATGTGACGGCCATTAGCTTAGGCCATTATGTAACTCTTTTTTAATACCTTGGACCACAATTCTCAGTGTAGATTGTCTCAAGTAGTGGATGAATAACCAGGTTTTAAATTAAGGTGGTGAACCATTATTATAATCTCATCCAAAAGAGAAAAAAGGAAGCACATGCTTAATTATTACCTCTTTTTGGGTATGGGTTGGATTCGGGTCTAGCTAGGGTCTAGGTCGAGTACATATTAGCATGACCCAAATCAAAACTTTTATAAACTGGGTCTCAATCAGGTCAGGTTGTTCTTTAGAGGACCAACACCCAACCCATTTAGAAATTTAGGCCAACTTACCCATTTGCACCCCTAGTCATGTTCAGTTTTGCTATAAAAAAATTTTAAGAGATGGGATCCCTTTTAACCTGATTCTTTAAGGTCCTTGTTTAGTAACAATTTTAAAGGATCTTTACAGCATATTAACTCATCAATGGTTTTCTATTTTGAGTATATGTGATCGATTTTTTTAATTATTTTCTTTATTTAGAATAATTGAGTTTATATATGTGCCTTTATACATGACATATGGCAATGACACTTGGAATGAAAAAGTGTGAGTTTAGGGAGATAGCATTCTCTTGCAAAGGGGAAAAAACTTTTAAAAAATCAACTCTAAATCGTGTGAGATGTGCAAAAGTCCATTCTCCTCCTTTTCCAGTCTTCTTTCTCACCCACCACCCTGCATCTATATCCGTATCATGTTACCCATGACTATACCACATACTAGAGCACGCAACTTTCAAGGTAGCCTTGGGCTAAACATTTCATTTGTCAATCTTTGAAGAGAGGCCAATGGCACTTGTTGAGGAGGGAATTGGCCGTTTTGCTCTTTGTATTGGCAATTCACTCCCTCTTGCCTACCACCTTCTTTTTACTAATAAGTTATGTGATGCGGACATCAGTGGTGCACCATTTAGAGTGTACCAGAAGAGGAGGTGTCACCAACAGAGTACCGGAGTGGAGGAGTTGATGTGAATGGACGTTGGGTCCATCGGACCCATTTTCTGACGCGCTACGAGTGTAGGAGTGGCATGACCGCACCCTGACCATAGATCCATGGGGCAAATTTCACACCCTACCACACGAGTGTTTTATTTTTAGCCGTTTTTGTTCTTTTCCTTCTTTCAGGGACTTTATTGCGCTTTCTTAACTTTTCGTTTTTTTTTTTTTTTTTTTTTTTTTTTTGTGTTATTTTTCTTGTTTTAAGGGGCTTTAGTGCACTTTTACTTTTTCCATAACTTATATATACATTGTGAGAAACCCTATTTTCATTATTATTGAATGAATAAAAATTCGTCTCTTTTCTTCCTCTTTATTCAAGATATTAGGATTTTAGGATTGACCCTTGGGTGTTAAGGGTTCTAGATCTTTGAGGTGCAAGAAAAGGTAAGAATCATCCTCATTTTCTTTTGACAACAAAAGGACCTATACTTTCTTCATCTCGAACCCTTCATTCTTCACCTCTTTCGTTTATCTCTGGATATCCCATTTCTAGTTTGAACGAAAAAGAGAGATGGTTAGTCAGTAAAATCAGATCCAAACTTGACTGTAGACTGACTTATGCTAGATCTGGGATATTCTCATATCCCTAGCTCCTCCCTTTTTACTGTTTACGTGATTTTATGCTAATGGGCATGATCCTGAAGGAATGACCTCATCTTTGTTTTGAAGTTTACCCAACCCCTTTGACTGGAAACGGTTAGTTATTGGTGTATTTATTTGAACATTCTTTAACCTGATTATACATGCATCTAGGATTAGGTCATCACATGTCCCTGCATCATTATGTCATTTTCTTAATTGGGCCAATTTGCACTTGAGTGTAGAGTGTAGACAATTGAATAAAAATTCATCTCATATGACTATTTCATCCGAGTCATATTGGTTTCAGGCCACAGTAAAACAAATCATGCAACAAACTAACCAAACCCATCAAAGTACAACGAGTCAGAAAGAGAGGTATCAATTTCAGTCTATGAGCAAGTCGCACTCTGTAACTGCTATTTAAATCCATTGTTGATAGCATCTGCACTTATCGGTCCCCAACCCGGGTAGAGGGTTCATGTTAGGTGGCCAGCTAGACACCAAACTTATACTAAAGTAGCATGTGAATGAACCCACATGCATAGGCACACGCAAACAAGAGCGCACATGAACCCACACACACATATTCACACAAGTGTATATATACACACACACACACCAACGAGATTACCATCTACTAGTTGCATTATGATGTAGAAGTGGATTCATGCCTTGGTTATTTTTAGGGCATTCATATGTAGAATTAATGAAAATAATGATTAGTTTTTGTTCTATGGAGAAAAATCAATCTAGCAAATGCTCCAAGGTCCTAGAAATATGCTTTAGGATCAAATCATAGGAATGGGTACATGATACAAAATCAATACAAGGTGTTGGCTGAGAAAGAAGACAAGAAAAGGAGACGAAGGGACTTTCGCACACCCCGCACTATTTAAAGGGGTTGATTTTTTTTATTTTTTATTTAGTTTTTCCCCTTTGCAAGAGAATCCACTCTCCCTAAACTCACACTTTTTTTTTCATTCCAAGCGTCATTGCCATGAACTATTAATAAAGGCATCCACATACATATAAAGTCAATTATCCTAAATCAAGAAAATAATCCAAAAATCGCTCACATATACAGACCTAAGTGTTCTATGGAGAAAAATCAATCTACTAAATGCTAAAAGGTCCTAGAAATATGCTTTCTGATTGAGGTGGCTAAAATAAACTGGTGCTCCAATGGGCAAGAAACACCTTCAAAGATCTATTATTCTCCCACCAAATGTTCCGCATAATGGCATGCAAAACTGATGCAGAACAATTAACCACTTGCTCTAAAAGCTTGAACTGATAGAGCATGGTGAATTAATCTCTTTATCTCATAGCTCAGGCCTCACATCGCATGGGTTAGGACCTCGGCCGAACCCCCCTCGCGGGCCCCAAATCACATGGGTACCGCCTCATATAGGCCGCCCACCCCAAGTGTGCCCCTGCATCCCACATAGAGGTGCACACGAACCGAGCTAGCTCGGTTAGCTCGCTCGACTCGACTCAAAAAGGCTCGAATCGACTCAGTTCGAAGCTGAGTTCGAGCCGAGTCGAGCTGATTTTTTTGAGCTCGAAAATGAGTTCGAGCAGACCCCAGCTCGACTCGACTCGGATCGAACCCAGCTCGAATCGAACTCAGATCGAACCAGTTCGGTGACTCAGTTACTTTAATAGTGATGTTGCTCACCAAGTGTTTGATGAAATGACTCAACGAGGTGAGAAAAAAAATTCAAACTCTGGAAGATTATAATACACACTTGCAGACACAAAAATAATGAGTAGCAAATAAATCATGAAAAAGACATTAACTAACTAATGTCTTTTAAGTAGCAAATAAATCCTCATTAAGACATTAACCAACTCCTTTCTCCTCTACAAATACCACTCTCTCTGTTGCTTTTCCTGTGTTGAAAAATGGGGAGAGGGTGGGTGCAACTGAAGGCGAGTTATTTGTTCTCTGTGATGCTGAGCTCGTTGTCATCATATTCTCCAACAGAGGCAAGCTCTATGACTTCTGCACCACCTCCACATATATAAAAAATAATTTAAACTACACTTATAGAAATACTTTATTTTTTATTTTTCGATTTTCCCTTTTTACATTCTAAAAACAGAAACAAATTCAACCTGTCTTTCTTGGAGCTTTTGGATTTAGATCTAAAGCGAACAAGGAATGAAAGATCAGATCCGTGTAGAGATGGATTCCCTATGGAATATGTTGTACCGGATTTATTTATTTATTTATTTTGTATGATTTAATGATTCAGATCTTGTGATGTGTTGGCATTACAGTAATAGAAAACATGTTGAGCAATACAGTGAGATTTTGACGGTGCAGTCTAGGTGTTTGTGAAAATGTTGCACAGCCGAACTCGGCTCGATCTTGGCTCGAACTGGCTTGAGTTGCTGACTGAAACGAGCCGAGCTGGCCAATCAGGCTCAATGACCGAGCCGAGTTCGAGCTGAGGTCAGCTAGTGGCCGAGCCTGGTGTGAAAATGCCCCTGCATTAATCACCCCCGGTGAGGAGTCTTGAACACGAGATCTCCCACTCTGATACCAATTTGATGCAGAACAATTAACCACTTGCTCTAAAAGCTCGAACTGATAGAGCATGGCAAATTAATCCCTTTATCTCATAGCCCGGGCCCCACATCGCATGGGTTAGGACCTCGGCCGAACCCCCCTTGTGGGCCCCGAATCACAAGGGTACCGCCTCACACGAGCCACTCGCCTCATACGGGCCGCCCACCCCGAGTGTGCCCTTGCATCCCATAGGCAACCCCACTCGAGCCCGGTGTGAAAATGTCCTTGCATTAAGAATCTTGTGCCAAAAGATCTTCCCTCTTTGACCAAAGGGCCTAGAAGTCCACCTTAGCATAAAGTCAAAGTCACCCACAATAACAAAAAACACCCACTCTTTCAGGAAAAATTAAAGGGCACAAGGCAGGATGTACACAACAGCTTTCCAATGCAATAATAAATCATCAATTGATTCTTTGTCATTCCAACATAGATAATAGATATTCAGATGTGCCTAATTCATGTTCTTCAAATTATCTATAGTAGGGATTCAAATTATCACGTAACTTAAATACAGTTAGAAAGTTGTAAGTGGAGATATATACACTACAAGTCCATAGACTACAAGAGTACAAGTACCAACTAGTGACAACACTACAAAGTACAAATAATTAAATGAATTATACTATGGATACTAGATCCCTTTATAGAGTGGAATGGTGGAAAGGGATTCATGTAGTAGACACCAACTAGTTGGGATAAGGCTTGGATGATGATGGTGATATTATGGATATTAGTTATAAGTTATATGATGATGATGATAGATAGATATCAGTTAGTACAATATGAGAATTGTCTACCATACTTATTCAGCCAATTGACTTACCACACCCAAGGTCAAGACTTTGAGAGGGCTCCTGAACATCAGTATCATCCTCATGGTGTGATAGTTTTTAAGTTTTTAAGTTAAAAAAAAAAAAAAATGAAATAATGCAAAAACATTGTGTATACGCATGTGAAAGTGGGTTCATGAAAGGAGAAAAAAACCCTTTCGCCCTTCTTCTAAGAGAAAGGAAAAGTCCCACAAGCATATTAATATGCATTGGCCCATATTAGTCCGTATCAATCCACATCGGCCTTATTTGGCCAATAAAACATGAATTTCAGTCATGGTTGATTCACATGTAAACATCGATTTGATAGATTCAGGACATGATATGTGTCAGCCAATACACTATGTATAGACTGATTGTTTGAACCATGGTTATAATTGATGCTTTGGTTTGTCTCTAGAAAAGGAGTTCACTATTTGATGATGCCAATGCCTCAACATCCAAATTCCCATGCCCAAAATGAACATTTATACTCAATACACTAGAAACTTCTAGTGACAAATAGGGGGATTGCCAACCATGTATTGACATCACAATGCCAAGTAATAATTTTCTGTTGCAAGTGGAGTGTCAACACCTAAGCCTAGTGAATCCCTTGTTTTTTTTTTTTTTTTTGAAAAGCCACGATATATATTAGAAAAGAAAGGGATACAAAAGAAGGAGAGAAGAGAGATCGATGAGGAAGCAATCTCAACTAGACTCCAAGAAAAAGAAAATCACAATCCTTAAGACCCACAACATACACAGCCCACTCTATCAATAACCGCTTTGCCTTACTAGCAATAATCATTTCCGAGTTCGAGGTATCCCTGAAACATCTACCGTTTCTTTCTTCCCAAATTGACCACCAAATAGCAACAACTGCCATTCTCCACAAGCGCGTCTTGTGATTACCCAATCAAACCCCATGCCATGCTTTCATGAGATGGGACACTGAGCTAGGAAAGCACCACTGAATATTGAAGCAGAGGAGGAATTCAGCCCAAATCCGAGAGATAAAAGGGCAAGAGAGGAGAAGATGATTGACGGATTCTTCATTCTTCATACAACAGAGGCACACATTAACTATGGACATCCCCATTTTTCTCAAGTTATCCACCGTAAGGATTTTCTTGATCCCAACCAACCAACCAAAAGAAGAGAATCAAGGGGGAACCGAATAACTCCAAATATAGAAGGGCGGGTGATCATCATTTGGAGCCAGGTCGTGGTCTAAAAAGGAGTAAAGGGATTTAATAGTGAACTTGCTAGACTTGTCAAACTTTCATTATAATCTGTCTTGAGATTGAGTATCTGGCGAACCCCTGTAAATACGTTCAAGGAACCCCGCATATTCATCAATTTCCCAATCTTGGAGGTTTCTTCTGCAGGCTACATTCCACACAATATTACTGGCCGAGAAATAGTAGCAACTTGCAACTTAGATGGCTGGATTGGGGGCGAGGCTGAAGATATTCGGGAAAACTTCTTTCAAGGACGCATCTCCCACCCAAACATCTTCCCAAAACCGGATATTATCTCCATTACCTAGAGCAAAGCCAATACCTTTGAGGACTTCCTTTTTCAAAGATAGGATCCTTTCCACAAGGTGGAAGCCCTATAGAGGGAGGAATCTTTGGTCCACCAGCCGTCGAAAGATCTGCCGTATTTCCCTTTGATGATTTTGTTCCAAAGACTGTCATCCTCCGTACCAAGTCTCCAAATCCACTTCCCAAGAAGAGCCTTGTTCATGATCTTGAGGTCTTTAATCCCTGCTCCACCTTTTTTGAATTGCTTGCAAACTTAGGGCCACCGAACAAGATGAAATTTCTTTTTCTCTTCCTTCCCGGGCCAAAGGAAATCACGTCTTAGTCTTTCAAGCTTGGACAACACTAAAGCTGGGCATTTGAATAGAGACATGTAGTATAGGGGCAGATTTGAGAGGGCTACCTTAATGAGAGTGAAATGGCCACCCAAAGAAAGATATCTGCATTTCCATTTGGCCAGGTAGCATTCAAACCTATTGATGACCTCATCCCAAAGGGATTTAGGAGGCAAGCCCAAGCACAACGGAAGACCAATGAAAGAAGTCAGAAGTAGAATCGAAGAACACCCAAATAAATCTGCAAGTATAATAACCTCCTCTTTCTTTAGGTTAACCCCAAACATCTTAGATTTTGTCATATTCACCCTTAAGCCCAACACTGCCTCAAAACAACGGATTGTAATGCGTCAATTAGCTACCTTGATAGGGTTTGCTTCGCTAAAAATAAGGGTATCATCTGCGTACTGAATATGAGATATCGGGAATGACAGACCTTTCAATTTGATATCACCTATAATTCCGGCCTCCTAACCTAAGTGAATCATTCTAGAGAAAGCCTCCCCACAATAAGGAAGAGGAAACGAGACAAGGGGTCACCCTGACGAATGCCACGAGAACTCCTAAAAAAACCAAACAGGGTCCCATTTAGGAGGATAGAGAAATGAGCCGATCTTAAACATTCTCCAATCCACCGTCTCCATTTGGCTCCAAAGCCCATCCGCCTCATTATATATTGCCAAAAGAGCCAATCCACGTGATGATAATTCATAAGCCTTTTCAATATCCAGCTTACAACAAATGGTCTTCAAGCCATCTTTGTGGGAGGAATTCAAGCATTCATTAGCTATAGGGGCACAATCAATGATCTGCCTCCCTGGAATAAACGCACTCTGGTGACCTGAAATGAGATTCCCTATAAATTTCTTCAATCTAGAAGCCAAGACTTTTGCCAAGATGTTGTATGGGCCCCCTAATAGACTGATTGGTCTGAAGTTTTGAAGAGAGAGCTTACACCTGGGAATTTTGGAATTAAAGCTATGAAGGAGGCCCCCAGGCCTTTAGACAGACGGCACCTATCATAAAACTCGTTGAAGAAAAACATGATATCTTCTTTTATGACATCCCAAAAATTGATGAAGAAGGAAATAGGGAAACCGTCGGGGCATGGGGCCTTGTCGCTGGCTAGGGAGACCACAACTAATCTCACTTCTTCCACGTTGAATGGGGCTTCTACGGCTTTGGCGCCTTCAGATGATAGGCCGACCATCTGAAGGTGGCTCAGCAGCGGTCTTTTCCATCGATCTTCCCTCAACAAAGAGCTGAAATGGGCAATGGCTTCCTCTGCTATTTCCTCTTTATATTCAATATGGTGACCATTAACTGTTATGCTGCTAATTCTATTTTTTCTGGCGTGCATGCTGGCTATGTTGTGAAAGTATTTCGAGTTTTTATCCCCCTCCTTTAACCGTTTGGCCCGGGACCTTTGTTTCCAGGCAATTTCATTTGCAAAAGCCCTGTCAGACAAAGACTAGATGAGATGAATTCTTCTGGATAAGATTTCAGTCGACACAATCCAAATTGAACTAGCTGAGATCTCAACACCCCACTACCCATGTTGTGCTTATTTGGTTCACTCATACAGTCATACTAACATGAACTCGAATATCACAGATCACATATTATCCAATCATGCTATCTCTTATTCATGCAAAGGAGTCATACCAAGTTAGTGGGCTTGCATTGTGATCTCCCTCGTGTCTTCTCAATGTTCTCATTCTAGTACAGTGAGTTTGGATGCAAAATTTTGAAATTTGACCATTCAGTTCAGACAAGATGAATCTGTCAATTGTAATGATGTCGGTATTCATCGTATGGAAGTAGATCTAAATTGGTTACGTTACTTTCAAGCCCAACTAAAAGAAACACCATCACATTTTGAAAGCAAGCAGTTGAATATAAACCATAAGAGATGGGTGATTACAATTTGGTCATTCCCACTTTGCAGCTCAGCTCAATGGTGCATCCAAACACAGCCAAAATATTCACAAAAACCACAATGCTATGGTAAACACAGTATATGACCAATACTCAAATGAGGAACTATAATTGCTCAGCCCAAACTACCAGCATTTCATTCAGGCTTGCTTTCTGCACAGGTGAGGTCTGTCTTTCGATGATCCAAAGTGTTCATTTGGCAGGCCCAACTCTCAATAGGCCAGCCTTCAGAAAAATTCTTGCCTTCTGAAACTTGATGGACTATGCTACAAAGGACTCTTCACCAGAAAGTCCTACCAGTTAATTATTGTGTAGCTAAAAGTAATGTCGACATGCAGCAAGAGAAAAGCGACCGATTGTCAGGATGACTGTGACCCTTAAATGGAGACAATTCTCAGTCCAGTGCTCATCCAAGGCATGCCCAACCAATTGAACGGCCCAGATCACTCAATTGTGGATCCCACTCGTTGACTCCCACTTAACATGGAGAAAAACAATCTGAATTAGGTTTTTGAACAGGACTGACAGTCAGGATGACCAAGAGCATTCAACAGAAGCAATTCTCAGTCCATCACCCAACCAGTTAAATGCCCGGATCACTCAACTCAACATCGAACCCCACTTGTTAACCCCCAGTAAACATTACACAGAACAGAATGTAGAAAATTTCTCCCAAAACAATCTGAATTAGGGTTTTCAACAAGACTGACAGTCTGGACGACTGAGAGGATTCCATGGAGGCTATACTCAGTCCATCACCCATCCAAGGCATGCTTAACCAACTGAACGAACCTGATCACTCAACTGCAGGCCCTAGTCCTTAATTTCCACTTAAAGTTACAGAAAACAGAGAGAGAAAATTCCCACCGAGGGGAAAAAATCTGAAATAGGGTTTTGGACACTGGAAAACAAATCAGGGGTAGGAGCGGAACCTGGTGGAAGTCGCCAGAGCCGGAACCGGCGGAGCTGCCGGAAGTGTTGCTGACACGGACAGGGACGTGGTCAATGATCCGACGCAGCTTCACCTCCAGGTCTTCGTCGTCCTCCTTCAGACCGGTGCCTTTCTTGTACTCCACCAGGGCGTTAGATTCCGCCCCAGCAGCAGAAGTAGAGGTTAGCGGGAGCGGCGGGAGAGCACTGGTTTTTGTAGGCGGCTCCGGCGGTATTGCTACCATCTGCAAATCCCTCTCCAACTTTCGTTTGGGTCGACTCGCCATTCTCCGAAAACCCTAGAGGCGATGATGTTCCGGACAGGAATTTTCACCCTTTAAAGAGAGTTACAAGCTCCAAGTCACTTACATAGCTTTTGAAGCTTTTGGATTCGTTTGAGAGGTTGGATTTCGAGATACTTGGATTCGGAGGTAATCTGAATCCCCAGTTGAAAACATAGCGTTTGGCGTAGAAACTAGAAAGAGAAACGGAGAGAGAGGGTAACAGTAGCACTAGAGGAGGGCTTTTTCTTCCAATCCTCGGCTCTAACCCAACTTACGCTAGTAACGCTACCAGTACCACTATGATGTATGTGTTTTTTATCCAGGCCATCCATTTATTTTTTTTCAGATCATATCGAGGAATCAGTCCAAAAAATAAGGCAGACCCTAATCTCATGTGATCCACACCATTAGATTAGATTAGGTCGGATGGCAAATAAACCTCAGTAGTGTAATGTTTATTTGCCATCCAACCCACTGATTAGGTTATACAAGTTCTCGGGCAAAAACACCCTGATCCATAACTCAAGTGGGAGACTGAGTGAAAGATACCCCGTTTCAACACTGAGGTTTTGTTATGGATCCCTATTGGGGGTGGCTAACGGTGAAGTGTGAGCTGACAGTGGGGTGTACTAACAAGCTATCGGAAAAAAAAATAAATAAATAAAAAGTTCCTGGGCAAAATATTCACTCTATACTAATGCTGAATATCAGCAGTCCATGATACATATGGGAGATTCACAATAGTGATTTTGGTGAAAAAAAATAGAGTCCCTTTCCAGTAATTTTAATTGGGTTCTTGTTGAAAGTGTATGATGGATAACTTGAAAATCATAACGAATATTTATTTAAGATTGTTATAGTGTTATTCTAAGTTTAATAATTCTGACTTTTTCATTTTAGGTATATTAATATTTGAACATCATACATTTTTGGCCCGAGTAATGAAATTAGATATGAAGAGCTCGTATCAAAAGTACACAAGATTATGAACATAATACCTAAGGAATACATTGTTAGAATGAAAGTTATTTGCGCTTCGCTTAGCATTGTATCACTTTGTCCACAAAATTATTATAAACGACGACAAAGTCACGGCATATATAATTATCTCAAGCTAGAACTCCTTAGTTCAGTTATTTGTGTTTATGGAGAAAGTCAGACGTATAAGTGTACTCCAAGAACCCGTGTTCGTAAATCTGAATGAGCCAATAACAATTGTGGATACCTCTATATATAGAGAAGATTGCACGGACATCCCTTCACTACATCATGTAGACATCACCAGTCCATCAAGCAATACACCCATTCAAGATGCTAGGCCTGATAGTTTTGACTCGCCAACTTTTCATAGTCCAGGAAATGAAGAGCTCACTAACATGGCCCCACCAATTTGTACATGTGTACGTGGCCCCATTAAGTAATGCACATATACATGTTCCGTTGTTCGACAATTTTGATGCGTTAACTTTTCACTTATTAGATAGCCAATACTACAGGGACATCCCTTCACCAGATTGTGCAGACATCCTAAGCCCATCAACCAATGCACCCATTCAAGATCTGAGGCTCAATAGCTTTAACGCTCTGACTTTTCATTGTGTCTCATGAAGAGTGCACTAACATCCCCTATCAGTTGGTGCAGATGTACACGGCCCATCAACTAATACACATTTATATTCCATTGTTTGACGATTTTGACATGTCAACTTTTCAATTGTTTTAATGCCAAGAATGCACGAACACCCCTTCACCGAATCGTGCAAACATCCTTGACCCATCAACTAATGCACCAATTCAAGATCTGAAGCTCAATAGTCTTAACACACCGACTTTTTACTTTCAGTCACATGAAGAGTGCATTGACATCCTCCACCAGTTGGTGCAGATGTACCTAACCCATCAACTAATGCACGTATACATGTTCCGATGTTTGAAGTTGGGAGTGGTCATTTGATGGGTTTTTTTTTTTTTACCCGTCGATGCGCAAGTCCTTTCGCAACTGGGATGCGCCAGTCCTTTCGCAACTAGGATGCGCAAGTCCTTTCGCAACTGGGATGCGCAAAGTCCTTTCGCAACTAGGATGCGGAAAGGAGTTTCCTAAAACTATAAAAAGGGGTCCCTAGGATTTTTCTAATGCATGTTGTGTGAAGAAAACAGCAAGAGGGTTTCCTAAAGCTTTGCAAGGGATTTGCTAAAGGGTTTAGGGCTATCAAAGGTGAGAGAGGGAGAAAGAGAGAGAGGAAGCTTATAGAAGGGAGGTTCTGCTCGTGGAGGTTCTCTACTGTGCAATCTACATCTCAGCGCTTCTATGTCCTCGTAATCGGTTAGATCTCTCCGTTTTCTCTATTTCTCTATTGTTTATCCACTCCTGCGTGAGTGAAGAAGGTTGTAAACGTTCTACTTCATAGTGGATTGTTGATCTGGACGAGGTCCCGTGGTTTTTACCTCTTTGAGGGTTTTCCACGTAAAATTCTCTTGTGTGGTGTGTGATTGATGCATTGATTATTTTCATTGCTTTATTATCCATAATTCTGGTTTGTTCTGGAGGGCTAGATCCTAAGGTTTTGTGTAAGGCCCCCAACAAAGTGGTATCAAAGCTAAGTTCATTGAACGGGTAGGATCGGTTTTGAATTATGGAAGGTGGCTCAAGGATGATCAGCCTCAATGGTTCTAACTGGACCATATGGAAGGCTAAGATGGAGGACTTGCTTTATTGCAAGGACCTATATTCTCCAATCTCAGGCATATCAGCAAAATCCAAGGATATGACTGATGATGATTGGAAGAAGATGGACCGAAAGGCGGTGGGGTTTATTAGACAATGGTTGGATGATTCGGTGTTCCACCATGTGTCTACGGAAACCTCAGCCGCTAGCCTATGGCTAAAATTAAAGCAAGGGCTGTATGAGAGGAAGACAGCCGGTAATAAGATATTTCTGATAAGGCGACTTGTGAATCTCAAGTTCAAGGATGGTGGTTCTGTGGCCGAGCACATATGAATGAGGTCAGTAATATAGTGAACCAACTCACCTCTATGAAGATGGTCCTGGATGATGAATTGCAGGCTTTACTATTGCTTAGTTCATTGCCTGACAGTTGGGAGACATTGGTGGTGTCTCTAAGTAACTCCGCGCCAGACGGAAAGATATCCATGGAACAGGTAACCAGTTGTCTCTTCAATGAGGAGACAAGGAGGAAGTCTCAGGGGTCTACTCAGCAAGAGGCTCTTGTGACGCAGGAACGGGGGAGAGGAAAGAACAGGAAGGGCGGGAAGGCCCGAGATAAATCAAGAGGCAAGTCGAGCAACAGAAAAGATGTTGAATGCTGGAATTGTGGCAAGAAGGGCCACTATAAGCATGAATGTCGTAAGAACGACAAGAAAGGAAAAGGGAAGGAAGATGAATCAGATTCCACTGCGGTCGCTTCAGATGGCGACGTTTTATTATTCTTTCAGCAGATCATGATGTGTGTCTCACAGATACGAGTCAGGACACCGATGGGTGATTGACTCGGGAGCTTCTTTTCATGCGACTCCACACAGGGACTTCTTCACAAGCTACAAGTCAGGTGACTAGGGACCGTGAGGATGGGAAATTCTGGCGTATCAAAGATCGTGGGAGTTGGTGATATTTGTGTGAAGACTGATGTGGGCTGCACATTGGTTCTCAGGGATGTGAGGCATATCCCAGACCTTCGCCTCAACTTGATGTCGACGGGAAGGTTGGATGATGATGGCTATGAAAGCCGGTTTGCTGGTGGGCGCTGGAAGCTCATCAAGGGTTCGTTGATCGCAGCCAGAGGAAAGAAGTGTTGCACCCTGTACAAGGCAAGTGTCAGTGTGTGCAAGGGTGGGTTGAACGCAGCGGAAGATTCAGCTATTGACATGTGGCACAGGCGTCTAGGCCACATGAGTGAAAAAGGGCTTCAGGTACTAGCAAAGAAGCTGCTCCTTCCAGACGTGACAGGTATACCTCTCAAAACCTGTGTTGATTGTTTATCAGGGAAACCGCATAGAGTTTCATTTGTTAAATCTGCTTCTTATGTTAATAAAGTGCATGCATTAGATTTGGTTTATTCTGATGTTTGTGGTCCTATGAGGACAAAAACCTTGGGTGGGGCATTGTATTTTGTTACTTTTATAGATGATGCATCTAGGAGGGTTTGGGTTTATGCTTTGAAATCCAAGGACGAGGTCTTTGGTGTGTTTAAATTGTTTCATGCTATGGTCGAGAGAGAGACAGGTAGACCATTGAAGTGCATCCGCACTGACAATGGTGGTGAATACATTGGCGACTTTCACGAGTACTGCAAGTCCCAGGGTATACGGCATGAACAGACGGTTCCCAAGACCCCCCAGCATAATGGTGTAGCTGAGCGAATGAATCGCACCATTGTTGAGAGAATCAGATGCATGTTATCCCATGCGAAGTTGCCCAAGACGTTCTGGGGAGAAGCAATGCACACGGCGGTGTATTTGATAAACAGGTCTCCATCAGCCCCGTTGAATGGAGAAGTACCTGAGAAGGTGTGGACTGGACATGATCCATCGTACAGTCATCTCAGGGTGTTTGGATGCAGGGCATCCGTTCACGTACCAAAGGACGAGAGGTCCAAGCTCGATATGAAGATCAGGCAGTGTGTGTTCTTAGGGTACGGTGATGAAAATTTCGGTTACAGGTTATGGGATCCGACCGAGAAGAAACTCGTCAGGAGCAGAGATGTGGTTTTCTTTGAAGATCAGTGTATAGAAGACATTGGTAAGCCAGAGAAGAACCAGCCTAGTTCAGGTGAGCTAGAGGACATGGATCCGATTACTCCTCCCGTGGTGCCTGATGACGAGGGAGTACAGCAAGGTGCAGAGGACGAGGGAGTTCCTTCAGAAGATGGACCAGGGGAGCAGCCCCCACTTGATCCACCTGTTGAGCCACAGGTGAGGAGGTCATCTAGGGACAGACAGCCGTCCAAGAGGTACTCGCCGCATGAGTACATTATGCTAACTGATGGGGGAGAGCCAGAAGATTATTCTGAGGCCCTAGCCGACGAGCATAAGGAGGAGTGGTTGAAAGCTATGCAAGAGGAGATGGAATCCTTGCATAAGAACCACACCTATGACATGGTGAAATTGCCTAAGGGCAAGAAAGCTCTGAGCAACAAGTGGGTGTTCAGAAAGAAGATTGAGCAGAAGAATTCACAGACGAGGTTCAAGGCCAGACTTGTGGTGAAAGGGTTTGGTCAGAGGAAAGGCATAGACTTCGAGGAGATATTCTCACCAGTGGTGAAGATGACATCCATACGGGTGTTGCTTGGGTTGGCGGCTAGCATGGATCTGGAGATAGAGCAGTTAGATGTTAAAACTGCCTTTCTCCATGGTGACCTGGAAGAAGAGATCTACATGCACCAACCAGAGGGGTTTGAAGTCAAGGGCAAGGAGCATATGGTGTGTAGGCTGAGGAAGAGCTTGTATGGGCTGAAACAAGCTCCACGGCAATGGTACAAGAAGTTCGATTCGTTCATGTTACAGCATGGGTATGACAGAACGGAGTCGGACCACTGTGTGTTCACGCGTAAGTTCTCAGACGGTGATTTCTTAGTTCTGCTGTTATATGTTGATGACATGCTCATCATGGAAAAAGACATCAAAAAGATTGACAGGCTGAAACAGGAGTTGGGCAAGTCTTTTGCGATGAAAGACTTGGCCCGGCTAGACAGATCCTAGGAATGGAGATAACCCGTGACAGAAGTAGCAGGAAGCTTTGGCTGTCACAAGAGCGGTATATTGAGAAAGTCCTAGAGCGGTTCAATATGAATGCAGCGAAGCCGGTCAGTACTCCACTGGATGGTCACTTCAGATTGAGCGACAGACAGTGTCCCAAGACGAAGAAAGAGGTGGAAGAGATGCAGAAGATACCCTACGCGTCAGCTGTAGGAAGTTTGATGTATGCTATGGTGTGTACACGCCCAGACATAGCATATGCGGTTGGTGTTGTCAGCCGGTATCTTGCCAATCCTGGCAAAGAGCATTGGGCAGCGGTGAAATGGATACTGCGGTATCTAAGAGGCTCATCCAGGTTGAGCCTATGCTATGGTGACGGTAAACCTGTGTTAGAGGGCTACACAGATGCAGATATGGCAGGTGACATAGACTCAAGGAAGTCTACATCGGGGTTCATGTTCACGTTTGCAGGGGGAGCGGTCTCCTGGCAGAGCAAGCTACAGAAGGTCGTAGCATTGTCGACGACAGAGGCCGAGTACATTGCAGTCACAGAGGCATGTAAAGAGATGCTTTGGATGAAGAGGTTCCTACAGGAACTTAGCCTAAAGCAGGAGGAGCACGTGGTCTATTGCGATAGTCAGAGTGCTATACACTTGAGCAAGAATCCGAGTCAGCATTCCAAGTCAAAGCACATAGAGGTTCGGTATCACTGGATCAGGGATACTTTGGAACAGAAGATGTTACAGCTTGAGAAGGTCCACACGGACGATAATGGGTCAGATATGATGACCAAGGCTTTGCTCAAGGGCAAGTTTGAGGTTTGTAGAAACCTGGCTGGCTTAAAGAAGGTGAATTCCTCCTGGGTCAAAAAGGGGGAGATTTGATGGTTTTTTTTTTTTTGACCCGTCGATGCGCGAGTCCTTTCGCAACTGGGATGCGCAAGTCCTTTCGCAACTAGGATGCGCAAGTCCTTTCGCAACTGGGATGCGCAAAGTCCTTTCGCAACTAGGATGCGGAAAGGAGTTTCCTAAAACTATAAAAAGGGGTCCCTAGGATTTTTCTAATGCATGTTGTGTGAAGAAAACAGCAAGAGGGTTTCCTAAAGCTTTGCAAGGGATTTGCTAAAGGGTTTAGGGCTATCAAAGGTGAGAGAGAGGGAGAAGAGAGAGAGGAAGCTTATAGAAGGGAGGTTCTGCTCGTGGAGGTTCTCTACTGTGCAATCTACATCTCAGCGCTTCTATGTCCTCGTAATCGGTTAGATCTCTCCGTTTTCTCTATTTCTCTTATTGTTTATCCACTCCTGCGTGAGTGAAGAAGGTTGTAAACGTTCTACTTCATAGTGGATTGTTGATCTGGACGAGGTCCCGTGGTTTTTACCTCTTTGAGGGTTTTCCACGTAAAATTCTCTTGTGTGGTGTGTGATTGATGCATTGATTATTTTCATTGCTTTATTATCCATAATTCTGGTTTGTTCTGGAGGGCTAGATCCTAAGGTCTTGTGTAAGGCCCCCAACATCATTAACTCCACGGAGTGATACAACAGTGGATGTCGTGGTTGCACCATCTGAAATGTTGCCAATTAACATCTGCATGAGGATGTTGCATTCATTAACGTGGATTATTTGGGATATTCGGATTTTGTTGACGATCCTAGTGAAATAGTCGTCGGACAGATGTACAGGGACATGACTCAAGGATGCTATTTGCAAATTTATGATGCGAGAACACTTCCAATATAAGGTTTTGAAATCAAACAAGTAGAGATACACAATTAGATATCTCATTGAAAGTTGTAGTTGGAGGTTGCATGCATTAAGGCTAGATGGTGTTGGTACTTTCAAAATAAAGATATAATGATCCGAACACACATGTAGCTAACCTTCCGAGGTGATAGCTTGACTTCAAGCACATTCTGTGGAGAGCGGTCGTGATAAATGTAAAACAACTTTTAAAGGAACGGGGAGACATCATCGACAAACAACCAATAAGATATGCAACGAGCTTGCCGTTAGTTGCATGAGAAAGAGTCTAGCATGTAGGCCAACTGATATACAAGATGAAATGTTCAATAAATACCAAGTTGATGTCAGTTATATGAAGGCATATAGTGGTAATGTAATCAAGCCTAAATATTGTAAATTTATCCTCTCAATTGCACTAGTTTTAGATACATTCAAGTACTAAATTGATTTATTAACAAATGTTTTCTACATATGATTAATTTTACATCCAAAGTTGAATACATGTTAAAATGGATGAATTAAAGCTCAAAATGAGATTAAGCTCGAAGGCAATGAAGATTTGGAGATTTGGAAAACAATATTAAAGAATTGATGTGCCAAAGATGAAAGAAAGGTATGAAAAATCAAGCCCTCAAATAACATAAATAACATATCATTCGGTCCCACCTAAGGTTGGCTTGGTCCGACCGAAAGAGTCAAAAACAGTCCAGAAATAAACAGTGAATTTTAGACTTAATTCGGATAAACAATTAGGTGTGACCGAAGTTATGTTCGGTGCCACCGACGGTAAGTTCGATGCGACCTAGAGGGGACAGACTTCAGACATATTTTGGAGAATTTTAACAACAGCCGAATGAATGTTCGGTTGGACGTGGTTTAACTTTGGTGCGACCGAAGGCCTACTTTGGTGCAATTGAAGTGTAATTAAAGTACGAAATTCTGAAGTCAGTGCGGAATTTTCCTATATTAAAGGGGTGATTTAGGCCGTTCTAGAGGTGAATTAGGATTTGGGAGAGAGACCAAGGGGTGGCAGAACTTCTATGGAATCGTTCTTCTTCTTCTTCAATCCCTCAGTTTTAGTTTGTCTTTTATGCTTTTCTTTTATTTTTGTTTTAGGATGTTAGCCATGTTAGGCTAAATTTCTTAGTTAGGGCTTAGAGGTGAAGCTTGTAGTTATTTTTAATGTTTTAGTTTACTTTTATTCAATTTTATTGTTTTGAATGATGAACAATTCATTGATTTTAGTTTGAATAAAACTTCGGTTTTAATTTACTTTGATTCATTGTTGACTCTAGGCACTTTGGATGCTTAGGAAGGCTAAGATTGTTGGTTTTTCTATATTTGCAAGTGATCGATCTATAAAATTAATGGATTTATCATAGATTGCGGGCATGATAGATACTTTAAATTTCCTACGGTCAATAATTTGATGCTTCATGTGGGAACTGAATTGATTGAAGTTCATATTTATTTTAGTTTTGTGAATTTTGAATTAATTGCTCTATCATCCGACTGGATAGGATGAGACTTTAATTCTGATTGTGTTATCTAATTGAATCAGGTGAATTAGGCATTAAGAATGGCTATAAGTGGATCCTTGGTGCTCTAGTGTTTTATTTTATTGATTTCATCTTTACATTATTTAGATTTCTATCATTGCTTCTTTTAATTCAAGTTTCATATTTAATTCTAGTTTTAGTTCTATTCTAAAGTATTTTTGAGAATGCACAAATATAAGTCCTTAAGGATTCGATCTCAGTCTCACCGAGTTATTACTGCATTGTCTCCCTACACCTGAGGTTGTCAACCCTTGGGTTCGATCAAGTTATTGGTGTCGTTGTTAAGGACAAATACTTAAGTTTGGATTAAGTTTTGTTTCTAGTTCTAACTTAGGGCTTATTTTTAGGATTTTGGTTTTAGAAATTCTAATTAGGTTTTTTGCAGATTCTTTATTCTTTAGAACACTATCAACTTTTTTTTTTTTTTTTTTTTTTTTTTTTTTTTTAATTTGAAGTTTTATACAGAAATCTCTAATCCTAGTTCTTCTAAATCAGTAATCTCGTTCCCCACTTCTTCTAGTTGCTTTCTAGATCTCTTAATTGTTTTCTAGTTAATTCGATTGCCTTATAATTAATTTTCATTGTAGTATTTAATTTTAAAGTTAGATTTATAACTTAGTTTTTTGTGCGTGATTCATGCCCAGTGGGTGAGGGACTATGCACAACAACTTTTAAGCGAATAGATTTAGTCAACAGACTTTCTATCCACTGTAGAGTTAGAAAATGTTTGAGTACTCTTGAACCATCTCAAACCATGGCTGCGAAAGCTCCAAACATGCCTGAGCATGAGCCACGCTTTAATGAGAATGTTGATGTTGAACCTGACACGCCATTGGCTAGGATGGTGCATGATGAGAACGAGGCATACTACATTCCCCCTATTAGAACATTGAGAGACTACCTAGAACTGGAACTACAACTAGAAAAAATAACCATACCATCTTGTATGGTTTTCCCTATTAATGTTGATAATCTAGATTTTAAACTAGGAGTAATCCAACTCCTTCCAAAATTCTATGGACTTTATTCAAAAAGTTCATATCTACATTTCAAAGAATTCGATGATATTATAGCAACCTTGCATTATAATAACATCTCTCTAAACGTAATCCGACTGAAGTTATTTCCATTCTCTCTAAAAGAGAGAGCCAAGTCATGACTCCATTCGCTGAGACTGCGCTCAATAGGCACATGGCTGAAATGACCCGGGAGTTCCTTAAAAGCTCTTCCTAATTCTAAGACCAATACTTTAAGGCGAGCCATCATGAATTTCTCCCAAAAGGAAGACGAGACATTTTTTCAGTGTTGGGAGAGATTTAAGGAACTCTTACTCACATGTCCACACCATGTTATGAAATTTGGCGGGTAATTAATTTCTTTTATGATGAACTAAACTTGAATACGCGTCAATTTGTTGAGATGACGTGCAATGGTTAGTTCATGACTAAAGATCAAGAAGATGCATGGGATTACTTTGATAAGTTGGATGAAACGCACAATCATGAGACACCACCAACAAATCAAGTAATCCCAAGCCCATGCCTAAAGAGAAAGGGGTAATATATGTCTTCAAGAAGGATGACAATGTTAATACTAAGATTACGGATCTCACTCGAAAAGTTGAGGTTATGGAACTAAGGAAGGTAGAAGCGATCCAACCCTTCAATACGGTTGTTAAGAATGATGGGCATATGCAAGAGTGTTGCACACCTTACAAAGGATTGTCCCACAATCCCAGCTTTTCAGAATGTGTTGTAAGCTCAAGTAAATGCCATGAATGCGTATCAACGCCCATTTAGTGTGTCAAATTCTAACACATACAATTCCAACTGGTGGAATCATCCTAACTTCAATTGGAAAAATGGGTCAACCACTAATACAAGTACTCATCCCTAAGGACCTCCCCCTGTACCTTAAAGCTCACCACAAGTGCAACAATAAAAGAGGTACCTTGAGGACATGTTGTAATCATTCATGCAAAAACAAATGCAATTCAATCAAACCACCATGCAGGGCATAAATGATCTTAAAATGTCGGTTTCGAGGATTGAATCACACTTGACTGTTAGGGAAAAATGGACATTTCTGGCCCAACCTCAGCCTAACCCAAAAGTATAATACGAAGTGAGTGATTCAAATCCTCCTAACCCACATGTGGAACATGCCAAGTCCATCACCACTCTTAGAAGTGGAAAGAAAATTGACAAGAATATCCTGATGAATGCTGACACGCTTAAGGATTCAGATAAATCCAAGGATGATGATACAAATACAAAGCGAGCAATTCAAATCCTTCCAACCCACATGTGGAACAAGCCAATCTATCACCACTCTTAAAAGTGGAAAGGAAATTAACAAGACTATCCCGATGAAGGCTGACACACCTAAGAATCAAGATAAATCCAAGGATGATGATGGACCTAACACCATTTCACATGACAGAGCCGGTGCATGAGTATGAGCCCACGGCTCCGTTTCCCCAACGCCTTGTCTCATCAAAATGCCTGTCTGAGAACTAGGACACACCACACCAAAATCCCTCTTTAGGAACGGTTTTCAAACATGGCTAAAAAGGGCATCACAAAAAATTAGGGACGGTTGAAAACCGTTTTTGAAATAGGGCGTCGCAAAAATTGAGGGACGGTTTAAAACCGTCGCAAATTTCAATTTCCAGCCCAAATTAACTTTTTGGGAATGGGGCCTACTCATACAAGAAAAAGGGCCTATTTGCACACAACGTCTTGTAGGCAATGTGGGCCCTAGCTCCATGTCACATTTTCCTTTGTTGTTTGCATAAACAAGACGTATTTCAGGTGGCTGGAGAGAGATGTCATTTGCATGGGTGTCTTGCCGCAAAAGAACTAAGGAATGGTGACAGAGAGCCTTGGCTCTGGTTTCTTATGTATTAAAAGAGATTCAAAGTGGATTGGATATGTTGTACTCAAACAAGGGTCCTTAAGGGTGTGTTTGAATGCTCAATGAAACTGAATTGCACTACCACATTTTAGATTTCAACTATAGAGGATTTGACCAAAAATGGAGGTGAGCCCATTTTCATTCATGGTAACAGCCAACCCCTAATTGCAATTTGATGTGTTTTCAAGTTGTACTCAAGACAATTGAAATTGCTATTGCTAGCTCCGTTTTGTCCATTTCCCTTTCATTGTATTGAATTTTATTGAAATTCACTTCAATTGAGCATTCAAATGCAGCCTAAAGCAGCAATAAACAAACAAATGAGAAATTTGATAAATTCCACAGAAAAAGGAGATGCTGACATGTTGGTGGCTTTAACTGGTCAGTATTGCCTCCATGATCCTTCTCTTTCTTCGTGAACATCAGATTCACAATGTTTCATGATCTACAATAAGAGAACTTCCAATTAGATAAAAAGCCTGATATATGTGTCTCATTCTATAAAAGACGAGAAAGACAACAACAGGAACTAACATTAGATAGATTATTAGCTGCTCATCACAGCTTTTGCCTTAGAAAGGTTGAATCAACATCTGCGTAGTTTAAATCCAATCTCTAGAATCCTCTACTTCATGAAGGGATGCATCCTGTCAGAAAATTTTAAGAGTCACTCAATAAGACCATTCTTCATTCCAGATGTGTTGGAAAACATACAAGGATTCGGTGTAACATACTTTTATAGAAGTGTCTCCATTGATCGGAGCATTTGATAAATAACTTTCCTGTATACATTACACAAAAACATAATACATTAGATAAAAGAGAGTGATTGTCTGTAATTTCTATGGGCTAAGTGATGAGCAGAAATCTTGTATCCTATTATCTTATATAATGTCGTAAGACGTTGATATGAACAAAGGTTATAGAGGTGTAGATGGTGTAAAAATAAGCCATTGGACTCCTCGTCGTTTCTATGTTTCTAACACTGAAAGTAGATGTAGTTAGTTCCTGCAAATTAACGAGGCTATTTAATAGTTTTACACAGTAAAGTATTATTGGAGGTGATATGATATGTCCGGTCGAGCATTTGCTAGCCTAATAATAATAACCCCACGTGTAGGAGCCACCCATCCACGATCCTAGTCATTCAATACAATGAGGCTGCATGGTCATTGGGAAAATATCTCCAATGAATGAACCAAATCACCCTACTGGACCCCACCTATAGCATTTCTGGGTTGAACAAAAACAAAAAAGTTTCTTTTGACCAAGCATCGTATATTTCCTTGAATTATAGTCGGAGATTCAACTTCAAATAATAAAAATTGTAAAATAATTTGCAGTCACCTCTGTGGCGGCTGTAGCTTGAGCTTCAGAATCGAATAGTTTTCTGTCAATACAATGAGAATAAATCAAGAAAATAGAATTACAAACAGTAAGTGACAAGGAAATGAAAATTCAACATTTCCAGAAAACCCATACAAAGAACATGAATTGTACCATCCATGGGCCAACTTTTG
>JAJHSJ010000012.1:19603395-19684586 GCA_021015155.1 Magnolia officinalis | reverse complement strand
GGGTGTAAGAGCCTTTTTTGACTTTGAGGTAATTTGTGTAAGAAAGGCATGGGTGTGTAAGAAACTTTTTGACTTTGGGGTTGCTTAGGAATGGGTGAAAGGTGGATGGTGTACTTGACATTTGGGATGAATTGATTGATTGATGATGGATGTGACAAGCCGTAAAGATTCTCTTGGGTTTCGCAAGCGCGACGTTTTCCTCGCATCGAACGCTGGCCCCATCTCCTGGCCAGAGTATCACCTCGGCGCGCGAGTTGCGGCATCGGAACCGCGCGCAACGGTGTGATCGCAAGGGTACAATCTTAAGTTGAATTGATTCAGGTTGACGGCGCGTGACGCAGGGTCACGCGCAAATGCCGGTTAAGGGTTGAACGTTGCCGGAATTCGACCGGGAAGACCGCGGGGACCTACGGAATGGTACGGTCTAGGATACAGGGCTTACATCCCCACTCAAAACAGTGGGCCACACAACTCCCTAAGAGGCGTCGGCCTGAACGGCCCACACCAGCTAGGCCCGTCAGGCCTCGCGGAACCGGCGAGGTCCTCGCCAACCTCTGGACCCTCCGGTGAGGGGTCGCCGGTGGGGCGATGGCCTCCCTCTGGGGGTGCCGGAACATCGCGAGGCCCACTCTAGTGTCCCCCCGATTTGTACGGTTTGGCCCCCCGACTCCGTCTTGAGTCGTTTCGGGTCCTATCTCAGGTACATTCACATTTTCTGGGTCGTTTGAGGTTGGAATGGGCTAAATCTTCGTCTAGACCCGTCGATTGACGGCCTAAAAGTGATCCGGGATCATTTCTCGTGATCACGGGCACGATCTCGGCGCCTGATTTCGGTGAATTTCGCCGAATGGCGAAACTGGGAATTTTATGCTTGTTTCTATGTTCTAGCGAACCCTCCTACGTCAAAATGTGTCACGTACATCGTGTGACCATAACCTAGGTCTAGTTTAATCCAAATCATGCTTTGATACCAACTTGTAATGCCTTGAAAATTGGGGGTCGAGCATAAGCTCCACTCCCGAGTTCCAACTCATCACTTATGCAACATAGATAATGATGATTAATGTTGTCTGTGTTAGTGCATTAAACATGAGTGGGATTACACCAAAACAACATATCATACTCCAGAGACAGTTAAATTATGCAAGCGAAGAACTGTGATAGATATATAAATATATAACTGTTGTAAGTCTCCAGAGTTGAATGTTACCACATGTTACCGGTTTAAATATATACATGTATACTTCCAAAATGGACCAAAAATGAATATACATGTGTGTTTCAAAAGACAAAATAGCAAGTGTAATGACATCTAGTCAACATCCCAGAAATTCCCGTTAATCAGGACACGGCTCACATGAAGCCGCCTGAAAACAACATATAGGAGAATGCCTCCTCGTCATCCTCAAAGTCCGGCTCCGCCTCGTAGGCTGAGCCATTACTTGCAGCTAAGACAGAGTCTGGTTGGTGTGTACAACACCGTCCCAGAACGTGGGAGTGAGTGATCAACTCAGTGGAGCTATAAAGCAAAGGTTAACATGTTATCAATTCATTCAAGCAGTAATGATAAAGAAGTACAACACTCATATCCTAAGTACTCTTGTTAATGTAAGAATGATATGAAATAATGATGCATGCCCTCGCCTACGCTCCCTCAGCGACTTCATCTCACGATCGCGACATGCAACCCTTCCTCAGTGCTTGACCTGTTATGCCAAAGGCACACGTAATGCAGTGCATGCACGTGATTAGCCAAGTTCGTTCGTAGGTTTATTCATACAACAGGATTTGGAAAGCTAAGGTATCTTCCTTATATCATTTCTCAAACAATGATCCATTCTAGGGTCGTCAGTCCTAGTAAATATCATACGATGTTGCAGTTTTAGGTCACTACAAAGGGCTCGTCACCTGATCAGTGTAGGCCTAGTTTATACTCTAGTCGCTATGGGAAGGCTCGTCGCCTCAACGCAATCTTAGAGTGCCCTCGAGGTCACTACAAAGGGCTCGTCACCTGATCAGTGTAGGCCGACAGCTCGAATACAGTGTCCCATACCACCATATTCGGCTAACGAGGCAGTGTTGCTCACTGGTCACTACGGGGAGGCTCGTTGCCCCAGCGTAGGCCGACAGCATGACCACGGTATCCCATACCACCATGTCCGGCTCATGAGTCTTAGCGGATCGAGGTACCAAGGTTAACGGGGTTTCCACTGGTGAGTTTGGTACCTTAGGTTCAAGCAGTAGTGTCCATACATGGTGAACATACATCGAGTCAATCGGGTTACTTGACGAGCTCGACTGGTACGAGCGTACCTCGAGTTAATCGACATGAAGTGTGTAAGCACTCCGTGTGGCCTAACCACTGTCGACAACCAACGTACGCCTCAGATTCATAGAACGTGTCCCGTGTGGCGAAACAACCTCAGCCACTACTCGAGAAACCTTTTTCGATTGCCTGGACTATGCAGTAATCCCAATCACACTTCAATACAATAGGAATACAGATGTGCTAGTCCAAAACAACAAGTAGCAAATAACTTAAATATAAGTCTTATTCAAGCATTTCAACAAACACATAGTATACATGTTAACACACATCGGCATTTCAACTATAAATACGTAGTAGTGATATAGGATACAGAAAGGAAAACCATAACCATTGTTAAGGGAATTGAGAATCCTATCTTAACTCCCTCATTACATGCATATCAACAAGTATTTCTCATTGAGGCATTTTATCACTTAACTTAACTACACATATTACACACATGTAAAAGACTAGTTATAACATACTGTTCACTCCCCAAGTATAGGGTTGTGATGTAGTAATAAACTCGGTAAGACCGAGGTCGAATCCACAGGGACTGAAACCTGTACGTAATCTGAAACTAAATAGAACTAGAACTAGAATGAGATGAAATCTTAACCAAGTGAATATGAAAGAATAATGGTGAAAATATTAATCCAAAAGTGGTGAAATTTAAAGGTAGGAAACTAGGGTGCCAAGGATCCACTTGTAGAGATCAGGGAGATCTACGCTTGATTCATGAAATCAACTGGACTTCGAGTCCCATCTTCATCCAGTTGGAAGATATATCACTAAAGCACGATCTGAACTTCATTTAATCTAGTTTTCAAGAGATCAGACAGGTGTAACTTAGAATGGATTCCATCACAAAACCATGCCCATGAGACAAAGCAAATAACAGAATTAAACCAATCCACAACCAATCTGAGTGATATATGAATGTCAGGAAGAGTTCCATCATTCCACCATGTCCAAGGGGCGATGGTGAACAACAGGGTATCCTGGCTTCATAATCACAAGAAAGGAAAAGGAAATACTCAAGCCATCGCAGATCTACTGTAATGTAAGTCACAATAAACCATTAAAAATTGTGAATAACCCTATTAATCAAACGAGAATCAACATCAGTTCAGGCATGAATCCAGGCCGTAGAAATCATCCATCACGCTACAAGCTTCACCTCTTAGCCCCAGGTAAGAGGTTTAGCCTGACCTAAACATGATTAGGCTAATCTCTAAAGAAAAGAAGAGAAAAGAAAAGAAAAGAAGAAAAAAACAAAAACCAAAAATAGGAAAGCAAAACAAACTCCCTCTTGCATTCACGTCCACAATCCGCTCCCTTCTCTCTCTCTATTCTCTTGCTTATATGGCTGTTGGAGGTCGGCTGGGAACGTGGAGAAAGTCAGTTGCACTCTTACGTAAAAGAGGCGATGCGTAAGAGGAGTGAAGACCCTGTTTTAGAAACTGCCAATGAAAGCTTTCTTGAAGTAAAACCGGCCTATAGACGTCCCTGACTCACGATCCAAGCCATTCAATCACCATGGCTTTGGTCGACCAACCCCTGTCATGATTTGGACGGTCCAGATGGATGGACAGACTCTGTCCATGCTTGCAAAGTGGCCCGCATCGGCCAGGCTTTTCGCTGTGCGTAAACAGGGCCTGCAACCGAATCGGCGCTGGACTCTCGGTGGGCCCATGATCGTCATTGTTTAAGAAATCCAAACCGTTCACTGAACTCCACTCGAAATTTCGGACAGGAAGGGTGGGTTTCGGAAGTTTAATGGTGTGGCCTACGAGACTTTTAGCTCTGTCGTCCGTTAGATGTTTGGACAGCTGGAATCCCATCCTCTGTGTTCTTCAAATTCCGCCAGCTAGGCTTTGGTAAGCTGGGCCGTGGGAATATAATGGACAGTGTGGATTACCATTTTGGATAGTGGGTGGGGCCCACAACTGCGGACCAGGCGGTCGGCTACGAACGCTGTAACGACAGTTGCCGTTTTACGTAAGAAGTCGGTCAACGCCGACTTTGACCGGGTTTCTCCCTCCGGTGCGCGTTGAGTGCACATACACTCTCTATACACGCGATGCTCATAGGCCACCATCATGATGGCCATGAGAAATCCGTTCCGTCCATCTCTTTTATCATATCATTTAAGCTGTTGAGACAAAAATTGAAGCACATCCAATTATCAGGTGGGCCCAGAATAATGATTCTGAGGGCTGATTTGACCATTGGGCCACTTTCACAGGGATCCGATGGCTGAATTTTGACTTGTACGGTTAATTTATGATTCTCAATCCATGTATGAAGTTTCGAGCTGAACAGATGATGGAAAATCTGTGATCTTTCATTCTGGTCGACTTTCAGGCCACTTGAGCTTCAGTTTCTCGGTTTCCTCGGATCTTTGGCGTGAAAATCTGCCGATCTTGGTCCCCTGGAATCCCGTCCATGGCCTTGGTGAATTCTGAGCGTTAACCTCATGCTTTTAACACCTTATTTCGATCCGAGCTCATAAATACACCCTGCATCACAAATACGATAAAACGGGCCATTAAACAGTATCATACTCGTAAATTCAAGTAATAATTGGGGTCTGATATGCAATATTTGACCCTCAACACATACATCCTGGCAAGCCCTTTTTACAAAAGAGTTGCCACATACACAACAAGCATATATCCATAGTTAATAATCATGACAAGCACAAATTCAAATTCCATATTCATTCAGTCATATCAACAAACACATGGAATACACTATATTCAACATAGTTCATATGTATGTATAAAACGCGGAAAACATTGTATTTAAGTCAGTCATAAATCATTAACTGACATTGAAAGCCTTGAAAACCATAACCTAAACGTTTATAGTCCGCACCTTTCGCCGGTAAACGAGCAACAGACTCAGTTTGTATACCGAGTCCTTGTCTATGGCACAACGACAACCTATATCATGAAATGGGTTAGATATTTCATCCCTTACACTATTCAAAACCCTAAAACAGATTAGGGTTAGGTTTTCCTTACCTAAGAACGGCGTCGGAATCGCTGAAAAAGCGATATAGATGTGGTGGTTAAGCACATGGAGCGTAGGGAAAGAATCCCTACAATAAACTCTACCTCTCTCTCTTTTTCCTTCTCTTTTCTCTTCTCTCTCTTAGGATTTTTTAAATTCGTATGGAATGAGAGAGAGAGGGTTTAAGTCCCTTATATAGGCCCAGAACTGATGGGAATGACCCCAAGGCCATGGTATACTTAAGTTATAGTCAAATGGGGACTTTCGATCTAACGGAGCACTTCTGGAGACCCATTTTCTGCGTGCGGTCAGACTTAAGCTCTCTGACATTGGATCTAGGTCGAGTTAAGTTTTCGGTCCGATCAGATTTACAGATCAACCGTGGCGGACCAGTTTCAGTTCAACGGTTACCGACATTCTTTCAGGGCCACAAGTACACTGACATGTGTTGGAAATTTTCCCTGATCCGAGGGTGTAATTGGGTCAGATTTTGACGGTCTGAATCCTTATATTTGGCCTGCAAGCGAACGATTCAATTCACTTAAATCTGAGCACGTTTCCTCAAGATATTCGCGTTTCTCATACACTTTGCTCCGGGCTCAAGTTGTGCGTTTCTAGATATTATCTGGATTTGATTTCCTAGATGGTTGTCAAGCCCGGCAAAGCGGTCGTAACGATTTAGTTTCGCCGTAATCGGACTTTCGACGCGTGGTTTAGGTCCGATACGGAGTTTCAAGGTGCTCCTGAGAGCAACTGGGTTTTGAGATTGATCCTAGATTTTAGGGTAATGTAACATTAATGATTCTACAAGTTTTGTATCTTGCAGTTCGTATTTAAAGTGATTAGTGCTAATTTCATAGGTAACCTAGTTTAACACTTAGTCAATTTCGTCTAATTTCTAAAGGATTTGGTCCTGAGTGATTTCTGCCTGAGGTGGTACTCGGGTCTTTCTACGAATTTTTCTGAGACATTACACTTTATTATGCTGCAATCTCCTTCTATTTATAGTTCTAATCCAGCCGTTCTGGATTCTTCTCACGCTCTTATTGTTATGATAATTGAAAAGGTGAATTATCGATGTCCTAGAGGGGGGTGAATAAGATAATGCCAAATAATTGAAATAAAAATGGAATATATAAAGAATACAAAATCTCAATCGCACAAGTATTGAAACCTTGATTCTAAATAATTTGTAGGATAACATTCACCTAAAATATTAAGCAGGACAACCTTATTTCACGAATGTCTTTAAAATAAATATTTCAAACTAGCAAGAGAAGATAAAATAATTACATCATTCACAACAAGAATGAAATAAATAACATTCACCACAAAAAAAAAAAAAAACATTCACCACAAGGCACAAGGGGTTATAGTGGTTTAGTGCTTTAAAAACCACACCTACTCCACTCCAAAAATTACTACCCTCGTAATTTTAGCTTTCACTAATTCAAGGTTTTCACAGGTTCACCTTAACAACCTTATACAGTTCCTTGTGATTTTCACGAGCTCACCACAGTAAAACTTTTTTTTATTATTTATGATTTTCACGGGCAATCACAAATCAACCCACTGAGATTTTCACAGGCCATCTCAGAATAACATAAAAATAAAATAAAGTAAAATACTTATATTCAAATGTAGATTCGAAGATGTAGTAGAAGTTTATAGCAGAGATCTTCTTTCTTGTATGTAGATAAGGCAATATTCGCTCAATGAAAAGAGTATAGGGTTCTAAAATATTTTGAAAAATGAAAACCCAAATGTTATTGATTCAATTCTCTTAAATCTCAAGAGGAGTATAGACTAGTCTTAAAAATGAGATTAAAATAATATTGAGAAAGGAATTGAATAAGCTTAAAAAGAATTTATAAATATCGCACAATTAGCTTGACGAGGACCTGAGCTTCTCTCTCACTTGTAGAAGGTTTAAAGTGATTTTTCGTTGTAATTTAGAATGAGAGAAGGACTCTATTTATAGCCAAAGGGTTTGAAAATTTAGCTAGCCTAAAAATAGGTTTGGTTGACCGAATTCCACCGAATTCGTTCTGACGGTTATCAGATTGCGCGGGATAAGATTTATCCAAAATTCGGTTAGCCCGAGATGAAATTCGGCTGTCCAAATATCACAATTCGACTGCCGAATTTGCCATTCGGTTGGCCAAATTCTCACGAATTACGAAATTTTGCATTGCTGGAATTTGACCTGAACTTCACTGGGGCTGGTCGAATTTCAAGTTTAGGCTGGTCGAATTTTCAACAGATTTTGATTTTTAGCCCAAACCTAAAGTTATGTTAGCCAAGGAAGTTAAATTGCCTGAACTCCAGAGCAAATATACTATAGATAACCCAAAATGAATGAATTTTTGAAAGTACCTAACCTAAGGTCTTTCTAGGGTTATATCACCCTTTGTTTAACAAATATAGAGTTCAACTAGTCTTGAAACCGAGCGACGTAGTCTTGAGATGATAAGGCGATCTAGAATTGATTTTCAGACATGTAGAGTAGTTACGATCTAACTGTACTTGCAATCTGACCAGTATCACTTTTAGCTCACAAAATTTGACAACCTTATGTGTGCTAAACATATAAGCACTTACAGTAACCGCTCTCAATCACTTGGATTCTAGATGCTTCCCACGTTCTACTTCTTCTACTACCTTTGAGCCAATTATCACGTAACCATTTGAGCTCGATCACTACTCCTTATGTCACGTAATCATCTGCGCTCAGTCATTTCCCTTCTTAACTACTTTAGTAACGCTCGGTGATAATTGATACGCTATAACTCCACTTTTTAAGGATTCATCATACATATTCGTAGGAAAATGTCCCGGCACAAAATGCGTATCCGTACAAATCACTCATAACTGACTCTGATTGGTCAAGGCAGACTATGACTGAAACAGGTACAAACATTGCCCCCCTCATCGCCATCCTTTCAGAAAAAGTAGCAGCGACATTTGAGTCCTTATTAATATCACAATAAATGCGTACACGTGCCACCCAAATGCGAACAGCCTTCGGCCGTATTTGTCAGTATTGATTTCTTCGAATCAAGGCATTGGATGAACCCGGTGCTTACTAATTATGTGCCAAAACAGTAATAATGCTCTCTCTCTCTCTTCGGCCAATATAAGTACTACTTCAAATGTTTTCCACTTACGCTTTTCAAATTTCCTTCCTCCTTGCAATCTTCTTCCCAAAACCTTCGTTTCTCACCTTTCCTTTTGAAATGACTGCTTCTTCTTCCTCTGCTCCTATATTTAATCAACGCGACATAATGGCTATCATGGAACTTCTTGTGAAGATATGTACTGAAGATACAATCTTCAAATCTCCTCTGGGTGATGAGATCCTCTGCCTAGGTTCGACATTTTCCACAGAAGTTATGGTTGATGGGGTTCAACCTTTGAATCCCTTTTTTTCTGATCTGCCCGGGAGAAGAGATTTTGATCCGATCTGGATCTATTCCTGATGCTGCAAATGCTTTAAAGACTCCTCGGACATGGACGAAGCCTCTCCAAGATTGAGACAAGTGGTTCATCCGAGTATCCTCCCAATATGAAGCATCATGGAGGAACATGGGCATTTATGAATGTATCAAACTCTCCGTCCGAGAGTATGCAGCCGAACCAACCCTTCTTCTTGCTCTTTCGTCCTTTTAGAGCACATCGACTAACACCTTCCTCTTTAGCTATGGTCTGATGAGTTCCACCATCAAGGACATATGTCACTTGACCAAACTACTATCCTTCGGTATGACATACTATGCTGGTGCTGTTTCCAGACAGCGCAAGGACTTCCCAATCAAGGCTCATAAGGCTTACACTACTTTCATGAAGACCTACCGCAAGTTAGAGGACCCAGTCGATGATGATGAACACACAGCCTTCCTTCTCATTTGGATATGCCGACATCTTCTTTGCTTAAGTGCTTAACAGGTCACTACAGAATATGCTGCTCTAGTTGAACAACTTGCTCAGGGCCACAGGATCGCCCTCACACTGTATGTTCTCAGCCACTTATATCGAGGCCTCTATGAGACTACCCGCAAGGGACTACATTCTGTAGGAGGGCCATTGTGGCTCCCGCAGATGTGGTTTTATGCATCTTTTAATCCTACATTCTTCCATCATGCCATGCACAAAGGAAACCGTACTCTTCCTTTACCGACCGACTCCTCCATACGTTACTAGAGAATCTCATAACCAATCAATATCTTCACAACTTCTTCCTTTTCAAAAAACACAAAGAGGACCAGTCCTTCATGCCTTTCTCGGAGGGAGAGAAATATGGACCAGAATGGCTCACTAGACAGTTCTAGCCAACGGACGCATATTTTGCTTGTCGATCACACCAAGCCTAGGCCAGTTATATTCTTGGCAATTCGGCCTCGTCCAATGTATTCCATGCCCCTTCACCCACAAACCCTGCAACCAGCCTCCCTACGATCGCCTTATAACGACTGATGTGATGCTTTACGTGTCTCTCAGCAACACATACCGCAAAGAAGCACTTGCCATGGTGATCCTCAACTATCCTAACTCCCCGATGGTAATGGATAACTTTCTTTCATGGTGGGATCTTCACTATGATAAGCTGCTGAGTCCCAAGAGAGCACTTGAGCTTATCAATCAATTCACCTCCCATTTAGAGGTGAAGAGCAAGAGAAAGAAGTGCTGCTCCAACACCATTTTTGTGTTTGGGTTTCATTGTAACTTGAACGAAGTTAGAAGAACTCACATCAAACACTCCACGTATCCATCTAATTGACACTAAGAACAAAATCATGTTAGATTAGACTGGGGACATTTTTTGGAGTGGAAAAAATCTAAAAAATATTCTAAGTCAAGTGGTGGCACAAACCTAATGAAAGATAGCATGGCCTTGGTGAATAAGTCAAAAAATAGAAGGCATGACCCATTGGCATGACCACAGGAAAGATGGCAGCGCTCGAAGCGTCGGTGTCATGACTTGAGATATTGATGGTGCGACCCTGAGGTTAGGTCCATGCCAAACCTCGTTGCTACCACACCATCAAATTGGTTTCTAAATGAGTGAAATTGAAATTTTCATGGCCCTTATCCTATGCTAAAGCGCCACATCATTGTTTACCCTGAAGAAGCCTATAAATGCCCCATATGAGTCTCATTTGGTAACTTAGTCATTTCATTTATTCCCTTACAAAGCTCTGTAGATAGAGCAACTTTTCCCAAGTGTAGTTCTAAGAAAATACACTACGTTAGTAGAGATGCAACCATGCCACCGGGGCGACCCAAGGAAAAGGCATGCTACCCCCTCTAATGATGAGAAAAAGCCGCACTAACCTCCAAGAGGCCCTCGTATTCATCCTAGAGCTAATCCACATTATTCTTCCACTACCAAGGCGTATGCACAATTGTGCTACCCCCTAAAAAGGCTCCCATATGCATATAACATATCATTTAGTCCTCTTTTACCCGTTCTTTCATCATACCACACAATTAGCATTAAAGCTAGCTCAGTGGCCACTACCATGGTGATCCAAATGGACCATAAAGGGATGAATAATCCAAATTCTCTAATCCAATATAGATTTTTGGACATCCTTCAGTTAGTGCACTAATGCGTGCACCTATTTGTCAATCACGTGTGTCTGTATGTCAATGAGTTGGTTAAGCCCTTAGAAGCTGAAGATCGAAGACACATAAAGATTTAGAGCATTAAAGACTGACAAAATAGGTAAATTGAGGTGCCTTAGTAACCCTAACCTTAAACATAAAACAACCTTATCCTCTAGATGATTCTAACCTTTATAGGTAAACCTTGATTAATCATCATATAGCCTTAAGACCTTAAATGGAACACGATAAGTTAGGCTAAAAATGTGTTAAGCTATTGTAAAATTAAAACAACAACTTTCAAGTGGTCCTTGATCGCATCGAAAATTTGTTGATGAGTCTTAATGGCATTTTAGCTCGATCCGATCGAAGAAATAGTCCGACAATAAAACAGAAAATTTCTGAATTTTCTTGATGGGATCGACGGACATTTCGATCCTATCAAAAGAACTTTGATCCCATCGAAGGGCCTTTTGATTATATTGATAGATCCGTTAACTAGCCATTTTATGACCATTGGAACTCATTTCCTTTATATATGTCATTCGGTTTTTGGGCATGATGATGAATTTTTAGTACAATTAGAGTCTATGTATTTTCTCACTCATACCACACATCCTATACTTTATTCAAAAGAGTTTCATACCAATGTCCTTATGATTACTCACTCTAATGAGCATTCCATGCTCCTATTCGAAGTATTAGATGAACTATCAGCGTTTTAGAGATTAAACACTATACGTATAGTTAAATCCTTGTATAAACTCTCTAGACTATCAATTTAGGTGAATACCCTAAGATTACAACATTTCCATTAGTTGTAGGGGATTCTACCATGCTATCATCTCTTGCCTCGGTCACTCATTGGTACATCGTATGTAAGGCAAACATTTGTAGGAGCTGAAGCATCGACATCAATCATTAGGGGGAGCAATTTAGAAGTTGATTCATGCACGGGAGTGTTATTGAACTTATTTGTGCACTTTGTTTGTTAATCATGTGCATATATGTGTCAGGGAGTCAGTTGGGCCCTTGAAAGCCGAAGACCAAAGACACATGAAAACTGGAACATTAAGGAAGTGAAGAACAAGTAAATGAAGTGCTTTGGTGACCCTAACCTTGACCCAAAACAACCATTGAACATCTAAATGATTCATGCTTCAATAGAAAACTCTGTGTGATAATCCCTTAACCTTAGGAGCCTTATTGAAACATGATAAGGTAGACTATAGAGGTCACAAGTTGTTGGAAATCAAACTGCCCAAACCAGCAGACTCAGTAGTATAGTTGAGCAAAGATCAATCGGTCGACCAAACATGGCAAAAAATGTCTCGCAAGAAATTGACTTACACATGATTTAGTTCAAGCGCTCGAGACATAAGCTCGATTGATTGATCATGACCAAAACAGTCCAGCGATTCACCAGACCATTTTTGGCCTAGCTCGATCGATCGAGGGCCAGACTCGATCTATTGAGCCTAGCCGTTAGAGATCTATTAGAGCGTGCGCACACACACACACACACACACACACACACACACACACATATATATATATATATATATATATAGGGAAAAGGTATAATGCGCTCGAGCTGATTTTAACGCCCCATGAGGTCGAGCTGTGTGGGCCCCACCGTGATGCGTTTCGAACATCTACCCCATCAGTCAGATGCACCATTCCATCATGGACCTAGGTCTCAAAAATCAAGTCCATCCGTGACTTGTGTGGGCCACACCACATACAGAAGTGGAGAGGGGCCGTGCACCATTAAAACATTCATAATCATTTTTTGGGCCCACCGAGATGTGGTTTGCAAATCTAGACCATCCATTATGTGTGTCCCACTTGGATGAGGGTTCAGACCAAATTTCTATAGCATTCAAAACTCAGGTGGGCCCCACCAAGTACTTTTATATGTTTTTGGCATGTCTTCACATGTTTTTAGATGGTATGGCCCACCTGAGTTCCGTATACGACTAATTTTGGGATATCCCATAATTTAAAGGGGACCCATCAAATGCACGGTGTTGATGGTCGACACGCATCATGGTGGGGCCCACACAGCTTGACCTCACGGGAGGTTAAAATCAGCTCGAGTGCATAGTACCTTTTCCCATATATATATATATATATATATATATATATATATATATATATATATATATATATATATATATATATTGCATTCAGATCTTTGGTCAAAAGATGGATTTTAGCATTTTATAAACCCTAGTGCATCCTAAGCTCTACTAAACCCCATAAGCTTTATCCAAATGAGATTCATGCTCTCTTCTTAGTGATTCTTCACTCTAATTAGCATTTCAAACTCCTCTACAAGAAGATTATGATCTCGAGCATTTTCTAGAGTTTAGATACCGATTCTATTGGTAAATTATAGTGTCTATCAACCTTTAGAGTGTCCATTAAAGAGAATCCTCCATGAGTTCAACTTTTCATTAGTTGTAGAATATTCTACTTAACACCTATCACCTTGGTCACCTAAACGCAGCATTACATGCAAGGTGTTTAATCTTAGAGTTGGAGCCTTGGCAAAGTATCTGCATCAACAATTGGAAAAAAAATTGAGGAGATAATTCAAGCATGGGAGAGCTTTGAAGAAGCAACTCAAGCATGACACGTCAAAGGGGCTCAATTAAACAAGTGTAAATTAGTAAGTCGATACTCTCTTTCCTTGTGTAGGATTGAGGGTAAGAGTTTGTGATCCAAACTCGATAGGTTCTTGTGTAAGACCTAGGCTCTTATCTAGGGTTGAATTCACTGGACATGATGTGAATGTGTTAGTCTTCGTGGAAGCCTCCAGAAGGAGCAAACGTAGGTCCTTAGACCATGATTGAGATTGTGGGTTGGTTGATAGAAAAACAACTTAAGTCTCTTGTGAGAGCCCTTGGCGAAAGTGTACGCTAGGTCCTTATGTAGGGCTATAAAGGTTAGAGGTGAACCTGATTAAAACCTCTGATAATGAAATCCGATACACTCATAAGTTGATACGTCGGCTGGGAGTGGAGGAGGAAAATTGAACCACTATACATGCTTGTGTTTGTGATTGTCATTTGAGAACTTATTTAATTATACTTATGTATTTGATTAGTGAATTATATGTATGCATGATTAGACGAATGTTAGGAGTTAATAATTAGCACATCCCATACACACATGTACACTATCATATATAGACTAGTTGCTTGAATGACATATCTATTGTAGTTTATGTGATTGGACCCATTATTTGCTTGGAAGCCTAAATGTTAAATTGATTTACTTAGTTTAAATTGGGATATTAGTTTAAGCAATTGTATGTTAATTGACAAAAATTTTAGTAAGCAATTTTATTTGGTCCTAATCACCACCCTTTAGGGCATAGCCTTCATTTTATAGCTCTGCCAAGCTTCCTCGTGTAGCCATGGTATCCTACACCACATGCAATTTCAAATGGTATCAGAGAGGGTAGCTCCTTAAGGGCTTAATCAGTTAGAGTTAATCCAAAAGAACCTCATAGTGATGTTTACCTATAAAGAGAAAGATAAGGTTACCCAAGAATATGATCTAATTGGTAAATCTATTATGGGTAACAGGGTAAGCTTATTGGGGACATTAGAGGATTTGAACTTAATAGTCATATTTTTTGCTTTTACCCATCCGGTAATCCTAAGGGACTTGTTTACTTGTGGAAGTAGACCAAGAGCTTCTCCTGTATTCCATGCTTATGGAGATGTTGGGCACCTTAGGTTTGAATATATAATCGTTTGAATATATAATCTTAAAAGAAAAAACTCAATACATATCAATCGAAAACCAAAGTGATAAATATTTCATGACTAAGAAATTGACACACTAATGGAGAAGTTGTCACGCCCCAAATTCGGAACCCGGGCACTACTACTTCCCAAGTCTCGAACTCGGGTCGGAGCAACTTCCTCATCACTTACGAGACTTAGTAAATGGTTGGCGAACTTCCCGAATCACCAAACTCGACTCATGGTGGAGGATTTTTTTTTGAATGGTTAAATCTGATTAGATGGTTACACATAATATACATGTTATCAACGCATGCATCCAAGAGACGGACTTATCCTTCCAAGGATGGTCACCCAAAACAACCATATACATTATTCCATATTACATATACAAAAGTACAATCATTTTAACAATAATAAAGAAAACAGTAGCAAGCTCTAACAACTCCTACACGTATCTTGAAAAAATGAAAATTATATGTATGAGCAAACTACAACTCGTGAGTCTATAACGTGCCGGGAGTAAAACACAGCTTATCAGGGTACTCCTGTAAAGACATCCAAAATAACCATATGAATGTTATCAACTAAACATGTTATCATAAGTGAGTATGTTATCGATCAAGCATGTTGTTAAAATTAGACATGTTATCATGAACATGTCTTCAATGTTAGATATACTACATAAATGTGTAACCCTGAATCATTAGAGTAATCGATCCTTATGTATAAGATAATTAAATTCTATACTCACTTATAAGGCATACAATGGAAAATGAATGATAAAGCTGACATGTAGTATAGTCAAGATGGTAGTACACGGTTTTATAAGCCGTGGGGTCCATCACAAGGGACTTCTATCCAAACCAGTCTCATACCTGATTTGGATAGCTAGACTCAATGTGGTAAACTCCTTGTAAGGCCCATATCCTAGTCCGTACCGTTCCGTTGGCTTCCGCGGTCCTTCCGGTCGAATTCCGACAATCCACGACCCGTATCCGACGTTTGCGCGCGATCCTAAGCCAAGTCCCGCATACCGAAGTCAGGTCGAACCGAAACTTATACCTTAGCGACCGCACCATTATCGCGGTTCTAAGGCCATGACTCACCCACTGAACCTATACCCAGGCCAGGAGATGTGGGCCAGCGTTCGTTTCGAAGAAACGCCGCGCATTACGAATTTCGAGAAAATCTCTACGTCATGTCTCATCAATCAATCAATGTCAAGTATAACCATACCTCAAGTACAACAACCCATTCCTCTTTTTCCACAAGTCAACCCTCTCTCTCCCTACCCATCTCTCTTTTACCAATTTTTCAAACCAAACCATACCCATCCATCCCTTTTCCTTACACCCACCATTTCATCCATCCCTTTAATCCATCATTTCTCCTTTTCTCTCATTTCTCACAACTCAATCCCAAGAAACCAAAAATTCCATACGTCCAAGCTCTTCTTAAAAGTCAAGTGTGGCCCACTTTCCCTACCCTCTCATCTCTCATCCCCACCATCAAAACCCCATCATCCACCGTTAAAAGTTGAGCATATGAGCATACAAGCCTTAGGGAGCAAGGAGAAGGCCTAAAGGTGGGTGATCCACCGTTAATTCTCGTTTTATGGCCCTCTTGTTGGTGGGACCCATTTTGATGTATGTGATGTATCCATGAGGGGCCCATAGTGGCGGGGTCCCTTTATCACCGTCTCTCTCTCTCTCTCTCTCTCTCTCTTTATATGATGATGATGATGAAGGGGTGTGTGACCCATCTAGTGTGTGTCCCACCATGGAGCATATATTTTATCCATTCACCTTCATGTGGGGCCCACCTGATGAATGTGTTGGATCTACACAATTCAGCCTATTAGTGGGCCCGGACGGAAGGAAAAACACAAACATCAGGTGATCCAAACAGGTGGGCCACGTACATGTGTGGGACCCACCATGATGCTGTGTTTATCCATGCCGTCCAACGTCTCTGGACGCTGGACGTGAGGCAGGGGTGGCTAACATGGAGTGCGTGTGCTGACATGGGTGAGTACTAACAATCTAACAAAAATAATAATATAATATTTATATTGCACTTTTGGGGTGGGCTACTCATACAGGCCCCACCTTGATGTATAAGTTTGATCCACTCAGCTCATTTTAGGCGTTGAGCCGAAAAATGAAGTCAGTCTGATTATCTGGCGGGCCATAGTATAGAAAATAGTGGTTCTTACCATTAAAATGCACTTTGAAGTCTTCTATATGCCAAAATACCTTAGATATTGGGCTCATTTAGCCTATAATGAGCCATAAGATCCAATGGCTGGAGTGGATCTACCCGATGCGGGCCCCACCTAGGAAAAATCGTAAAAATTCTTTCTTTTCAAAATTAAAAAAAAAAAGAGAGGCAGCAGCAGGCACTGCTGCCTCTGACCGAGCAGAGGACACGCAGCCCGTCCTGCTGCGCTGGACGTGCACGGACCAGGGGCCGTGGATCCCTATTGTGGGCCCCACCGTGATGGGTGCCGTCATCAACACTGCATTTGGTGGGCCCCCCTTAAATTAGCCGTATGCGGAAGCTAGGTGGACCACACTACAAACAGTGATGATTGAACGTGTACCATTGAAACCCTCTGGTCCTAGAGGTTTTAGATCAATATAAAAATTTATTTATTTATTTTATTGGGTCTGTGTGACCTTATCCACGGTTTGGATGGAAAATAAATGTTATGGTGGGCCCCACGTGGGACCCACCTCTGATGGGATTGATTGACAAGTGTGCCACACACTAACCATATGGCTGTTGTGATGTGGCAGGTTAGGTGGAGCCCACCTTGGCAACATGTGTGGGACCCTTCATGATGTATGTGTTGTATCCAAACCATTCAACCATTTATGAGAACATTTTATGGTATGATTAAGTCAGATCCAAAGTTCAAATGGACCCCACCAATTGCAATAATAGGGTACAGTGGCATCCACCATTTAAACTTCTTAAGAGCCACTGCGATTCCCACTCAAGCTAATATTTGGCCTCCACTTCATCTAACTTTATGTTAACTTATAAATTGGTCAGGTCTCAAATACATAAAGGTGGGCCCGATTTGATGTATATGGGGCCCATCGGTGCGGCCTATTTGATCTACATGAAGCCCAATTAAGCTGACCCATTTGATTTGACCCATTGATTTGGCCCATTTGTTAGACCCATCTTGAGGTATTTGTGGCCCGTTGTTGAGGCCCACTTTGATATATATGAGGCCCATGTGATACGGCCCATTTGATGTAATTGGAGCCCTTGGGTTGAAGCCCAATAGGATGTACATAAGGCTCACTGCAATGAGTGATTCTACCATGGTTCATGTAATGATTTTTATGGCGGGCTATGCCTTGGGAGCAATGATGGTTTGATGTCCACATTGTAAGGATAATGTTGGTTAAATGTCCGCATTGTCACTCTCCCTAGGGCCCATTGTTAGGCCCATACTGGTAGTGCAGGCCGTCTAGGCCCATCTTCGTTATGAACAGAGCTCATCACCACATAACATGTTTAGTATAGATCCACGATTCATGATCATACGCATCATATGTATGCCTGATGTGAGGAGTAACTGATCATAGCATATGCCTTCGGGCGGATCGTTTATGGGCTCCCTGATAGGTGGAGTTGCCCTACATGAGCGCGCGATACATGCAGGGTTGTTGCATGACTGGTAGTATGATCCATGCACTTGCATTTGTGTGATTGTGATTATTGTATGCCCTAGCGACATCAGGGTCATAGCCTCCACAAACACATCGTGGGTGGCTGGATTAGATACCAAAAATATTGTTTCTAGCATCGGGGCGCCATAGATGTCCCTGGGTGAAAATTCCTAAACCCGATGGTACCAGAGGATGACTCCAACGTCAAGACCGAGTGAAGATATGAGCGCACGAGGGCCGAATACCAGGAGGTTGCCTCTCCCACTGTGTCGTGGTCGGTTGGAAAGGGGTGTGACCTTACTCGCCCGAGGGTATGGGGCAATACTAGGCTTAGTTTGACCAACTCGTGAATGAGTCCGCTATCGACATGCCGAATAGGTATTGGCAAACCATTGGCCAGGCGGATAGTGAGGTTTCTTACGCTTACTTGGACTGTGCGGTTGAGAGAGAGACAGTGCCATTTGGAGTGTACCAAACCCCGGTGATCCAGATTGAGAACCGTACTGATTTGATGCTCTAGTGAGGAACTGTACTGATATATGATGAGGATTGACATGCTTGAGTTGCATCTCGCATCGTATGGCCATGTTATGGCCGATAGCATTCATATCCTGCACCGCATAGCCTTGGTACGCCTGATTACATTCATGTACTCATCAGCACGATTCCGCATTACTTTGACCTTGTATTCTGAGCACACTTATACTGCGCACACACTTACACCACCCTTTAAGCTTTCCATAAGCTTATGCACGATTGATGCGTGCAGGTGACGCCAAGACGCAGCCGTAGTCTCGCTGCAGTTGGAGCATGCAGCCGAGCTTCTGGAGTTTTGTTACTTTCATTATATTGTATTTCCCTTCAGACGCATTGTACTTAAAGTTTTTTTTTTTATCATAGTGGATTTTGTGATGGTGTGCTTGTGGTTATTGTTTGTGGGTTATACTTATGGTTATGCTCATTACAAATCAAATTGATGATTAGAAATCCTCCTTGTAGCATCTCAGGATCGGAACCTGGTGTATGGGTACTGGAAGCCGAGAATGGGGCACTAGGGAGGCTGTCAACGCCGGATTTGGCGATCGAAAATTTTGTGAGCCCGATTTTCGAGTTCGGGGCGTGACACTCCTAATCTCAGGTTAGTTCCATACCTAATCGAGATCATAGCCGTTACAAAGGTGCATATGCTGATTTAGTTGCACACCACCAGCCCGAGTGAATAGTAGATGAATGAATGCATGAGTCAAATGATGAACATCCCTCATTTCTACTAATACACCTCCACATCACATGATACATCTCCATCAAGAATCACAAATATACCATACATGTATAATCCACCATCTTTACATAAGTGTGGGACGCATTTTCAAAAAGTGAAGTATTGGGCGTGTCAACCCCTACCCATCTAGTCATTAGCTAAACAATGGGGACCCTGATTTATTTCACCCTACTTGGCCTTAGTAGTTGGAATACCACCCACATCGACCAGGCGCATGACGGTAGGTAAGCTCATCACACATCTTCCCTTCCCAGTCCTGGTAATGGAAACGACTATTGCACATATCCTACTATGCTCACCCCTACTCGACAAACGACGGAAGATGACCTAATTAGCCAATCTTAGTGGGTTCATTGGAGGTTAGGCATCTCCAATCTCGAGATCTAAGCCCAGAGTGGCCATAAAGCACCCTTCTAAATAATATCAACAAATTGCACATTACAAGGCCTCTACACAAACTATTTCACCCAACTAGCCATCACGTGGCCACCATACAAACATCCACTCATATAATATGCCACTGTGAAAATCCGTATAACCTAATGTAGAATCGCAAAGGCATACACATACCTTAACTCCTCTGGACTTTCATCCAGGCACAAGGACCAATAAGAAGGCCCAAATACTAGCATACGGACCAACATGAGGGCGTAAATATAGTACTTCGGTGGATCTCATCCAAGTATATGGACCAACATGAGGGCTCCAATTACATGATGTTCCATTTCTGGCATAAGATCCGGGAAGTCAGGCAAGTTGACGATTCTTCCTCCCTCTTGATCGCTCTTTAATCGGGTGTTCTTGCACCTAATTCCCATCCTCCCTCCGTCCTCAAGACAAGTTGATTCCTGCTTCCGACTCCCAGAGATCTCCCTTTCAATGAGGCATTCTCAACCCCTTCATTTCTCATACGTTTATTTTAGAAACTCCTTCAAAAGCTGGGAATGAATATGGTCGAGTGTAAGCGGTAGATGCATAGGTAGGTGCCTACAGATTGGATTTCATTAGCAGGGGCAAGAGTTGTGGGGAAAGCGGGAGCATCCAGAACGACGGGCGGGGGGAGAAATAGAGCACGCGGCAATTGATCGTCGATTCGGTTGATCTTGTTCGAGCACCTGGAAAATGATTTGGAACTTGTTGATCGAGTGAAAGCACAAGCACTTCGTTCGAAAAACATCTCTCCCTGGAAGCCAGAAGCATCGAAGCAAGCGGAGGGGTTTCATTTGACCGAGTGAAAAGGACCAGATCCTCTAGTCACAGTTCGCCAGCTGCATGCCTCTTTGTTCGAGAGTCATTATCCCGCCTAGATACGATCCAAATTCGGTTGATTACTAGCATATTATCCAGGTGCGCATTCAGTAGATCGAGATCGGTACTTATCAGCGGAGGGAGAGTCAGCACCTAGCCCGACACCCCAGAGCCATTTGTTGAACCTGGACTAAATACAAAGTCTTTTCCGTCGTAAGTAGAGACAACAGCCTTAGGGATCCAGCTTTAAAGCCATTGCGCGCGTTGGCGCTTACGTTTTTCAGCTGCTTTATCCTAAGAAAACATTTCTCAAGATTAGTGTAGTTCAAATTCATCATGTGAAGGGCCCCCCCAAACCCCCTTCGCCCCGCTTCCTATTCATTTGTGGGTCGAGATCGGAGGGCCTTTTTTTTTTTTTTTTCCAGAGGTTCTTTCGAGAATCAACCAACCGACAAATCCGTAGCCCAGGTTACTCACTGCCTCCCTCTCGCCCAAATGAAATGGGATGACATGCATGCATAAAATGGATGCTCATGAACTAACTACGTATATCAAACTATCAAGCTGGTGCTAATATAAACAAATGCAAAATAGATCAAATTGCCAAGTTATGACACATGGATGGTAAATAGTAAACCCTCAAGTCATCGCTCATTGTCCATGGGAATGTCTATCTAGACCCTTAATCTTGTCTTAATATGGGCCTGATCATGATCCTAATACTCATAAGCAAAGGGCCTTAACTTGGGCCCATCTAAGATTTAATCATCAATCTATAATATGACCTTATGAGACCCAACATTGTGTATATGCTACACATTTCATGCCATATCTATCACATATTGGCTGCATAACACATGCCATAATCATTGTGTGAGCTACACATCACATAACATTATTCTTCACCACATATCACAACACATCATACTTCTATTATGCATTATATGTCACCATGCCTTTACCATACATTATATCACATGCCATCACACATCTGTCATACATCTCATGCCCTAATGGGCTTTACTTAACAATAGTGTTAATTGGCCAAGTAGACTAGCAAACTAATAATAATCAAACACCATTCCCTTGACCATGGAAGTGGGCTTACTTGGTCTCTTATCTAATGGTTATTTGTAACCAGTTTGCATCCCAAGTTTTATACGTTAGCGGGCTTTTACAAGCCCAAGGCACTATGCCCAACTCAAGAATAGTCAATGTGACGCAAAAGTCTATACATTTAAGTGTCATCGACAACAGACTAAGGCCCCACACCTCTTGTGATTACTTAACAAATGGCCGGCCAAGGCTCACATAGCATGCACATGCATAGGGTGCATAGGTTATGGTGGTACACTAATGTTTGCATGTATCATCGTTATCATAGCCATCATTTAACGTCTAGTTCAACATCATCCACTATACCATCACAAGCATATGTGCATTCAACATGCATGTGCATGGAGTGTGAAGCATGTAAGGATTCACATGCATCATCAATATTTTGTTTATCATCAGCCAGACATCAAGTAAAACATGGTTATCTTATCTATGTTATCATCATGACCATCAATACACGCATTATTGTCACTTGGATATCAACATCATCTACTAGGTAACCAATATCAAGAAGAGCTTGGTGGTCATATGTATGTCACTACCATGACCATTACCACATGCATTCGTTATCATATCATTTTTAGTATACATGCTACCACAACTAGTCCATCCAAAATCACATTAAGTTAAACATAAACAACATCATGCTCATCATCAATACTACTTAGCTACCATCACGTTAACACTACTATGAACACCATCATTTAAATAATACCCATCATCATCATGTTACCACACACATATCATTATCTCAACCATTAATGGGTGGGTCCCACTTAGGTGTGACATGCTATTGACCTTGGACTACGTGTAAGGTATGCAGTCTTGTAGGCCAAGTGTAGGTCCCATGTGGTGGATCACTTAGCAAATTCTAGATAGGACAAACATCCAAGCACCATTCTTTTCAACGATATGGATCCGATTCCACAATTAAGTGGGCCCTACTAGCTGAAGGTTGCATGTCAACACAAAATTGTGCTCCACATTTTACGACAAGTATAGTAAATGGGCTTTTCATTGGTTTAACATTCTTATGGTACGGCCCACTTAGGTTTAAGTTTGGTTGAGTAGTGGATAATAACCTCACACTAAAGAAGGCATACATAGGATACATACATCTAAGGTGGATCCCATAACACAACTAAGCCCTACAAATCCATCATCAACTAGAAAATAAATTACAATTCCAAACATAAAACCCACATGGCAATATTGTACAAGTTCCACATCATGTTGAGCCCACAAATCTCATGTACAAGTAAAATAAGACAGCTCATCTATCATGACTTTATAATCCAAATGGACCCCACTAAGTGTGGCTCAACTGACTAGCGGTAGTATGCAAGGCATGCTGCCCACTAGGCAATTTGGCTACCTAACGGGCCTAAAAAGGGTTACCATGTTGGGCGTCCTATTCGTAAGTGTTTCTCTTGGTATTGAGCCCAATTGAGCCTTAGTTTTGCTTCATTTGGATGGACCCAAGGCCACATATAACCTAGGAGAAACAAATGGGCAGCAAGACTGTCCATTACATGTCCCACACTATCAGAAAATGATGGGCTTACATAACGAGCAAGATAAGCCTCACTAGGCAACGCTAAGGCCTGTACAAGACAACCTACACTAAATGGCCCACTTAAAGTTCTGCACCCACCAACACCTTAAAGTTCATTTTCATATTTTAAATGCTGCATTAATGCCTTGGGAATGTGGCGGACCCCACTGATGTGGCCCCACATTCATGATCATGCAGGGTCCACACCCGGTGAAAGGAAAATCTAAACGGTAGCTCTATATATGGGCTTTAAAAATTATAAGGCGGGCATCATTGTTTGGGTGTGAAAAATTTTCGGGGATGGCCCAAACACAAGTACTTGGAGAAATTATGCGGACAATACACGTGCGGTTAGTAAAATCATTCATCCTCTCACTGACTTTGACAAGACTAGCTTTATTTGGGCAAAAACTAAACCTTTATTCTCTGCGAATTTGTTTGCCAGATAGTAGAAATTTCTTACTATTTTAATACAAACTTTTGGATTTTAATCTTATTTATAAGCAAATTCTTACTATTTTAATACAAACTTTTCGATTTTAATCTTAGGCCTAGTTTCAACCATGAAAGCATAGCAGTGGAGCATCTCTCTTTTTTTAGCATCCTGTAACTACGGTTTAATCTTTTTGCACATTGAAAATGAATCATCGGTTGGAACTAGGCCTAAGATTTCAGGCTCAGTAACTAATTGAGCCCGGACCGGCTCGGTTGCAACCCTACTTGTCTGCATGTTTCACCCTCTTATGTTTGAAAATAAAAATAAGAAAGGACCAGTAACCTGGCTTGTATACATGTTTCAACTGGGTGAAACCCTCACATAGGGGGCCATCTCTATGCATGCACTGTATATCCACGCCGTTCATCTGTTTTTTTACCTATTATTTGAAGCAGCATTATATATCCACGCCGTTCATCTGTTTTTACAGATTATTTGAAGCAGCATTGTATATCCAGGCCGTTCATCTGTTTTTACAGATTATTTGAAGCAGATCCTTTTGTGGGTCGCAAAAGTTTTGGATCAAGCTGATATTCATTGTTCTGACTTTATCAATGGTCAATAAACACTACGGTGGATGGTGAACGACCACTGTTTACTGTGGTGTCGCTTCATTTTTGGAATCATATCCTAAAATAAGTTAGAAAAATTGATGGACGGTGTGGATATACAATGAATACATGATGGACCCTACACTCAGGGTGGGTCGCAGCCAAGCCCGGACGGTTTGGTCGATCCAAAAGAAATCTGTCTCTTGAATCTGAATAAGAGAATGCGGCAGGGCATGGGTTGGTTCCTGGCTTGCCGGAAGCTAATCAGACCACTTGATGAACGGCCAAGGCGGTTTTGATTCTTCTTGCATTGGATTCACAGCATTTGACTTCAAGATTTTACTAGCATAAGCAGTTCCATACTGCGAAACATCCAGCGCTCCAAAACAAGCTTAAGATGGCATACTTCAGTAGTATTCACATCCAGCGCAGTCCGTGGTGGGGCCCACCTTCGCTGAAGTTAGATGGAGGGGCAGACCCATCTACATGCATCCAGACCGTTTAGATTCAAATTCGGTGGAGCCCACATATCGAAGAAAAAAAGAGTTGGGAATGAAATTTTACTGGATTTTGAAATTCTAATAAAACAACATCAGTTTATGTAGTTTCTCTGTTTTACTCAAATATCCAATTCAAAAAAATAAAATAAAATATAAAAATAAAAAGATCATTCTTCTCTTCCATCTGTACACTTAAATCTACCCAAAGATTATTAGGTATCGAAGAAGAATGATGATTCATCTCCTAATTTCACCTCCTAATTTCATTACTCCGTTTTCGGAACTCCGATCCACTTCACCAATGGATCATTCATACTCTCTGCTGCTTGAAAACAATATCTACTCTTTTGAGTCATACCCAACATATAACTCTTCACTTCTTCTCTAATCATTTCCTGCATCACTAATACAAACTCCTTACTCAAAGCAAATTGCCTATTTTCAAGATTCTCAGCTGTACTGTTTTGGAACTCCTTACTCAAAGCAAATTGCCTATTTTCAAGATTCTCAGCTGTACTGTTTTGGGCAATCTGTTCGCTAGGGCTTGATTTGGGAGACGATCTGGAGTCATCAGGCGATCCAGTCCAAAGAGATAGGGATAGGTCAACAGATGTTGATGGAATGGTATTTGGGGCAGGGGATGAGATCTCAACTTGCAGGGATGGGGGCTGGACCGGTCCGGTTCTCGCCACAGGTCGGTAGACGTTAGAAGAAGATGCCAGCCGTTGAAGGCTAAAATCGCTTAGATCCGATCCGGATGTGCTGCTAGGCCCGGCTCCGGCGCTCATCGACCGCTTCGCCGGTGGCTCATCTGGAACAGCGTCAAGATCCGCTGCCGCGTCTTCGGATGATGCCGGACGGCATTTCCTCTTGAGTGTTGAATTCCAATGGTTTTTGATGGAGTTGTCGGTGCGGCCGGTGAGAAGACGAGCGATCGTGGCCCACTTGTTGCCGAGCCTGTCATGAGCCTGGACTATGATCTCGTCTTCCTCGGCAGTAAACGGACGGTGCGCGACCTGCGGCGAGAGCTGATTACACCATCTGAGGCGGCAGGACTTGCCGGATCGGCCTGGGATGGATTTACTGATGAGGGTCCAGTTCCGCTGGCCATGCTTGCTTACGAGCTTCTGGAGGCATTGATCTTCTTCCGGACTCCATGGACCTTTGATCCGTTGTAGATCTGAAGGAGAAGCCATATGGACGATTTAGATCTCTTTGATCTAATGACAGAACTAGAAACCCTAACCCTAGAATTCCAGTTCTAGGAAATTTGGAAAGAGGCCCGTGGAGAGGCGCGGAGTTAGAATAGAAGGAGAGGGGAGAGATGGTATTTAAAGGGATGGAGGGTGACCGGAAGAGCCGGTCGAGATTACCGGTTACAGGACGTTAAGGGCACGGCTTCTTCCAGGCAGGCGGTTGGGGGTTTGCAATCCAGCTGTAAGAGGACACCTGTCGAACGGCGATGCGCGGGTTGAAAAGTCGGTTGGGTATTCCAGTGGGACACTGGATTAGTTGGGCCTTCCGCACCGTTGATTTAAAACGGTGGGACCCACTTGTCTATTCTCTAGGAATTGACTCTAATGTTCGTTTTTCAGCCTTTATAAAACGGTGGTGACTCATCTACATAACACGTGGCACGGAAGGAGCATAACTTTAAAATCAAACTGTTTTAAATAATCGTAACCGTCGAGTTAGTGGTCTATCAAATAGCGAGTGCTTCAAATTCGAATTAAAAATGATATTGTTATCATTCTCCATCTAACCCTGGATCAGCAATTTGGGCGGTCGGGATCGCCTTAAAACTATACCATGCGTACATTTCCAACAGTCACCACCGTTTTTAAATCATACAAAATTCACATGATAAGTCTTCGTGAGCGAGCGGGTAAGACCAAGTTGGTAAAGATAGATTTTAACACTCCGTCCTCGTGTGGTTGCTGATACTCGTCCACTAATAACCTGCACATCTGGTATATATTTAACTTAAATAAAACCGTTAAAATAATGTTTCACAATTTAGATGGATTGTAAATTATATTCTAAGTGGCCCAACGGTGGAAATTTAAGGGACGATGGAAAAAGAAATAATTAACGGTCGTAAATCAAATAAGAAACTTTGTGTTAATCAGAAAATATTATGATTCAATCATTACGATCTTTGGAAGGGGATATTATTATAGTGGTTTCAGAAATTTGAACGGTTTATTTTTAGTTAGGAGTCTAAACATATACGATCTTATAGTGCCTGAGTATCATCCACTCCACTCTTCCAGAGTATCAAATTACTCCCCCTTCGGAAACTTCCGAACGGATTATTATATTATATTATTATATGATACGACCGGATAAGGCAAGCAGACGCAGGATTTGTTTCCACGATCCAACCGTTTATAATGGGTCCCACCGACGACGGGCTTAACTCAAAAAGTCTCAGATTAGAATTCTTCACGATTTGATCAGTTAAACTCTTTCCTTTGAACATCTACCGTTGATTTAACGCTAATAATCTAAGGTTCGGGATATGACTATCTTTTATATTTTTTAGTGGGCCACTATCAGATGTGTATCTCAATATATCAACGGTGTGGATTATCAAGCATAAGCCCAGATTTAAGTAGCATGGTCCGGTTGTATTCTATAACAATAGCTGAGGATGTATTGTACCACACCTCTCTTTTGGATTGAAACAGAAATCACAGTAGAAAAGTTTAGTAAGGAAATAATTCTATTTCACACGCTTGAGTATCCCACACGCGTGTACGAACAGTAGGTGGGTCCACCGTGTAAATGCCCCAGAACAAAAATCAGGGTGGTCCATTGTTAGGTGGGCCACAGGGTAGTACGAAATGGAAGCGGATTGGCTGGTGTACCACACACCACCTATCTGACTGATGTGGGTACGTGTCGTGCGAGGACGGGACGCGGATTTCCTGCTAAAGGCTTTGGCAGGAAGTGCCTGCGGTGGGAACCCAAGCGGGGGCCACTGTGATGTTTGTGCTAAATCCTATCCGTCCATCAGTTTTGTGAGTTCATTTTAAGACATTTTACCAAAAATCAATCGTATCCGAAGTTCAAGTGATCCGTACTAAAAGAAAATTTGGTTAGAGAAATTTCTACCATTGAAACCTTCTTAGGTTCAACAGTGATGTTTAGATGTTATCCATACGTTAATAACCTAATTCCTATTAGGATGATTGTAAACAAAAGTATTGGCATGAATTATAACTTATGTGGCCCATGAATATTTCAACAGTGGATGTTTAATTATCACTTTTTCGGCCCACTTTAGCTTTGGACATGGTTTATTTTTAGCAATATGTACTATAATGAACTCACAAAATGAGTGGATGGAGAGGATTTTTAACAAACATTATAGTGGGCCTCACTTAGATTCTCAAATCCGCAAAAAAAATAGCACCGTAGACGAGCCCTACACCCGAAAACTTATCTTATTAATGTAAAGCAGCAGAAAAAAGCTGGATATTTTTATCCTTCCAATTTTATAATGTTTTTCGGGTAGAATGAAAGAAAGGTACGCCGGGTCTATACGACGCAAAATACCGAATTCCGCGTCCGCGAAGACATGCGCTGCCCTCGTTGTACGAACGGTTCAAAGGACCAAAGTTACACTGCCCTCATAATGATGTATTTATTATACCTACACCATTCAAATATTTTGCGAGTTTATTTTAGAGCATGAATCCAAAAATGATTCATCTTAAGTGTACCATACAACAGTTAGGAGTGAGACAATGATTCTCACCGTTAAGGGCAACTCTACCGTTTTGTTTTCCATTCAATATATTCATAAGGTCACACATACAAAAATGAAGAGCATAAAAATATCATACTGATCCAAAACTTCTTAAACCTTGAAAAGGTTTTAATGGTAGGCGTTCAATCCCACATTTCTTTTTGCAGTGTGGTCCACTTGATCTTTGGACCTGTCTTATTTTTTAGATCAAGCTTTAATATTAGCTGGCAAAATGGAAGGACAGTTGGGATATAACAAATGGAAACGGATTGGCTACTCCCCCTGCCACCAGCCAATGACCAGCGGTTGGTGCTCTGTGGGTCCCACCATGATGTATGTGTTTCATCAATGCTGTCCATCTATTTTTCTAGTTCATTTTATGGTATTACACAAAAAATGAGGTATATCCTACTCTCAAATGGACCACATTATAGGAAATAGTGTTGAATGAACGTCAACCATTAAAAACTTTTTGGGGCCCATAAAAGTATTGGATCAAGCTGATCTTTGTTTTTCCCTTCATCTGGGTCTTTATTACCTAATCAATAGATTGGATGTCAAATAAACAGTACAGTGGGGTTTAGTAGGATTTAAATGATGGATATCCGATCACTATTGTTTTTCTATGGTGTGGTCCAACTGAGACTTATATCACTCTCATTTTTGAGATAATGCCCTAAAATCATCTTAAAAAAGATAAACGGAATGGATGAAATACATACATCATGGTAGGGCCCACATATCACCGACCACCAGCCACGAGCTGGTGTCGGGGGAGTAGCCAATCCATTCCCATGACAGATACCTTATTGTGGGACCAAACAACTTGGTGACGTCAGCACACCAGATCGGCGGTATGTGGTACAACAGCCAATCCGCTTCCGTACGAAATATCCACCGTTGAAGGATGTTCTTTTTCAACACGTGATTAAAAGCGGTAGTTGATGGAAGTGTTGTCGGAGCAGCGCTAACGTAATTCGTGCTAGGTTCTTCGCGGGAAAGAGACATGTGGGAAGAGTTTTCATTAGATCCACGTCGTTCATCAGGTACTCGGCCCCATGTTTACTTTGGAAACCAAAAATCTTGACCATCAAGAAATCAGGTAGGGCACAAATCTATTAAAATTTTGAGATGAGACGTCAATGATTGGTTTTGTTCGAGGTTTACCCAAGTGTTTATATGACAGCGATCCATGAAAGAATTACCCAGCAATCAAGTACTCTAAAACCGAGGTTTGCCACACTCATGTAAATTTGCATTAAACCCAAAACCATAGGGACAATTTGGGAGCTTCCATTTAGAATCTATTGGATTTCAAATCACAAATAAAGTCATCTTGGATCTTTTTGGCAGTAACCCTAGTGAACTGAAATCCAAAAATATCTCATTGAATTTATTACTAAATCAACTTTGATATTCCTAACTAACATATGTATGTAATTTTTTAATTTATTATTAAATAAACTTTAATATCCTCATTTATTTTGCCTACGTAACATTTGGCATAATTTGATTGTAATAAGCTTATTGAAATATATCCTGATCCATATCTCAAATGGTAGACTGAGTGAAGATACCTCGTTTCAACACCTAGGTCATGGTATCGATTCCCTAGTGGGGGTGGCTAACAGTGGAGTATGAACTGACAATGGGGTGTGTACTAACAAGCTAATTCAAAAAAAAAAAAAAAAAGCTTATTGAAATATAATTAGATGCAATTTATGATTTGATTGTTTTGTGGCATGCAAATAACTTCGACTCTGAATACTTCCAACTCTGGCAATAAATATAATTTCCAATAAATTGTTACATGCATTGCTCACTTAATTTAATCGGGTCTTAGAATGATTTCCTGCGGAAGCCTTTAGCATGAAGTTCTTGTGCTGCGAAGTGAGGTGAGGCCTATTATGATGTTTGTAAGAAATCCACCTTGTCCATCCATTTTGTTAGTCTCATTTTACGACATGAGACCAAAAATGAGGAGGATCCAATACTCAAGTGAGCCCCATGAGAGGAAATAGTGAAAATTGATTAACCACCGTCGAAACATTCGGATGACTATAACTATTTTATATCAAGGTAAGTTTTTGGTGTTTTTATTTCGTCCTAGTGGGAAAGACCTTATAAATGGTTTAGATGACATATAAATGTTAAGGTAGTGTCTAGGAAAGTTTTTGGATCCGCCTCACTTTTGGTTGCATGTCCTAAAATGAGAATGACAAACGGATGGACGAGGTGAATTTCTCATAAACATGATAGTGGGCCCCACCTCACTTCCTAGCTCAAGAACTTCCCGTTTAATATACATATCGGTTATCACATGAGATATATCGTTCATATCAGGTAATTTATCACACTTTTTGGAAAACATAGGAAAACATTGAGAAAATAGTTGAATTTTTAACAAAAATTTTATGATTTATTAAAAAAGACTTGAATACATACTTTTAAATCATAACATCTTAAAAAAGAAATGCACATAATAAGTTTCCTTAGTACAGGATCCTAAGTTATGTACTAATTGACTGAACGTGGCACATAAGAAGTGCCCAAAAAGAAGTGCACATAATAAGTTTCCTTAGTATAGGGTCCTAATATATATATATACATATATATATATATATATATATATATATATATATATATATATATATATATAGGTTAAAAACTGATTTTTATTTTTTAAGAATTGAGAAGGACTTACAAATCATTGGATTAGCTCTCATATATGCCTGATTTCATATTTTGACTGCAACATTGAAAGCAATTAAAGAAAAATTGGAGAAATTTCAAAACAAAATTCAACTCGGACCACATATATTCAAATTTTGAAATTGAAGTGTATTTGATGATCATTTCATCAAACACTCCTAAATACTTCAAAATTAATCTCAATTGACAATTGATTGAATGAAAATTTTGAAAAGAAAAAAGGAGAACACGAAAAATTAATGGATTTCAAAATTAAAGCTTCAACTCAGTAATATTTTACGCAAAATATGAAGAAGTAACTAATTTTTAACATTGATTATATATATATATCAGAAATTATAAATACTAACCGGATCGTGAGATATACCAGTAATACATGTGCGTTTCACATCGCAGCACTAGAAGACAAGATATATGCGGAATATATCAGTCGATATTATCCATATTTAAAATATTACTTTTAATCATTTTTTGAAAGTTATTAATTTACGGTCAGCATGGCCCAATCAATGTATTTTAAATATATGCTTCATCTATGGTTGGATCTACAATTTGGATGGTTTGGATAGCTGAAAATCAGTGCCACATGTCTGACACATGTGATGATGACCGGTCACCCTACTTTTTAAATGCTATAAAAGAACCATAGTGATATCTTATGAAGGGTCCTGATCCAGGCTACACACGTGTCGGGCACCAGTTCAGACGGCACACATGTCTCAGGGCCATTAACGTTTTCATAGATCAGTGAACATGCTTTAAGAAAACAAAAAAACAAAAAAAATCTTAGCCGTTGATAGGGGTAGATGTGTAAGCTGAATTTGGACTGTTATACTTTTAATTGTGACCGTCCATTTTTCTCGCGCAAGTTTGGCTGCCTAATCAGCTGACCAGAACTATTTTTGTTCAAGTATCACAGTATACCAACTTGAGGTATGGCCCAAGTCTTCAACACGTGTGCCATGCACCCGATATCTCACACGCATTCCACCACCTCATGACACAAAGGTTCCTTGTTCACAACCAAACAAAAAATAAAATTGGAGTTCCGTCAACTGACGATAAATCAACGGTAGAAAATCGACCGAGCTCGTTGATTTTCCAACACCAGCTGTTGTCAGGTGCCTATACGACAAAAAGCTCTGTGGGGCCCACCCAAATGTGTCCGTGACATCAATTCCGTTTATCATTTGGATAGCTCATATAAGAAGGTCAGCCCATAGGGAAGGCTGATCCAAAACTCAACACGGTCACATCACATAGAAAGTTCATGATCAGGCCTCTACCGTTGAGATCTCCTTGGGGCCCACAAAAGTTCATGATCAGTCCCGGTTTCTCCCTTCGCCATGGAAGGAATAACCTCATAAACGGCTTGGATTGTGTGCAAACATCACGGCTGCGCCCAGGAAAGTTACAATGTGGACGTCCTTATCCTCACTATCAAAATACATATACATAGTGGACCCCACAGAACCCTAACAGGACCGTCCGTCTCAAACTAAGTAATAACGTGGCGCAATTGTACGGAGATGATGGCATATACAGGACGCGGATTTCCTGCGAAAAACTTTCGCAGAAGTTCCTGCTCGGGAAACGTAGGTGGGGCCCACTGTCATGTTTGTGAGAAATCCTCGCCGTCCATCTGTTTTGTGAGTTCATTTTAGTACACGTTTTAAAAAATGAACCGTGTCCTAAGCTTGAGTTAACCGTAGTAAAGGAAAATGTGGTTAGGGAAACTTTTACCATTGAACCTCCTGGGTGGACCGTTCCATTTTAGACATTTAATAACTTCATTCCTATTGGGATGAATCGAAAACAAAAAAATTAACATGAATAAAAACTTTTGTGGCCCACAAATATTTCAACTATAAATATTTAATTATCACGTTTTCGGCTCACTTAGATTTGGATACGGTATATTTTTGGTAACATGTGCTAAAATGAACTAAAAAAACGTATGGACGGGGAGGATTTCTCGCGAACATCACAGTAGGCCCACCTAATTTCCCAGTGCAGGAACTTCCTTTCGCAGGAAATCCGCTTCCGCATATACATAAGACGGTGGTTGGGCCAGCACGGTTTCCTATCAATCAATGCGCGTTCATTTCAAATGGCTGACGTGGCAGTAACGACAAACGCAGAGGAAGCGGATTGCGTGCTGAGTAACTCCGTACCCTTAGCGTACTGTGTCATTAGTGTGGGGTCCGCTGTTATTTATTTATTTTATTCACTCCGTTAATCCATGTTAACAAATAATTTTAGGGCTTGATCCCAAAAATGAAGCAAATTAAAACTTTAAGTGGACCACATCACAAGAAATAGTTTAATTGAACATTTACCATTGAAAATTTTTTGAAGGTTAAAGAAGTTTTGGATCAAGCTGATGTTTGTGTTTTCTCTTATCCATGTCTTTGTGATCTTATAAACAGGTTGGATGACAAATAAAAATTACCTTAGACCCTAAGAAGATTTCAACGGCGGAAATCATTATTCTACACTCTTTCTTATGTAATGGTCCACTTTAGCTTTGGATTTACTTCAATTTTGGAATCAACCCCTAAAATTAGCAGTAAAAATAAATTGACGGTGTGGATAAACCACATAAACTCACAGTTGGCCCAACTAAGTTTACTCAGTATGATAAAAGTATACTGAGTAACTCAGTACCCAATCCAATTTCAAATCAGAAAACGAATCCATACGTCCACATCAGTCCAGCCTGTAACCATAACCGCCACGAGCCGGTTATCTCAACCTTCTAAAACGGCCAAACCGACTCCTAATTACCTGTACGGACACGCTGCCATATTCCCCATCCCCATCGAAATCGGATAGCCTACTGAGTTACTCAACGCTCTTATCGTACTGAGTAAACTCAGTTTGAACCACCGTGAATGTATCTGGTCTATCCACGCCGTCCATCCACTTTTCCATCTTATTTTAGGGGTTGATACGAAAATTTAAGCATACCCAAAAATCAAGTGGGCCATACCATAGGAAAAAGTTGGAATAATGATTTCCACCGTTGAAACCTATATATGGCCCACAGTGATGTTTATTTCTCATCCAACCTTTTCATAAGATCACAAAAACATGGATTAAAGGAAAAAACAAATACAAGCTCGATCCAAAACTTCCGTGGCCCCAAGAAATTTTCAATGGTAAATGTTTAATTCACACTGTTTCTTGTGGTGTGGTCCACATGAGGTTTTGATATACTTCGTTTTTAGACTCAGAATATAAAATTATTAGGTGGAATGGATGGACGGAGTGGATAAAATACATAAATTATGGTGGACCCCACAGAGTTTACTCAGTACGCAATCCGCTTCCAACTCCATCGGGACCGGGATTCGTCTACCACACTTGTTTTACGCAGCACCCAAGTGGGATTCACCGCACTGTATATGTAAAATCCACTCCGTCCATCATGTGAAGACCATTATTTTTACGGTAGAAACAAAGATAAGCCTAGTTAAAAGCTCAAATGAGCCACATAAATGGAAAGAATGAGAAATTGCTCCTAAAATCACTAAGTTCGATGGTGTGGCTGATCTGAATCGTTTAAGCTGCTAATTTCTCTACCTTATCTTCATCCTAATGAGTTACACCTGATTAACAGGTTTGATGAAATAGAAACATTATCATGGCCCTCGTATCTATATCAGCTTCAGAGCTCAACATCGAGGATGGAACCTGATATACGGATCATAGTTTGTATATAAAACAAGGTGGGCCCCACCAGAGGATTCCAATCCTCTCCTCCTTCCTTACGGAGACGCTCCTCTTAATTAGAAAGGTAATTAGGCTGACCTAAGAACGCTAGATGTGCACCAGTCGAATGCCGACGAAAATAAAACTGCCCTGGGACTGCCTAGTGTCCGAAAAGGCTCTGGTGAGCCCATCATGATGTATGTGTTTTATCTGCACCTTATATCCGTCATGTTAGATTATTTTAAGAAATAACCTAAAAATAAGATAGATCTAAATCTCCAGCGGGGCACACCATAGGAAACATAGGTGATTGAATGCTCACCGTTGAGGACTTCCTAAGGCTAGAGTCGGTTCTAATTTGGGTGGATCCGAAATTCATCCAATTATAAATGTATCAACATCTTAAGATCCAAACCCACTCCGTCGGATCACTATAGTGGATCCAGACCTACCCCATTAGATCTATCAAAGAGTTGGAGCCGGATTGGATCGGCTAGCCACCTATCTAGGTATCTTGTCAATAGATTGACATCTATCCATGCCGACCTCGCAATTGATCTATTTTGTTTTTTGTTAATTTTTTTTTATTAAGTATCAACTTCATCAAATCAAACTAGTAATCTAAAAGTAAACTAATATCAGAAGAAAATAAAGTCATGAAACTCTCTCCAGTATCAACTCTTAAAAAATATCATACACATTTTTTCTTACCAAGTTGAAGAAACTATGACAATTTTAACTTATGCACGTGTTCATACATATGGTAGGAGTAGAATCACCTAACACATACACACAAATGGTAATTAAAAAATTTTATATGAAAAAATAATAATAAATAATATTAAATAAATTTAAAATCTACTTACTTTTTTTTTTTTTTTTTAAATGTCACAGCCAAATCTTGTCCACATATTAAAGCATAAGTAAGCAACTACGAATCTTATGAAGAACTCTACCACCAATACTAAATGTTGATTCTGATACAGCAGGAGGGACTAGAATCATCAAAATGTCGCAGGCCATTCTCGAAAGTGTTGGGAACTTTAGACCGTTGATTCTCCACCAACTTAATATGTTAAACTCTTGATTGCGAGGAAATAATAGCTCTTCCAAATACTGATTTAGTTTTGATTTTCGGAAGGAACCTTTACTTCCAAAGCATGCATGAGAATACTACTTATCAAATTCTCTAATTTTATCTTCAATATTATCAGAAACGCCACTAGATGATGAAAAACTGTTATTACAACTGCTTTCACTAATGGTTGAAAAAGTTGTCATTAATTTATCTGAGCCAACAACTTTATATTATGAAAAAAGATCAACCATTTTATGTCGAATGAGAGACAAAGGAGAGAGGGGAAATAGAAGAGGTGGGCATGGGCGTGGCGGCTTGGGCTATGGTCCGTGGAGAGAATGAGAGAGAGAAGGAAAATAAGATTTTTTTTTATTTTTTTTATTTTTTATTTTTTTGCGTAGAGAGAGACACAAGGGAGGGAAGGGAATAACTTAATTAGAGTTTTTTGCTTATAGAATTTTTTAGACAGACGATTGAGATTAAAACATTCATTGAAATATTTTTATTTTTATTTTTTTTACTTGGATTGCCCGCTGTGGAGAGAGAGAAACGAGGGAGGGAATGGAATAACTTACGATTTTTTGCTTTTGGATTTTTTAGACAAATGGTTGGGATTAAAACATACATTTGAATAATCGGATCAGGTCTTAGTCGGATCAGCTCAGGGTGGATCTAGAATCGATCCGATTATAAATGGATTGACATCTTAATACCAGACCTGCCCTATCGGACCGATATAGTGGTCCAAACTCACTATGAATGGATAAGATTGGATCGTTGGGTTGATCCGATCCATTGATAGGCCCAACTAATTTATTTGCTATCCAACTTATTTACTATGTCACAAATACCTATATGAAGGAAAAAACAAATATAAGCTTAATACAATTTTTGTTTTCATCCCTAAGAAGTTTCTTATGGTGCGCCTTTAGATCTTCTTATGCCTAAAAATGAACTGGCAAAATAGATGGATAGATGGACAATGTGGATAAAATCCGGGTGCAACATTGCTAGATCTTCGATCCTTGACCGTGGAGCTTACCACAATGTATGTTCCTTATATCCACATTATCCATAGGTTTTGACCGCTCATTTTAGGGCCTCATTAAAAAAGAAGAAAAAGACAAAAATATAGAGTATATTCAAATCACAAGTAACCAAACCACATGAAAGAGTGGTGATTGATCATTAAAAACTTCCTGTGGGCTAAAAAAGTTTTGTATAAAGCTGATATTTGTACGGTCCCTTTGTCCTAGACTTTATGGCCTCATCGGCAAGTCAGGTGTCAAATAATCATATTGGTGGCCTCTAAGAAGTTTTGGATGGTGGGTATTCAATCACCATGGTTTCTTATGGTGCAGTCCACCTAAGATTAGGATCTACTTCATTTTGGAATCATGTCCTAAAATGAGCTGTCAAAATGTACGGAGAACAAGGATGTAAGGCACATACATTACAGTTAGGAATTCACCCACCAATGAAGTTGCACCCATGAAACACATAAATCATAATGGACCACAAAGCTTTTCTGATAGCACCAACATCCGTGCTGTGTGCTAAACTGTGCAATCTGAGTCCAATAAAACGACGACCTACAATCCGCAATCCATCTTAGGTACACAAATTTTCTACAACACCAGTTGCGCGGGTGGATCAAAAAGTTGTGGAGCCTACTTTGATATGACATTCATCCCATTTAACAATTTCTATATATTCATCCCATTTAACAATTTCTATATATCATGCTAGGACGTGAGTTTAAAATGAATCATAGTCAAAAATAAATTTAACTACACTATAAAAGATAATGATATTAAAAGGACTAAAATCTTCGTGGCTTACCTTGATTTTTAGTTGTCATCCAACTATTCATAAGATGATACCCACATAATGAAAGAACTATACAAATATCAGCCTAATTTAAAACTTCTCCGCCCAATCAGTTTTTAATGGTCGAAGCCCTGGTCCCCCTTTTTCTTGTAGGGTGTTCTACTTGAGTTTTGAATCTGTCTTATTTTTAATTTTTTAAGGCTAACTTTCTAACATGACCCTGACTGTGCATGAAGTGGGTTACATTTTCAGTTGCTGGAGTCCAAAGAATTAGTCAAGAGTAGTCCATTGGGCCATCTAAGCCATTAGACCAGTGATCTATGATTAGATGAATGTAAACAATGTCCAGTGGTCAGCAATGGATAGAGAAAGTTCTCCTATAGAACTGTTAGCACCGTTCATTAAATGAGTGATAATGTAATGGTTAAGATCGCGTATCAATGTGGGTGCTTACATAAAAGAAAGCACATGCACAAAATACATTAGCCATTCGATCAGTGGCCCATGGATGACCGGTGAAAAAAGAAAATGCAAATGGTAAGGTTTCTATTCCGACCGTGGGGATCAAACTTAAGGCCTATTTGATTTTTCAATTATTACCCATGGTATTTAAGGCATCCTTCCCTGTGCTTTTTAAAATGCAAAAACTGAGAACGCTGTGAAAATATTTGTGAGGCCCACAGGGATACATGTCACTTATTCACACGTTCATCTATTACACCAACTGAATTTATGTCATGAGCCAAAAAATGAGGGAGATTCAAAAGCTCAAGTGGACCACACCACAGGAAAAAGGAAATTTCATTTTCAAGCAAAATGTATATTTCAACAGGCTTGCTACAACCATTGTTCAAATGTTACGTACATAAACTAATTGGAGATATTAAAATTAATTTAATAATTAAATTCAAATCCTTAGAAATATACTAAGCATAACTACTTTTGAATTAGAGGGAATTTTAAATTTCGGAGGATTCCAAATACATGGGTTCCAATCCACGCTCCCAAACAAGCACAGGCGAAAACGATGCCTTTTCATTGGCCCTTGACAGCCCTTGACAGAGTACATCCTTATATCCTTCTGGATACCATCTATGTCTATTGATGAGGTGTGTCCCATCAATGCATTTCACGTGTGCTTGAAATTCAAAGAAAGAGGGCGTCCAGAAAAAAACATCAAAAGCAAGATATTGAACGCATCTAAGATTGCATATCCCGACTTTATGGAGAGTGGTCCACCAAATGGATAGATTGATTGTGGCTATGGTGACACGTGGAACAGGACATTAATAGAGAGGATAGCTCAGAACTGATTCGGATCCTTTTTCTATTTTCCGTACACAGTACCTGCTGTCTAATACAGTTGGTGTGGGGCTAACCTTGACTCGTGTCCTTGGCCGGTGATGGCTTCTAATTTGAAATTTCAACTTTGGGGGAGTACGCTATTCCAAGGTCATGCACATGCCAGCATTATAAGATGTCCCTCAATCCAAATCGTCCAAATGGTGGGACTACCGTTGGATCTGTAATTAGCGGTGACCCAAATAAATAAACCTGTTCTAGATCCAATTGACTCTATCATGCAACTCCCTATGTCCCACTTCAACAGACAAATTCCTGTTAACAGGAGGTCAGAACCAGAGGCCAGGTTATTCTTCAGGTCTTTGTAGAAGAGGTTGGCTGCAGATCCACATCCAACCTGTCCAGAAGGGTCGCACCACTGGAAGTTGGACACCTAAAAATCAGGCTGAATCAACTATCGGTCTAATAAGATAGTTGTCAATTATTTTTTACTGTTGGCTCTCCTTGATTTTTTGAGCATTCCATCATCATCGTAGTGGATTTTACTTAATTGAAATATTAGATAGAATAGACACAAAATGCTGGCTTTGGACAGGCATAAGCATGCAAATGGCCAAGTTACAATTTTTAGGTGCAGTGAATATCATTTCAGTTGTAAGTGAATTCTGCGGAAGCAAACCCATATTCAATTAAACAAGGCAAAATCAAACGCAAATAAAAGAACATAGAACACATGGAAATTTATGTAAAAAATCCTCATGAAAAAAAACCACGGCACAAAGTGATAAACAATCTACTATAAAATGATATTATAAGAGATTAATAGACTTATAGAACCAAACAATCCCAAAATCCCTTCTCAAAATCCTATCTTTATTCTATAACACGTTAAGAATGTCTTAACATTTACTTAGAATACACTAATCCTGATTACACTCAATATATATACTATCACAACGGAATTCGAAACAAATTATGCACTTACGTAGTTCTGCACGCGGCGTTGATGGGACCTTCAATGGCATCGACAACCATCGAAGACCAATCGATGACATTGAAACTACCTTCGATGGTATCGAGTAGCAACTCCAAAATTGTCCAACGAGCAACTGTGATTTTTTTTTTTTTTTTTGGATTTTCTCGATGGCATCGACAGATACTTGATCTCAGTCAGATTGAAGATATCTTACAATAATCTCCACCATGGATTCAATCTTCATGTTCCATTGCTTCACAATGTCATCACTATTTCTAATCACCTTCCATCATAACTTCATCATCGCTTCTCGTGCACACTCTGAATTCATTATGCCTTCGCCAAGCTCAGAGAAGTTGTACAGAACTTGAACTTGTTTATAGGAACCACCTTCATAAGCATGTCACTCGGATTCACGCTTATATGGATATTCTCTAGAGTCACACTACCTTCCTCAAATACATGTTGGATAAAATGATGACAAACATCAATATGTTTGGTACGTGAATAATAAACATACTTCTTTATCAAATTAATCATGCTTTCACTATTACAATTAATCGGCATGGCCTCCTACTGAAGTCAGAGCTGATTTATCATTCCTCTCAACCAAACACTTTCATTAAACGTCTTCGTCACCGCTATATATTCAACTTCGGTTGTGGAAAGAGCAATCACAGACTGAAACTTCAACATCCAATTGATCGTTCCACCCACTAACATAAACGAGTAGTCAAAAGTCGATATTTTATTGTCCATATTTTTTGTGAAAACGGCATCCATATAGCCTATCAATTTGTTCTCTGAGTTTTTAACATCAAGACGTAGTCTACTGTACTTCGTATATACCAAAGTAACCATTTTACGGCTTCCCAATGTTGCTTGTCGAGGTTAGTTATATATCTACTCACAACACCCACTGCATGCGAAATATCCGATCTTATAGAGACCATGTCATACATCAAACTGCTAATGGTGCTCCAATAGGGCACATAAGACATCACTTGCTTTTCTTTATCTTTAGCAAGATATTGTTTAGAAGAAAGTCTAAAGTGAACAACATGGGTTGTGCTCACCGGTTATACCTTGTCTATACCGAACTTAACCAATACCTTCTCAAGGTATTCTGCTTGTAATAACCATAACCTATTAATCTCTCCATCTCTGTAAATATATATGCCGAGAATCTTCTTTGTAGCCCCCAGATCTTTTATTTTGAATGTCCGTGACAATGAAATCTTCAATGTATCAATCTTAGACATGCTATGACTAGCAATAAGCATGTCATCTACGTACAATACTAATACGATGAATTGTCCATCATTCAGTGTCTTATAATTAATACAATGATCATATTCACTTCTGGTAAATTGCTTACCCAACATGAAAATATCAAACCTTTTGTATAACTGCCTAGGCGACTGTTTTAGGCCGTATAATGATCTCCTCAACCTGTAAACTTTATTCTCAGCCCTTTTTTGCTTTGAACCATTCTAATTGCTTCATGTAAATCTTCTTTTAGAAATCCCCATGTAGGAAAGTAGTCTTTACATCCATGTATTCCAATTTCAGGTTGTATTAAGGAACTAATGTCAATACAAATTTGATAAACACCTGCTCAACCATTGCCTTCAACACTTTGAATATGACAGATATATTGAATTTATTTTTAGAAAATAAACCTATACTTTCCTGGAGTAGTCATCTATGAATGAGACAACAAATGATGACTCTCCATCATAAACAATGGGTGGTGGGCCGCATACATCAAAATGCACATACTCTAGTACATCTTTATAAATATGCTTTCCAGTCTTAAAAGTTATCTATAATTATTTACCATATATACAATGCTCACATATATGAAAATCAACGCTTGTAAATATAAGAATCAAATAATGATTAGAAAGTACCTTCATACTACGCTCTCTCATGTGGCTTAAACATGCATGCCATAAACGTGCTGATGTGGACTCCGATACAGACATTACAGCTCCACGCGATATGATATTCCTGATCAACTTGTATAGGTTACCACCCCGCTATGCTTTCATTACTATGAGTGCCCCTTTAAAAACTTTAAGGACCAGTTTAAAACTTTTGAACTTGCACTTAAGTGCATTTAATGCCCCAAGAGAGATCAAGTTCTTCCTGAGGTCTGAAACGTGTCTCACCTTTGTCAGGATACGCTCCACCCCATCAAACATAGGGGTGCACACGGTTCAGTTTGGTCCGGTTCTGGGGTGAAACCGGAACCAAACCGTTCCTTACGGTTCTAGGATTTTGAAAACTGGAACTAGATTGTTAGCACCCTAGAACCAAAGCGGAACCGGACCGTGAAAACCGGTTCGGTTCCACGGTTCTGGGCTTTTTATAATCCAGCCCAATTGCATGTTCTATTTTATAATTTAGCCCATGTCCATTCGCGTTGTGATCCATTTGATGAATGGTTTAGATATTGTATATGGTGTGAAAAAATACATTTATGAAAACGATCAAAAGGTGCATTGTATACCATAAATCATGAGTCAAATATACAACTAAAATATATTGTAAACTCACAGTTCTAGGTTCGGTTCCATGTTCGGGTCCATGGTTCGGATCACGGTTTGGTTCGGTTCTACATACCTCTAAACTGGAACCGAACCGAACTAAACGGTTCTTTAAATTTTGAAACCGGAGCCGGAACTGATGCACTTTAGAACCAGACCAAACCGGATCGTTTGGTCGGTTCCAGTCCGGTTCCATGGTTCTACCGATTTGATGTGCACCCCTAATCAAACATCCTAATGCACACTAATCCAACACCAACAACCTTACAGTCAATGTTATTGGTCATAAACACCTGTCCACCATCAAACTCACTATAACTAGTGAACCAATCTCGCTGAAAAGTCATGTGGTATGATGCCCCCATATCCAAAATTCACTCGCTGCATAGATACCCATATTTGGATGCTTTAGCACATCACCACCATCAACTTCCTTATTGAATTCCACTATGCTAGCTTCCTTTAGTGTATTATCAGACTTCTCTCCATTCTATACCTTAAGATTCTGACAATCCTTCTTCATGTACCATGCCATTTCATAATTTTAGCACTTCATCTTATCATTCCCCATCAATTTGGATCTAAATTGAGAATACCCCTTCTCCCATTCAAAATTCCTTCCCCTAATAACCAATACATTTGTAAAGATACACTTGCCACTGTTTTTTTTTTTTTTTTTTCTCAACTACTTCTCATGAAGGGATAAGATGATAGTTTCAACATCAATGGTATCCCTACCATGGATCAGTGCATCTACCAGATTTTTTAAAAAGATAATATAGGAGAATTCAAAAGAGTTAAAGCTTAATCTTCTTCTTCGATTTTAATTTCTACATTCGTCAGTTTATACAACAATTCGCTAAAGTGCTTATGTGTTCATTGATATTAGACACCTTTATCATCTTAAGATTATATAACTGTTTCTTAAAATACAGACGACTGCATAGAGATTTCTTCATGTACAAACTGTCTAGTTTCATCCATATCCCTGCGGCGGTCTTTTGATCTAGGACATTGTAAAGAGCGTTGTCTACTAAATACAATTGGATCAAGATTGTAGCCCTCTCATTAAGTTCATCTCACTCTTTATCACTCGCATGTACAAGACGCTTTGTCTTACCAATGAGAGCATGTCGCAATCCTTTTTTGAACTAAAATGCATCTCATCTTCACCTTCCATAGTTCAAATTTATATTTACTGATGAACTTCTCCATTTCGTACTTCACATTAAACCATTTCGTCGACATGTTTCATATTAGAACTCGAAACCCCAATGCTAGCTCTGATACCATTTGTTGGGGATTGCACGGAAGCAAACCCGAATTCAATCAAACAAGGCGAAATCAGACGTAAACAAAAACACACAGAAAACAAACAAGATTTTACGTGGAAAAATCCTCATGATAAAAAACCATGATACAAAGCGACCAACAATCCACTATGAAATGATATTACAAGAGATTGATGGACTTATCGATCCGAACAACCTTAAAATCCATTCTCACAACCCAAGCTTTGCTCTAGAACACCTTAGGAATGTCTTAACATTCATTTAGAATACCTTAATCTCGATTACACCCGATATATATTATCACAACCGAAATTAGAAACAAATTGTATGCTTATGCAGTTTCGCATGCGCCATTGATGTGATCTTCGATGCATCAACATGCATCAAAGACCAGTCAATGGCATCGAGTAGCAACTCCAAAACTGTCCAGCGAGTAACTAGGGTTTTTTTGAATTTTCTCGATGGAACGAGTGGTCTGTCAATGAAATCAACAGACTCTTAATCTTAATCAGATTAAAGACATTTGACAACAAATTCATCATAGAACAAGTACACTTGGAAATGAAAAGAAAAGAAAAGAAACGACAAAAAAATTCAGTAATAATTTTTTTAAAATACCAAGAGCTTATTGAAATTGAGAAGGAAACAAAAGAATTTCAAAAAGCAATTATTTATCCTTTTATAGTTAAATTCTCATAAATAAATTGTTAAGTGAATACTGTGAAAGAAATATGAGATTAACACTATCTAAACAAGATTTCTGAAAAAGGAAATTCATATTTGAATAGTGGCCCTAAATTTCATGGGACTTGTCATTGGATAATTATCATATTTTTCTATTTTTCTTTTCTTTTCCCACTATTCAAGCATGTCTTAAGCTTACTTTTCATAAACTTGATAGAGGAACCAATCTCATCATGGATATCCAATCAATTTATGTCAGTTAAATTGGGCTCACATTTGAAAAAATTGAATTCAATTAAATATAGTTACAAATTGTTGTGGATGCACATAGAGTTTATGGTTTTAGAACTTTTGTATGCACAACTTACACTTGGCACTCTATAAAAAACCCTCATCTGAATAGAAGAGAGATCCTCCATCCACAATAAATAAGATCATCATGGCCCTCTAAGACATATTGGATTGTTCCAATTAAAGAATGACCAACCAGCATAGCCAATTTACAAATAAGAGTCAACCTCCGACCCACTTTCCTTTAGTGGATCATTGGAATTGGAAGATTGAAAAGCTCCTTGCACATGATCACAAGTTATCGGTGCCCCAAGCTAAGTAGACGAAAATTGGATGAACTAGGAATAAAGCCCACCAGGTGGAATGATCGCATTGCTAGAACCCTGAAATAGCAATTTTGTGTCTTACAAACCATGTTAGGATGCATAATGATTTTTTTTCTCGCCTAGTAGTTATCTCACTAAAGATTAGGAGGTTCACACATTGGGAGATCGAACCCACTAGGATGTAGAAATATTTTTTTTGGGCCTACATTTAAAATGCATAAATAGTTTTTTTTGCTTCCACGAGACTTGTTTGGACCACGTATGCTGCCCGAAATTCCTATCACAAGACCAACACAAATTTATGGAAGGCTCTTAAAATGATAATCCTTCCTTTAATGATTTATCTCTTAGATTTTTAGTTGTTTTTACCTATTTGTTTGTATTGGTCCTGACTATTAGAAAAAGATTTTGATTGGTGGAGAGTGTAGTCCTAATTATTTCCAATTGAGAAAAATATGTTATGTAAGAATTTTAATGATCGTCAATTAATAAGATCCTACAAACAGCCATAGGCAATAGGTTTAGATTTTATTTTAGGGCGTGTGTGGTTTTTTCAATTTCTTTTGTAATGCAAAGTAAATGAGACATCAATAATAATTGCTGCTTTGCGGGTGTTGTCCTTAATGTAAATAGGTATACCAATAAGCACTTCTTCAATCAAGCGAAACCGTGTGATTCCATATCACATGGATTCTGATTACCATCGATTCGTAACTCACAATCATCTCTCTCTCTCTCTCTCTCTCTCTCTCTCTCTCTCTCTCTCTCTCCAAAGGATGTCAAACACACTTTGGCGACTCTAGTTACTGGCTTACTAGATTCCAACATATTTCAGTTACATGCTGCCAAGCACGACTAGTGATTCAAATTCACATAAATTTTATGGTAATTACCAATGCACATCAACACATATCAAATACAAGCTACCAAGTGACCCTAAGGGCATGTTTGGTTTTTTAACTTCCTGTATAATGCAAAGTAAATGAGCCATCATTTCAAGGTGTTAGTTTAAACTAGAATTACAGCTCGTAAATCATGAGTCAAATACACTTTTAAAGGAAACATGTAAAGAAAATTGTAATAATTACAGTTTTACATTATAAAACTACTATTTTTATAGTGATTTCTGGGTCAAACAAACAATGGTAGTAAACTATCATTACAGTTAAATGTAGGTAATATCATCAGATAACAAAAGTAATCATTACCCATTTACAACCACTTACCATTGTAATTAGAAAAACCAAACATGCCCTTATGAACTCATGTGTGAGTGTGAGAGAGGGTTGATGTCCTTGATCTTCCAATAGGTCCTGCTGTTTGGTCTATCTCTAGGCTCTCGGTGCATCTCTACGTGATGCCCCTTCGTGAGAATTGTTCTTTGTTACATATGTTTTTGATTTTGCGAATTAGGTTGACATTAGTAATTCTTCTCTATGGGCCCACCTTATTGTTTGCATTGCATTTTATTCATTCAAAAAGGTTGTTGTAGCATGAAACTAGGATCCCTCAACCCTTACAAGGGCATCCGTGTAAATTAGAGGTTTTTAGGTAATTTGTTATTTTGTTTCCATCTTGTTACTGATTGCGTTATAGTTATGCCATCAACGCTACACATTAACTCAACCCCGCCATAATAATTAAATTTTTTTATATATAAAAAATCAAGCTTATAAATTGTGAAATAAGTCTAATTATAAACATCAATGACAACCAACAAAAACTTCCACATTCATCTAGTGTCTTATGCAATCGTTGGAGTGATTTGATGCCCATATGTATACCTTGATAGGTTTCACCTACAACAGTGGTAAAATGAGCTTATTAAATAAACGTTGCATAGGGTACAACCTTAAATTGAAAACAATAATACCTATTCCCATTTTCATATATTTATTATTATTAGTATTTAAATACAAGGAGTTACATAATATTCTTATACAATGTCAAATGTTAAGTTTATTGTAACACACTTTATGTGTGACCCCTCATAGTGTATTTATTAAATCCAACCCATACATTAAAGTCATTCCACCATGAGGGTTAGATGATATGAAACTTAGAAAGATCTAATCATCATGTGTGTTTATAACAAAATGTATATTTTGTTAATTGGGGTTGACTAAGAGTATCATAGCATATCTTTAACAATTAGGCATTATGTATTTTCTATAACTGTTAGGCGTTATGAATCTCATATAACTGAGATTGGCATTACGAGTTTATACATTTGAGGCAATAACGTCATATAACCATATAACTAAGATTCAAAATATTTATAACTCCATTCAAAAAGGCAAGTATGATATATGAATGCTCTACGCCCAAGAAATTTAAAAAAATATGTTGCACTTTTAGATAATTTGGACCATTGATTTCTTATTTATCTTATATATTTTTACAAATGAGGTGGATACCTCTTATATAGTATCTGATACAATAATTAAAACGGTTGAATATTCAATGCTCCTGAGAGAAACGACACCTCGTCTAATGATAATGTTAATCAATATTAATATTGAAATCCACTGAAAAAAAAAGGATAACAAAATAAATATTATTTATATCATATAATAAAACACGATTAATAGCTTAATTAACGAACCATTGTGGGGATTACCTAGGTTTCCACCATGAATGGTCTGAATCAAGGGGGCCTTGTGGCCATTGATCCAACATTCTCTTACTTAGCCATCTCATAAGGTTTAACTCCCACTTTTGAAATATTTACCCTTTATGTACATATTTTTATCATGAGGTGTAATGTCCTGGATTTTCACTAACCTGAATTTTAAAAATTCTCAAAAAAAATCACTAGAATTATTTTATTTTATCACTTAGTGATCTGTAACACATGATCCTAACTTATATGTCATTGTTATCAATAAAGAACTACATAAATTCGATTAATTAACTGTAGGAAGCTAACGAATATATCTGATCACTAAAAATCTTAGGCTTAACCCTATGATCTATTAGTTGAGGGCCAAGATCTATGTGACCCACGACTGATTAATCAGAATCACTGTAGTTTAATGAAGATCCTCCTAAAATCAATATAACTATGGATCAAATATTAATTATCCCATTTACACAAAACTAAATTGACCACATTATCCTTTTAGCAAAAAAATTCATGATTTTGGGACGATTATGACTAAATTACTATTTTTATTAATTACAAATAGGCCAAACTGTGAACTTACCTAATCCGAGCTCTAGTCATCATGCACAAGAAACCCTGATACTTAATTTGTTAAAAAAAATACCAAGATTAATAAAACAAGCTTTAGGTCACTCGTTAGTGAGTTGCTAGACCCGAAACTATAAAAAGACATTCGTCTTAGTGGGTTTGACGTTCATCATGGGATATTGAACCCGTATCATATCCCAAATATCAATTTGGGCTTGTAAGGGGAGTGCGTGAGATGTGCGAATACTTATAGAAATTGTAAGAAACTTAAGTTAATTGTCCCCGTCCTATCTTTGCCAAAGTTGTGGCTTTTGAAATATTAGATCGTGACCAAATATAAGGAACTAACCTAAGTTAATATCTTACATATATCCATATACCCCCAACCCCAATCGATGATCAGTTACCGTCAAACTATCTTTTGATCATATCCATCGATTATTATGTCCAAATTTTTAGGCGATCTAACCATACATAGATCACCACTAGGGATAACTATCCTATGAGATAGAATGACCCGTACACCTCCCAGCAGACCCCAATAGTAAGAAACAACATCATATAAGGTTATAATACCAAATATCTAGTCATTGGGGCCATTAGCACCACTCATGCCACTATAAAAACCCAACTTTGGGTAGCCCCTTCATCCATACGAATTTATCTTAGAAATTTGGAGACAAAGAAGAGAGAGAAAAATGGAGAGAATGAGGTTGAAAGCTTGGATTTGAGTGTCTTTATTCTCAAGTGGTAGGATCTTTACAATAAACCCTAGTGTCTACTTATATCTTCATTCAATCATAGGTCTTAAATTTTATAAATCTTACATAAACCCTCTCAATTTAATGTATGAATCAATTTTTTTCCTTAAAAACTTAACCCTAGGTGCTTGGGGATTGATAAATCATTCTCTAAGGTGGGGACTATTCTTCTAAGTTTTCTTTTTACTAACCTTTAATAGTGTTAGTTAATAATTTTGGTTGATTATAAAATTTCATATGCTATTTATGCTTGAATTTCTTTATTATTGTGACCCTAATGTTACTCGTAGTTGGTAGCTAATATGTTTGATGAAATGCTTGATCAATATAAAATTCCTACCGTTAGAACCCTTTTATGTCATTTAATAAGTGTTGTTGATGCGCATTACTTCATATTGATACACATTGGATTGTAATAATTCATACGTGTATTTTATTGATATAATTTGATTGGGTATTAATTTGCGTTATTGATGTACATGAAATTCTATTGATATACCTTAGTAGGGTATTAATATGTGATTATCGATATATATATATATATATATATATATATATATATATATATATATATATATATCTGTGTGTGTGTGTGTGTGTGTGTGTGTGTGTGTGTGGGATTGTGTTGATATATATTTGTTTGTATTGATTTATATATGTATTAAATTGATATACTTTGTTGTAATATTAAATGATGGTGTGAATATTATTATATATGTAACATGTTAAATCGTCATTGTGGTGAGTCAAGTCCTGCAAATCAAGTAAGTGGATAACCCGCTTATATTAACTATCCCTATCTTAGACTTATACGGTCAACCGAAGCCGAACACGGATGATCGACGGTAATTGGAACTACACGGGATGCTTTGCACTCAAAGTCAGCCTTGCTTGAGATTCTTTGTAGTCGATCAGATCAGTTCAATACATGACTCATTCATTCTTATCCTTGGTGATTGTATAACACTTAAAGGAATATGGGATACTATTATTACAAATGAATTTAGTTCATTCATAATCGTTAGTGCGTTACGATCATATAAAGACTCATAAGTTGCACATGGTGGTATGGGACACTGTGTCCAATCTGTCAGCCTTGTGACCCTTGAGTACCATTATGTTGAGAACAATTCAAAGCTGATTGAACGTTACAGTCCAACGGTCATAAGAACGTTTGAAGTTCCATCATTTTCTCACTGTTTGTTGTAACTGAATTGAAAGTGGTCAAGCCACATGTCAGTTACTGATTAATTCTTTTAGCAATAATCTCTCAAGTATTAGTTTAGGTGTCTATATCATGTCTATAAAAGAGTCTTCTATGTAGTGTAGAAGCACAGAAAAATTTAATATACTCTGTCATCTTACATTTTAAGAAAACAGCCCTTATTGTTTTATGTGTGTTATGTGTGAAATGTGTATTATTTGTGATTGAGTTGCTGTTAGTCCAATAAATTTGGAATCAGAGCTTGGTTCTGCAGCAATCTGGAGCAAGGTAAAAGGTAATGGCAACCACAAGTAGCACGGTAAGTGTTAATCAAAATTTTGTTCCCATTTTCAAAGGAGAAAATTATCCATTTTGGGCTATTAAAATGAGAGCAATATTTATGTCTCACGATTTATGGGAATTAGTAGAAGCTGGTGAATATAATGATCAAGAAGGAAGGGTGACCGTAGCTCAAAAAGTGGAGATGAAAGACAATAGAAAAAAAAAAATGCAAAAGCCCTGTCATATATCCAGCAAGCTCCGGATGACACAATATTCCCAAGAATAATGAGAGCTAAAACATCTAAGGAAGCATGGGACTTGCTTCGAAATGAATTCCAAGGGTTAAGTAAAGTAATCACTGTAATATTACAATTTCTCCGTCGTGAATTTGAAACCTTATTGATGAAAAATTCAGAATCGGTTCAAGAATTTTTTACTTGAGTCACCTCAATAGTAAATCAAGCTAGGTCTCTTGGTGAAGATCTATCTGAACAAAAAATTGTTGAAAAGGTGCTTCGGAGTCTTAATTCAAAATTTGATTCCATTGTTCTTGCAATAGAGGATTCTAAAGATCTAAGTGCTTTACCTTTAACTCAATTAATGAGATCTCTTCAAGCTTATGAAGAGAGGTTACAAAAAGACACAAAAAATTCTGTTGACCAGGCATTGCAGACAAAACTCACTTTGAAGGAAGCTGCAGACAAATCTTTATTTGTTAAGATGGATGAGACTATTAGGTCTCAAGTACGGATGGGAGATGATAATCAAGTTCAAGTGCGAGGTAAGGGAACTATTTCCATAGACACTAAATCTGATAAGAAGCTTATTCATGATATTATGTATGTTCCTGGCATTACTCAAAATTTAATCAACTTGGGACAATTGATGAAAAGAGGACTTTATGTTATTTTTGCTGAAAATAAATGCATGATATTTAATAAAAAAAAATAAGGACTTAATAGTTTCAGTTGAAATGACTAATACTAAAATGTTCCCTCTTAAAATTTCTGATCTCACCATCAATACTTTTAATGTTGAATCTAGTGATACCTCTAGGCTATGGCATAAACGATATGAGCATCTAAACTTTGGTGGGCTAAATTTACTGCATAAAAATACAATGGTTGTTGGTTTACCCCTGGTGACAAATGATGGAAAGTTGTGTGAAGCATGTGTATATGGAAACATCATAGAACTCCCTTTCAAGTGGGTAAATCTTGCATGACAACTGAACCTTTGATGCTTGTACATGTTGATATATGTGGTCCTATGAGTACATCATGTTTTGGTAGATGTAAATATTTTCTATTATTTGTTGATGACTTTACTAGAATGTCATGGGCGTATTTTCTTAAAAAAAGTCTTAAGCTCTTTCATTTTTCCTACAATTTCGGGCTTCCGTGGAAAAACAAAGTGGCTATTCTATTAAAAAATTACGTACTGACCAGGGTGGTGAATTTACATAAAAAAATCTTTATGATATGTAAAAGTGCAGGTATAAGCAGAGAACTCACGACAAGCTTTACCCCACAACAAAATGGGATCGCGGAACGAAAAAATCAAATAATCATTGAAATCGTAAGGTGTATGCTGAAAGAAAAGGAACTACTAAAGACCTTTTGGGGTGAAGCCATAACAACTTCGGTTTATTTATTAAACCGATTTTCTACCAAAGCTGTCACCGGAAAAACCTCATATGAAGCTTGGTTTAGGAGAAAACCAAATATGAGCCATCTTAAAGTATTTAGATCTATAGCCTATGCTCATATTTCTTCGCAAAAAAGGCAAAAATTAGATGATAAGAGCAAAAAATATATTTTTATTAGTTATCGCAATGAAACAGGTTATCGTAATGAAACAAAAGGCTATAGGCTCTATGATTCAAAAAAATAAGATTTTGAACATCGGTCAAGATGTTATCTTTAATGAAAATGGTGCCTGGAATTGAAAAAGTAGTGCCGAAATACTCATTTAGTTGTTGATTATGAAGAAACCACATCTTGTATGCCACCATGCATGCCATCAAATGAGTTTCAATCACCACCTTCACCACATATTGAATCAAGTGAATCGCCTCCAAGAAGGGTAAGAGGTCTTACTGATATTTATCAATCATGTGATATTGCCTTCTTTTCTTCAGAACTCACATGTTTTGAAGATGCAGTGACAAAGGAAGAGTGGTATGATGCAATGAAGGAAGAAATTGATGCTATCAAAAAAATATATATATGGAGATTGGTTGATTTGCCCCCAAGTAAGGAAGCCATTGGACTGAAATGGATTTATAAATCCAAATTCAATCCCGATGGATTTTTGAAAAGGCATAAAGCTCGTTTAGTAGTAAAAGGTTATGCTTAAATTCCAGGTGTTGAATTTTTTGAAATCTTTTCTCTTGTTGCTCGATTAGAAACCATTAGAACTGTTTTATCTTTGACATCTCAAGAAAGTTGGCATGTTTATCAATTTGATGTCAAATCAGCTTTCTTAAATGGTGAGTTATAAGAAAATGTATATGTAGAACAACCTGCAGGATTTAAACTCAATGGGATGGAAAATAAAGCTTACAAATTGGAGAAAGCTTTATATGGACTCAAACAAGCTCCAAGAGCATGGTACAGTAAAATCAACAGGTACTTCCTTGACACTAATTTTAAGAGGAGTGAAAGTGAACTTACTCTTTATGTGAAAACTCAAGGTATGAAAATCCTTATAGTTTGCTTGTATGTTGATGATATGATATATACAGACAATTCTATAAGTTTGATGATGCAATTTAGAGACAATATGATGTCTAAATTCGAAATGACCAACTTAAGCCTTTTACATTATTTTTTAGGCATGCAAATTAGTCAAGATTCCAAAGGTATTTTTGTATGTCAAGAAAAGTATACTCATGATATTTTAAAAAGATTTTATATGACTAATTGTAATTCTGCAAAAACTCCCAAAAATACAAATGATAAACTTATGTTAGAAGATGGGGTAGATAAAACTAATGGAAAAGACTACAGAAGCTTGATTGGTGGACTAATTTATCTCACTCATACAAGGCCATATATAATGTTTGCTGTGAGCCTTCTATCCAGATTCATGCAAAATTCAAGTAAACAACATATGGGAGTAGCAAAAAGAGTCCTTGATATATTCGTGGCACATTGAACTTTGGAATCAGGTATCGCAAGGTGAGTGATTTTAAACATGTGACTTATACTGATAGTGATCGGGCCGGTTGTGCAGATGATAGAAAAAGCAATTCAGGATTTTCGCTTAGTCTTGGATCCGGAATGATATCATGGGCGACTAAGAAACAAGAAACTACCGTACTATCAAGTTCGGAAGCCGAATACATTGCTACCACAAGTGCCGCTTGCCAAACAGTATGGCTTAGAAGGATCTTATCCGATTTGAAGGCAAAATAACAAGAAGCCACGATGATCTACTGCGACAACAAATCTACCATTACAATGATAAAAAAATTCAGCATTTCATGTAAGGACTAAACACATAGAAGTACGTCATCACTTCATAAGAGAACTCGTGGTGAAAGGAGAAATCAAGTTGGGATACTAAAACACCGAGGATCAAATTGCAGACATTTTCATTAAAGCGCTTTCTTGGCAGAAATTTGTCAAGTTATGAGAAATGCTCGGAGTTGAGGTTGTTTGAATTAAGGGGGTGTATTGAGAATAATTCAAACCCAATTGAACGTTGCTGTCCAACGGTCATAAGAACGTTTGAAGTTTCATTATTTTCTCACTGTTTGTTATAACTGAATTGAATGTGATCAAGCCACATGTCAGTTGTTGATTAATTCTTTTAGCAAGAATCTCTCAAGTATTAGTTTACGTGTATACATCATGTCTATAAAAGAGTCTTCTATGTAGTGTAGAAGCACAGAAAAATTTAATATACTCTATTATCCTACATTTTAAGAAAACAACCCTTATTGTTTTATGTATATTATTTGTGAAATGTGTGTTATTTGTGATTGAGTTGCTGTTACTCCAACACATTGGAGGTGACATGCCATATTAGATTAAGATTTTTAGTTGTGGTGATATCGGTGAAGGCCTACCATGCTATTATAAGAAATGAGTAATGACCCCTTTTCACCTTGATGTATGTTAGCTGACAAGCCCTTACCTTAATTGTAATTATCTTTGGGTGATGAACCATTATCATTGTTTAATTGTGTAATTTCGGACCATTGGATAACAAACCCTAAATTGGATCAAGGGATTCTGGTGAGGAGCCGCTGCTTGTCGTAACAAGTTACATGATCCGGTTAGTGAATTGTGATATGATGGTGGTATCCTAGATTTGCCAAATTTACTGTTTGAATTTGAAATAATAAATACTTGGCTAATCATGCATATCATGACATTTATAGGTTGTGTTAGTGTCGGACCATTGCATTTGTGGGTTGTGCTGGTGGCGGACATTTGCATTTATGGGTTGCGCTGGTGGTGAACTATTGTTCAGATGATTGATTATTGTGTTGATGAGAAAGTGCCAAAATTGTTAGGGCGTAATCGGGTGTCTGGTTGACGGTTAAAGGTCAACGCACTGTTCGAACCCCTTTGTTGTATGGACGTAATTGGGTGTCTGGCTAACTGTTAAAGGCCAAGGCATCGTATCTGGTTTATTGTTAAAGGCCAATGTACTCTTTGAATGATCCTTTTGATTACTCCTAGAACATGCATTCGTATATCATGACATACATGCACCTCAATAACTAACTTAGAAAATTGCTTATTTTGTTGTGTTTACTTACGCTTGATTGTATTGATAACATTTGTAACTTAAAAAATAGTACTACCGAGTTAGCTATTTACTCCCACCTAGGATAGTATATTAAAACACCAACTGGACTATATTATTGATATAGGTACCACTGAGATCTCAGATGGGCAGGCTTAGACAGGAAAGCACCACCTCTGTTATGTTTTTTTAGTATTGAGCGAAAACATAAAACTTTACACTATATTTGTTTAGAAGATGTATATATTGGAGTACCTAACTGAGTGGACACCATGGTTTAGTTTTATAGAATGTATATTGTGGCTTGTGTAGTCCCCATCTGACCGAACACTGCTTTTGGAGTTGTATAATTTGAATATTAGTCATATATTTTCTAAGTTTAGTTATCTTTCTTTAACTTTTGATGCCGCTGCTTTAAAGCTACTCTGATAACTAATCATAAGTGAATGTTAATCGGACTATGTCGGTATGTGGGAACTCGCCCATATACATTTTTACGAGTTCACACGCGAGAACTTAGGATCGGAGTCTCAATACTCAGGTGTTGAATTTCGAAGCGTGACATGATGTTTATTAAACTCTAATGTATATGTCACTTATCACTTCTCTTTTTAAGTGCTTTTATGCATTCATTAGGCATCCCTAAGTCCCATTAGGCTTACATGCTTTGCAAATAATTCCGCACTTACACATTTAGTTAATGGATCAGCAATTATATTACATGAATATAAGTAACTTACAATTACTTCTCCATTCTTAACAATATTTTGTATATAATGTTATTGTACTTATATGTGTTTTCCATTTAAACTATTATCTTCACTTTATATCAATATGATTATGGCTGGGTTATCACAATCAATTTGAACTGGCTCATTGGTTATATGTAACTTTATATCCTTTATGAAGCATTTTATCCATATGGAAAATGTTGAAGTCACACTACAAGTAATAAACTCACTTCCTGAGTATACTTGACAACACATCCTTATTTCTTATTAGACTAAGAAACAACAACTCCTCTAAAGAGGAAAACATGTCCTGAGGTAGATTTTCTATCATCATTATCTCCAGCAAAATTCGAGTCTGAATATCTATAGCCCTCAAGTTTATTTGCTTGAATACACAACTTTAGATACTTTGTATCTTTTATGTATCTAAATATCATTTTCATTGCCCGTTAGTGCGTTATATTAGGATTACTTTGGTATCTTCTAACAAGGCTTACAACATGGCTAAGATATGCCCTTGTACACAACATAACATACATTAAACTGCTAATTACTTGGGCATAGGTGATATCCAATCCTTATCCTTCCTTTGAACAATCATTTCTAAATAATTTTAATCAGTTTTTTACTGGAGTGGATATCAGTTTACAGTTTTCCATTTTAAATCTCTTAAACAATGAGTCAAGGTATCCTTCTTGACTTAAACACAACATTCAATATTTTCTATCTGTAGTTATTTTAGTTCCTAGAACATATAATGCTACTCACTTGTCTTTCATTTCAAACTTATAATTTGGTCACAATTTCGTCTTTTAAGTCATTTCTAGGTCATTACCAGCTAATGGTAAGTCATCCACATCTAAGGGTGGAATGGTAAATCCACTCTCACTTTTTAAAGTATATACACAATGATCAAGCTTGTTTATTGCATATTCTAAGTGCAGGATTTCTTGGTGGATTGTCAAGTATCATTGATGTGAGGATTGCTTTAACCCATATAGTATATTTTTTTTAAACTTATATACTTTATCTTCTTTGCCCGTTTATAATGAAGTTTTCAAGTTGCCTCATATATTTCTTTTAGAAACCCATTTAGAAATATAGTTTTTACATCCATTTGAAAAAGCTCCAAGTCACAATAGGCAATCATTGCCAAGATTATTCTAATGGATATAAACTTGGCTATAGGGGAATATATGTCCACATAATCTATCCATTCTTTTTGTGCAAAATTTTTAGCTATTAGTCTAACTTTGACTTTATCTATTGAATCATTTGATTTTAATTTCCTTTTCATTACCCACTTACAACCTATGGCTTTTCTATCCCTGGATAGTTCACGAAAATTTCAGACATGATTCTTTTCTATTGAATCGATTTCCTCATTCATAGTTTTTAACAATTTGTTGGATTCTTGTGAATTTATAGCTTTAATATGGTTCGATGGATTATCAACCTTATTTGTATCAATGGAGTTACTTTGTTCTTCACTTAAGTGAACATAGAAGTCATCTAAGTATGATAAGAGAGTTTTTGATCTATTTTGACCACATAACTTATAATGGATATTAGTCTGGTCAGTTACAAACTTGTCACTAACCGGCTTATTATCTATAGGTAGTTGATCATCCTCACCTATCAACTTAAGAGTCTCGATATCATCTACTTTATTAATTTCATTGAGATTTAAAAAAAACTCAGTGTCTCTACTTTCTATTAAATCCTTTTTCTTTATGATAAAACCTCCATTTTAATTCACAAAGGTAACCTATAAAGTTACACCTATTAGTCCTGAGTTCCAATTTATTTCTAAGTTATTAATGCACCAATACATGTCCCACTGATCCCCATTTTCTAAGGTTACTTATGTCAGGTTTTCTTCATATTCATAACTTCTAAGAAGTATATTGTATAGCTTTAGTTAGAATCCTATTTAGGATATACATGTTTATACTCAATGCTTCTCTTCAAAAATCTTAAGCAAGCTAGCATGGGCCAACATGGACTTGGTTATGTATAAGAGTGTTTTGTTAAGTCTTTTTACTATACCATTCTGCTGAGGTGCATAAGCCATTATAGTTTGACCTTTTATTCCATTGAATCTACAAAATTTGTTGAATTCATTAAAGATAAACTCACCCCCCATATTAATTCATAAAAATTTAATGGTCCATTCTAATGCTTCTTTTTAGATTCCTTAAAAATTTCCAAGGGCTTATACTTCTTGCTAATAAAGTACACATACCCGTGCCTAGAAAAGTCATCAGTGAAGGTAATAAAATATTTCATATTCCTATAAGTTTTTATATTAAGTGGACCACATATGTCCAAGTATATTATAGATAACAATTTGAAAGCTCTTTTTTTTTTTTACATCAGGAAATGGTTTTCTACTCATTTTACCAGACGAGCAATGTTCATAAGTGTCAAACTCTATTTTGTCTAGATTGGGTATGAACCCTTTATTTACCTATCTTTTCATTTTATTTTTCTCAATATACCTTAATCTAAGGTGCCATGTATATATATCAAGCTGAAAACATTCATTAGAAAAGGCTATGTAAACAGAAAAACTAGCAATCATTTTATTTTAACATTTGTAATTACATCCAATAAAAATTAATTTTCTTCTATCAAATGGCCCCAAGCAAAAACACACCCATGCTTTTCAATGGAGACTTTTAATGATCGGAACCATGTTGAAAAGCACGCCAACAACGCAGTGAACCGAGATCCAATCTCCGGTCTCACCCATAAACGATAAATAGAAAGAAATATAATCTAGAAGAAGAATCAAAGCATGCCAAACAAACCACAAGACAAAATATACGTGGAAAAACTCCTAACAAGGGTAAAAAACCACGGGTGCAAACTTCCACTATAAAGAAAACGAGATTACAAGCAATATACTAACATTTTTCCCTTGGATGTATATAAAAAACCCTTTGCATACACTTTATAATAATTCCCATTGCCCTAGAAAAGCCGTAGGGACCCCTATTTATAGTTTAGGCAACTTCCCTTTTTCACCTCTGTGAAAATCGCCTCAAAATTACGCAGTCCGTGCAAAATTCGGAAACAAATCTACAACCTCGATTGGTTGAGCAGGCTCCTCGACTGGTCGAGCATGGGCCTCGACCGATCGAGTACCTCAGACCCAAAAAACTGCTGCTCGCTAGACTTTAAGTCGAGCCAGCTCTCGACTGGTTTAGTGGGCCACTCGACCGGTCGAGCAGGGCACTTGACTGGTCGAGCAACCTTGTCCAGATGTGGCTCCACATCTCAACAATCTCCTACTTGGAGACACATCACCATAAACATTCGTCTTCTACATCTGGAGTGCACCACCTCTCCGTCTTCAAGCTTAAAGACCAATCAAAGCTGAATAGAACTTCAACTTCTCCCATGTGACCGCCTTAGTCAGCATATCCGCAAGATTCTCACTTGTATGAATCTTCTCTAGAGCAATCGATCCATTTTCCAACAATAAACGTATGAAGTGATATCTGATGTCAATATGCTTGGTCCTTGAATAAAAGGTTGAATTCTTAGCCAAGTGTATTGCACTCTGACTGTCACTGTACAGCTTACAAGCTACTTGCTTCTTACCCAACTCTTCCATGAAACCTTGCATCCATATCATCTCCTTGCACGCTTTTGTAGCTGCAACATATTCTGCTTCTGTTGTAATGATAGATACTATCTTCTGTAACTGAGAGGCCCAATTGACTGCAGCACTACCCAGAGTAAAAACAGTCTGTAGTGCTTCTTCTACTGTCGATATCTCTTACCAAATCTGAATTTACATAGCCTTGTAGCTTGATTTTGAAATTGCGGTAATGACCGCTTTAGTTGAAGTGAGAATATGCTAATATGTCCTAGAGGGGGTGAATAGGACTTTTTAATATTTAATGGTTATTTAAAATCCTATCAATCTAATCTTGAGTAAATATGCATGTATCAGGAATTCTTCAGAGTAACTCTAATGGCTTCCAAGCTAAATAGAGGATCCAATCATAAAATTACTTGAAAGATAAACAAGATGCAAATCATAGTTTATGATGGATGTGACTGTGTGTGGATGTGATCTCAGATAATAAAATATGAAAGCATTTAAGGAAATCACGTAAGTAATAGAAGACAATAGCAATCCTAAACATAGTCATTTTTATAATGGTTCGACTACTTGTCTACTCCACTTCCGATGGACATGCTCAACCCTTGAGTGTACCGGATCTCACTAAAGGAGGTTTCACAACAGGTTCACCTCAAACCGGAGGTTTTAAATCAGGTTCACCTCTAACCAGTACAACCTACACTTAGGCTGATACGACGTGTCTACACAACACACTTTATGCTCCCATGAGCAAGGGTCAACACATAACACCCGAGTTTATGCTCTTATGAGTAAGGGTCAACACAAAGCACCCACTACGTACACTCCCGTCGGAGGCCACCTGCGAGGGCTTGATAGGGGCGAGAAACACCTTAGACCCAATTCTACAGAAGGAATGATCACAAGGGTCCTCTGGACTCTAATGACTTACAGATAAGTAGATGAGCCCCATTCAGCACGTTGTTGAAGATCTCCTCCTTTGATGATGAAGACTCTTCAGTTTCCTTGATCCGCAACTCAGAAGATGTACCAATACATGACGACGGGTTAGGTCAAGGATATGATGGAATCCTATTCATTAAATATTTTTCTATAAGAGAGATAGAGCGATTTCAATCATCTAAACATTCAAGGCATCCCAGCTTAATGATTTGCCATTAAGGTAATAACTGAAGGATCCTTGAATGCGGAAGTTCATTCCCCAATCCACTCTATTGAATGTCAATTATGAGGGTGGATTGGAGGATGAACTCCCATGAGAGAAAAGGCTTTGGGTATATGATCTTTGGTTAAACACTCAAAAGCACTCTCTATTTTCTCTACCAACAACTAAGGGCAAGCTCTCATTAACTAGGCAAAAGGTTCCAGCGGATAAAACGATCACATTTATGACAGAGTTTGATATCATCGAGCAGGGTCGATATCATCGAGCGTATACTCTCGATCGCATCGACTGGCCGCTCGATGACATGAACATAACTGTCAAACGCTTTTGAAAACTTTTGCCAACTGATCGAGGAGATCGAACATTCATCGATGTCATCAGATTTTGAACTCCGATTTCATCGACACGAGGTTCGATTCCTCGACATTTGAAAATGTGAGAGCACTTGCCTTTGAAATATTTTAGGTCAAGATATGATCGAGCATCACTCAATATCATCGGAATTTAAATATCGATGATATCGAGGGCAGTGTCGATTCATCGATAATTCCAAGGAATTTTCCTATAAGCTTACTGGACAATTTTTGTCCACTTTTGATGACATCGACCATGCCTCGATATGACCGATATTTGAATATCGATTTTATCGTGTGACTCTCGATCCAAGAGAAAATAACCTAAAAACTTTCTGGATAGATTTGTGTCCCAATCCGATCTCATCGAAGGTCTTCCGATATCATCGAGATTTGAATTCTGATGATATCGAGGAGCTCTTCGATATATTGAGGATTACATGATTTACCTTAGTAGCATTTTGGACACAACTGACCTGATGTCAATTTTATTGAGTCGACTCGATGGATTCAAGATTCAAACTTCGATGATATCGATGAGTCCATTGATTCATTGATAATTCAATCCAGATATCTTTATGGTTGCTGGACATCTTAGGTCCTCATTTCGATAAGATCGATTGAGCTTCGAGGGCATAGACAACAGGGTTCGATTTCATCGAATCACTAGTCGATAAATTGATAAAGGTAGAAAACTTAAAGATTTTCTTGTTCGGTTTGAAAAGTTTTCTAACCAAAAAATATAGAGTTGTTCTATTCAATTTAAAGGGATTTAATTACCTAAAATTTTGGGACATGGGATGTGAGGCTAAGATTTACCTGTGGCGAGTTCGGGCACACATCTAGTTGAGGCAGACGCTTGATCAATCTTCCTATGGGGCTCCTCTGTCTAGCTGACTCAACATTCACGCTAATTGACAAACCAGGGCACTTTCAGATTTTTGATCCTCCATAACACAGCCCTACATCCTTAGTACCTACCAGGTATCTAAGGATCCACTTCACGGCTTCCCAATGTTCCTTCCCGGGGTTGTTCATGAACCTGCTAATAACTCCCACTGCTTGAGCAATGTCTGGTCTCGTGCTCACCATAACATACATGAGACTCCCAATAGCTGATGCGTATGAGACTTTAGCCATGTAGTCTCGTTCCTCTTGCGTCTTTACACCTTACTCCTTAGAAAGCTTGAAGTGGTTGGCTAATAGAGTGCTAACCAGCTTAGCACCTCCCATATTAAATTGATCAAGTACCTTGGCTATGTACTCTGCCTGTGACAAAATCAGTTTCTTGTTTTCCCTGTCACGCTTTATCCTCATGCTTAAGATTTGTTTTGCAGCTCCTAAATCCTTTATGGCAAATTCTTTAGACAGTTGTCTTTTGAGATCTGAGATGTCATTCATGCTTGATCCTGCCACAAGCATATCATCAACGTATAAAAGAATGATTCAAATAGCAACAGTGGTCTGCATGACATCTCGTAAAATCGTTTCCCGACATGAAACTGTCGAACTTCTTGTACCACTACCTCGGGTCTTGCTTCAAGCCATATAGACTCTTCTTCATTCTACACACCTTATTCTCCTTTCCTAGTGTCACGTATCCTGTCGGCTGATGCATATATATCTCTTCTTCAAGGTCCCCATGAAGAAAGGTTGTCTTAACATCTAGCTACTTTAGATGTAAGTCCTCTGTAGCCACTATACTCAAGACCATACGAATCGTAGACATTTTCACTACTGGTGAAAATATTTTAGTGAAGTCGATACCTGCGTTTTGTTGGAACCCTTTCATAACTAATCTAACCTTGTACAATTTCGAACCATCATGCTCCTTCAGTCTGTAAACCCACTTGTTATGAAGAGCTTTCTTACCCTTAGGTAGAGTGACTAGCTCCCATGTACGATTAGACTCAAGAGAGTCCATCTCATCATCCATGGTTTGCTCCCACTCAACCCATGTATTTGACTGTAATGGCTCTTCAAAACACTCTAGTTCACCATTATCTGTCAACAGTAGATAATGTAATGAGGGTGAGTATCGGACCGTGGGTCTCCTCTCCCGAGTAGACCTCCTCACAACCGGTGTCTGCGGTTTTGCCTCATAATGCTTCTATGCATGATTATCTTGTGGCGTTGTAACAACCATGTTCAGTAACTCTTCCAATTATATGAATTCTTTCTCATTGGCCTTATTTTGCTGCACACTGTCCTTCTGCATCACTTTTTCATTGAAGACTACGTCTTTGTTTCTGATGATTTTCATGTTCTTTGTATCCCAAAAACGGTAGCCAAAATCATGCTATTTGTAGCCTATAAAAATGCACTTCCTGGACTTCGCATCTAACTTGTTTCTATGCTCTGCATCAATGTGAACATATGAAGTGCAACCGAACACTTTGAGATGTGTAAGGTTCACTTCTTTCCCAGTACACATTTCTTCTGGTAGCCCACAATCCAATGGTGCTGAGGGACTTCTATTAATGAGATATGCGGCAGTATTCATAACATCTGCCTAAAACATTTTGGGCAACCTTGCATGTAACCTCATGCTCCTGGCGCGCTTAAGGATGGTCCTGTTAATGCGCTCAGCCACATCGTTCTGTTGAGGTGTCCCTGGAATAGTTTTCTGATGTTTGATTTCATTTGTTGTACAATACTCCTCAAACCTTTTATCACAGTACTCTCCCCCATTATTTGATCTGAGACATTTTACTATTTTACCTGTCTCATTTTTTTACCATTACTTTCCATTTCGTAAATACATTAAATATATCAAATTTATGCTTTAAGAAATAGACCCACAGTTTTCGACTAGCTTTATCAATAAAAGAAACAAAATAACGTGAGCCACCAAAAGATGATACTTGTGTCGGTCCCCACACATCAGTGTGTACAAGCTCCAACAGATGAGTCTTTGGAGCGCATCCTGTTTTATTAAAACTTACCCTCTTCTGCTTGCCATACACGCAGTCCTCCAGAATTCCAAGTTAATAGACTTAATCCCTGATAGCTTCCCTTTTGACAATAGCACTTTCATCCCTTTCTCACTCATATGTCCCAACCTTTGATGTCATAACTGCTCATTCACTCCAGTTGATGCGACTGCGAGTGAACTATACAATCATGAAGTCACGTACAAAGTACCTTCCTTCTTGCCTCGAAATATCATCAAGGCACCTTTTGTGATCTTCCACGAATCACTAGTGAATATGTCGTCACATATCCGGTATCAGCCAACTGCCCCACTGAGATCAAGTTCCGTTTCAAACTCAGGACATGTCTGACATCCTTCAATTTTAAAGTCATTCCGTCTTTCTGATTTATCTAAACGTCTCTCTTTCCAACAATACTGCACGGCTCATCACCACCCAGGCAGACTCTCCCGAAGTCACTTGACACATAATCACGCAGAACTTCCTTACACGAAGTGGCATGAAACGAAGCACCCGAGTCTATGACCCAAGACTCATTCATCGCATCAAGAGACAAGATCAATGCCTCTGTGTCACTCTACTCAGATAGATTCACTGAATCCTTCACACCTTGAGAGCTTCCTTCTTGTTTCTTAAGTACTCTGCAATCACGTTTCATGTGCGCCTTCTTCTTGCAATGCTGTCTTTCAGCCCCTTCGACTTCTTCCTCGACTTAGAACATCTGTGTTTATTGCCTCATTTGTTCAGCAATTTTCCTCTTCCTTCAACGTTTAGATCATTCCTTGAATCCCCTGAAACTCCTGATGCTTTTTTTCTATATTCTTCGCTGAGAATTAGACTGGCCACATCATCAAATTTTAGCTTTGTCGACCCTGAAAAATTGCTCACAACATTTACTAAACCATCCCGACTGTCTGACAAACTGGACAAGATTAATAACGCCCTGACCTTGTCTTTAAAAACGATGCCAACGGATTCCAATTGGCTCGTGACTATATTAAACTCGTTCAAAAGTTCAGCCACGCTCCTACCATCTGACATCTTCATGTTGAATAGCTGTTTCATAAGATGAACCTTGTTGGAAGCTGAGGGTTTCTCATACATCGTAGCTAGGGCTTCCATTAATTCTTTTGTGGTCTTCACCTTGGATATATTAAAGGCGACGCTCTTAGACAAAGAGAGTCGGATCGTTCCTAAAGCCTTCCGATCCAATAAAAACCATTCACCATATGTCATCTTCTCTGGTTTCTTCTCTTTTCCTCCTAGAGGAATATAGAGGTCCTTCTGATACAGATAATCCTCCATCTGCATCTTCCAGAAGGCAAAGTTTGAACCATCAAACTTCTCAATTCTAGTATACCCTTCTTCCGTCACACTCCCACTTGAACTAAACCAAAAGCTCTGATACCAGTTGTTGCGCAGCACGCCAACAACGCAGTGAACCGAGATCCAATCTTCAGTCTCACCCACAAATGATAAACAAAAAGAAATATAATCTAGAAGAAGAATCAAAGCATGTCAAACAAACCACAAGACAAAATATACATGGAAAAACCCTAAACAAGGGTAAAAAACCACGGGTGCAAACTTCCGCTATGAAGAAAACGAGATTACAAGCAATATACTAATAATTTCCCTTGGATGTATATAAAAAACCTTTTGCATACACCTTAGAATAATTCCCATTGCCCTAGAAAAGTCCTAGGGACCCCTATTTATAGTTTAGGCAACTTCCATTTCGCACCTTTGCTAAAACCGCCTCAAAATTACACGGTCCATGCAAAATCTGGAAATGAATCTGCGTAACCTCGACTAGTCGAGCAGTCTCCTCGACTAGTCGAGCATGGGCCTCGACCGGTCGAGCAACTCAGACCCAAAAAATTGCTGCTCGCTGAACTTTGAGTCAAGTGGGCCACTCGACCGGTCAAGCAGCCCTGTCCACATGTGGCTCCACATCTCAACAAACCGTACGTCAAAGTCCTTGCGAATAATAAGCGGGATTGACACAACATTGCGCCTCATAGTTGACACATAGTAAACACCAATCACCCAACACGTTAGTCCAATAGTGTCTTAGGCTTAACATGTCATAGATAAATGGTTGGGCACCTTCTAGTGTCTGCTAGATAGTGCCACGCCCTCTATGTCAAGCACATATATTGGGGTAGGTTTGTACTCTAGCATAGAGAGTCAAGTTATGAGGTAGGTCTATCTCAAGGTGGTGTTGTTGGATTTTTGGGTCTATATGCAGTGGAAATTTAATATTTTTCAAAAATGCAATCAAAACATTCCTTTAAGAACCCCATTTGTGATAACATCAGATTCAACAACTATTACAACTTAAAAGAAAGGTTGATATCTTTACCTAAGTGATTAAATCCCATGATGCTTTTTCATGATGCAAATCTTCTAATTAAAGTGGTATTTCCCTGATTTATTGTAGATGAAAAAAAAAAACAAAAAAACAAACAAACTGAGAGAATCATTATCTACACCTCTGATGGGGATAAGAAACACAAACACTATCCACTAGGTGGACCACAAACATTGCAGTGTGAAAGGGAGATGAAGATTGATTATGATAGATTTTTTTATTTTTTTATTTTTTTAAATCTTTACAAGGTAACGGCGGGAGATGTCTAGGATTCTCTCTCTATCTCGTTGCACTCCTCTTTGCAATAAAATCTTAAAGAAAATTATTAGGGTTGCAAGGGTACATGATATATTCTAAGGACTTCACTATACCTTATCGTAAAGAAAGTACATTGATCTGCCTCATATATGTACATATTCATGAACTAATTCATCAATTGTTTATACATTGTCTGGACTAATTTTTAAACATTTTTACTATTTTTAATTAAGTTACTATTTCAAAATAATTTGGTACTTAGTATAATTTTAATAGTCTTAACTGTTGAGAATTTGTGTTGTGGAATCACACAGATCTAGATCTAGGATAGTAATTCAATAGTAACAAGCAATCACAGAAGAACACAAAGTTTTTAACGTGGAAAACCCTTGCGGGACAAAACCATGGCACAAAGCGACAGAAATCCACTATGAAAAGAAATTACAAGAGAGAGGACTTACCCGATTCGAACAACCTCGAATCTCACACTTGCTACACCCTTTGATAACCCTAGAACCCCTTTAGAAAGCTTTAGAATTATTTCCCATTCCCTAGAAAAGCCCTAGGGACACCTATTTATAGTTTAGGCAGCTTCCCCTTTTGCACCCTTGCGAAAGGTGATACAAAATCTGCAATCCGCATCAAAGTCGGAAACGAATTTGCATAACCACGACTGGTCGAAGGATGGCCACGACTGGTCGAGGGACCCCCTCGACCGGTCGTGACATCCCCTTGACTGGTCGAGCATACCGGACACCAACAAACTAAGCTCGTTGGACTTTGAGTCGAGCCGGCCACGACCGATCGTACAGCTCCTTCAACCGGTCGAGCAGTCTACTCGACTGGTCGAGCACGGTGAAGACTTTTCTGACAATAATCTCCACTAAGTCTTCAACCTTCAACCGTATGCTTCTCGTGCACACTCTGTCCTTCTTTTACGCCATCGCCAAGCCTAGAGAAGTTGCACAGAACTTGAACTTCTTTATAGGAACAACCTTGGTGAGCATGTCTGTTGGATTCACGTTGGTGTGAATCTTTTACAGTGTGACGCCTCCTTCCTCAAGCACCTGTCGGATAAAGTGGTGACGAACATCAATGTGTTTAGTACATGAGTGATAAACAGAATTTTTAGCCAAATTGATAGCACTCTCACTATCACAATTAACCGGCACGGCCTCCTATTGAAGTCTCAACTGATTTATCATGCCTCTGAGCCAAACACCTTCTTTAAACGCTTCCGTCACTGACATATATTCTGCTTTGATCGTGGAAAGAGCTACTACGGACTGAAACTTCAACATCCAACTGATTGCTCCACCCGCTAGTACAAACGAGTATCCTGAAGTAGACTTCTCGGAATCTATACTGCCTGCGTAGTCGGAATCCACATACCCTACTAACTTTGTCCCTATTTTCTCAAAAGTTAAGACGTAGTCTTTCGTACCTCGAATGTATCGAAGTAGCCATTTCACTGCCTCCCAATGTTACTTGCTGGGGTTTGACATGTATCTGCTAACAACACTGACTGCCTGTGAAATATCTGGTCTCGTACAGACCATGACATACATTAGACTGGCAACCACATTCGAATAGGGCACATGAGACATAACCTGCTTTTTCTCATTGGATTTAGGACATTGTTCTGAGGAAAGCTTGAAGTGAGCCGCGTGGGGAACGCTCACCGGCTTTGCCTGATCCATCCCATACTTGATCAATACCTTTTCAAGGTATTTTGCCTGTGATAACCAAAGCCTGCTTCTCTTCCTGTCTCTATGAATATCTATGCCGAAAACCCTCTTTGCAGCCCTTAAATCTTTCATCTCGAATGTCCCTGATAACTGAGTCTTCAGTATGTTGATTTCAGACATATCATGACTAGCGATCAACATATCATCAACATGCAGTACTAGAATAGTGAATTTTCCATCACCTAGTGTCTTGTAATAGACACAGTGATCGTATTCACTCCGAGTAAATTTCTGACTCACCATGAAAGAATCAAATTTTTTATATCACTGCCTAGACGACTATTTCAGGTCGTACAACGACCTCATTAACTTACAAACCTTTTTCTCTGCCCCTTTAACTTTGTAGCCCTCTGGTTGCTTCATGTACATCTGCTCTTCCAATTCCTCGTGCAGGAATGCAATCTTCACATTCATCTGTTCCAGCTCGAGATCGTATTGGTCAACTAGCGCCAACACGAATCGGATAGATACCTGCTTTACCACTGGTGTGAATATCTCTGTGAAGTCGATCCCTTCTCTCTAAGCATAACCCTTCGCTACCAACCTTGCTTTGTATCTATCCTGTTTCCTTTTGAATAACCACTTGCATCCGATCGCTTTTCGGCCCACATGAAGCTCCACCAGCTCCCATGTGTGATTTTTGTGCAACGAGTCATCTCATCGTCTATAGGCCTTCCACTTTTTTGCATCAGGCTCATTAAGAGCCTCCTGAATAATAGACGGATCCCCCTCATCTGTAATGAGGGCATATGCAATATTAGAGTCGTCCCTGTATCTCGCTGGTAACCTGTGATCACGCGGTGGATTCCTTCTCACAGGTGGCTGCTCCACCTAATCATTTACCTCTCTGTCTTCGCATCTGTCTTTGCCTAAGTATCATCTGTGTCACTCTGGACGTCTACGATCACCCTTTCTGGTTCCTCTTGCTTCGTTTGATCATTCTTGCGAAATAGGGAGCTTTCATTGAATCTGACATCACGGCTAGTGATGACCACTCGTGTGACCTTGTCAAATAACTTGTAACCTTTCACACCAATGCCATAGCCAACAAAGATATACTTTTTAGCCCTATGGTCTAGCTTATCTCTCTCAACTGACGATACATGAGAGTAAGCCTCACAACCAAATATGCGTAAATCTGAGTAGTCGATCTTCTGACCACTCCATACTTCCTCTGGGATTTTATATTCAATTGCCGTTGAAGGAGATCGGTTCACCAAATAACAAGCCGTGTTAACGGCCTCTGTCCATAGGTCCTTGCCCAACGCAGCATTACTTAACATACATCTGACCCTCTCCAAGAGAGTCCGATTCATTCGCTCAGCCACACCGTTTTGCTCGGGTGTGTGGCGCATTGTGTTGTGCCTGATGATCCCTTCATCCTTACAATACTTATTAAACTCAGTGGAAGTAAATTCTCCACCATTGTCAGTCCTTAAAACCTTTATTTTTCGCCCTGAATGTTTTTCCACCATTGTCTTCCTTTGCTTGAATATGGTAAAAACTTCAGATTTACGCTTCATGAAGTAAACCCAAACTTTCCTGGAGTAGTCGCCAATGAATGAAACAAACCATGACGACCCCCCAATGGAAACTTCTGGCGATGACCCCCATATGTCAGAGTGCACATAATCAAGCACTCCCTTACAAACATGTTTTCCAGATTTAAAAGATAGTCTATATTGTTTACCATATATATAATGCTCGCATATATCTAAATCAGAATTTTTAAAAGCTGGAATCAAACATCGATCAGAAAGTACCTTCATGCCTCGCTCGCTCATGTGGCCCAGATGAGCATGCCACATATGTAGAGACATGGAGTCTGCAATAGCTGCTGCCGCTCCACCTGCTGAAGTGCTCCCAATCAACCTGTAAAGGTTTCCGTGCCTTTGCGCTCTCATAACCACGAGTGCCCCTTTTGAAACTTTAAGGACACCATCAATACTGGTGAACTTGCACCCTATAGCCTCGAGTGCACCGAGAGAAATCAGACTTTTCTTCATATCAGGAACGTGCCTGACGTCAGTCAAGGTACGCTCCATCCCATCAAACATCTTGATGCTAACTATGCCAATAGCCACAATATTACAGGCATTGTCATTGCTCATAAAAACCTGTCCACCATCGCATTCCTTGTAACTGGTAAACCAACTCCGATGAGGAGTCATGTGATAAGACGCTCCTGTGTCAAGTATCCATTCGTCTTTATGATTGTCGTGCAAGTGACCAATCATGGAAACAAACAGAACATCACCACCACTTGATTCTTCATCAGATGTGACCACATTGGCCTCCTTGGAAGAAGCCACTAAATTTTCTTTATTCGTTTTAGGATTTCTATAATCCTTCTTCATGTGTCCAGACAACCTACAATTCCAACACTTTAATTTTTCTTTGCCCTTGCCTTTCGATTTGGATCTAGGTCTTGAGGATCCTGTACCTCGCTCAGAATCTCTGCCCTTGTAATCAGTGCATCGAAAGATGCCCCCATGTCGCCGTTTAACTTTCTCATAGCCTTCCCTTGAAGGGCTGAGATAACGGTGTCAACACTTAGGATTTTATTTGCGGTGCACATCGTGTCCCTGAAAGACTCATATGATGCAGGAAGAGAATTCAACAATATACATGCTTGTTCCTTATCTTTGACCACTTCCTCCATATCCAGCAATTTGCACATCAATTTATTAAAGTTGCTGATATGGGCTTCTAGATCTCCACCCTCTGCTATCTTGAAGGTATAACACTGTAGCTTCAAGTGTAGGTGATTTTCAGAGGACTTCTTTGCATAGATGTTCTCTGACTTCGCCCACAAACTAGCCGCAGTTTTCTCCCTCGAAACATTATAGAGAACCTTATCCATGAGACATAAACGGATAGAGGCTAAAGCATTACTATCAAGGTTTTCCCATTCATCATCTTTCATGGTAGATTTTCGCTCTTCAAGAGCCTTAATCTCGCCTTGCTTGGTTAACAGATTAATCATCTTAATTTTCCATAACTCAAAATTATTTTTGCCTGAGTACTTCTCAATATCAAACTTGTCGTTTCCCATTATTACTAATCCTACAGATTTAGATCTGTGCCCTAAAACTATTTCTCTAATACCACTTGTTGGGGATTTGTACTGCGGAATCACACAGATCTAGATCTAGGATAGTAATTCAATAGTAACAAGTAATCACAGAAGAACACAAAGTTTTTAGCGTGGAAAACCCTTGCGGGAAAAAACCACAGCACAAAGCGACAGAAATCCACTATGAAAAGAAATTACAAGAGAGAGGACTTACCCGATTCGAATAACCTCGAATCTCACCCTTGCTATATCCTTTGATAACCCTAGAACCCCTTTAGAAAGCTTTAGAATTATTTCTCATTCCCTAAAAAAGCCCTAGGGACACCTATTTATAGTTTAGGCAACTTCCTCTTTCGCATCGTTACGAAAAGCGACACAGAATCCACAGTCTGCATCTAAGTTGGAAACGAATTTGCGTAATTATGACTGGTCGAAGGATGGCCACGACTGGTCGAGGGACCCCCTCGACTGGTCGTGACATCCCCTCGACTGGTCGAGTATCCTGGACACCAAAAAACTAAGCTTGCTGGACTTTGAGGCGAGCGGGCCACGACCGATCGTACAGCTCCCTTGACCAGTCGAATGCGGTGAAGACTTTTCTGACGACATTAACTTATAAGTGTATATCAATTGTGTTCTAGAAAATAATTTTCAATATTACTAATTTTATTCCCATTGGAGAAGATTTTTTCTTTCTCTTTCTCCATGGATCTAAACCATGCTATATAAAAAGATGATTACGATATTTTCTTTCCCTTTTCTTATCTCAATGCGGCCTGTGTTGAGAGAGAGAGATAAATAAAACCTAAAAATAGACCATTCTTATACTTTCCTTTAAAATATATTTAAAATAAACCACTCGGGATGATGTTACTTCCATACCACTTTGGTCAAAACAATTAGATTTAAAATATATTTGTTATACCAAATTACTTTTGTGGGGTTGAAGCTAACAATATGGAGGGGCAAAAATAACATTTCCTTACACTAATAGAATACAATTTGGTTATTCTCTCTTCCCTCAATAAGTGGCCATTGCTTTCATTAGGCTAACAGGGTACATAGACATCCAAATGAAAGTTAAGATACATTGTGCTTTCACCACAATCTACTGAATTATACAGGTAATAAAAGAACATGTAATGTGCACTTAAATCGATCCAAACCATCCAAAAAATGATCCCTGTCATAGATGAAGCATATACTAAACTAATACTGATAGGGGTCATCATCAGCCATTCTTGCATGTTGAATTTGAAATAGTGTTCTCCTTTCAGCCATCCATTTTAAAGCCACATAACAAATGGCCAAGATCATCCCAACAATGTAAATTTCTTATCTACACTATCCACAGTAGGGCCCAAGATTGGGATGGCCTAGATTAATCCAAATATGTCTCAAGTACATGGATCATATGTTACAACACTTCACTAATTTTTTATCCGTCCACTTGTTAGTTATATAAGAATTTCACTACTTGCATCCATCAACACATCACATCATATAAGATGTCTTTATAATTTCTACTATTATTCTAAGTCTTAAAATAAAATCAGTAGTACATAGATTTCAAAGGGCTGGCCCACCAAACGGTCATTCGAGAAGCCGGTTGGAAGTATCCATCACCCATGCAACCCACATGTACTAAAAGAGAGATCATCGAGTGGGAACTGTATGTAAACCATCCATACACCTATTTGCATGTGGACTCTTTACCATCCACATCACGCATCAAGACCGTCCATTAGGTCCGGTCCACTCTTCCACCTAGACAGTGAAAAAATTATAAATAATCGAGTAGTCGAAATTTCTATGACTGAACCTACATTTTACGAGTGATCTTGACCGACCAATTTTCAGCGACCGATGGGATGGTGTTCGATCTGAATGTGTAATCTTTTTTTAAGAGCAACCAATGAATAGTGGACTTGATCTAATGGACGGTCCAGATAGATGATGTGGATGCCAACGAAGTCCACGTACAACTAAGTGAAATAAACGGTTAACCAGTAGATCGTTTTCATTTCTCATGTTAAAATATTCTCATGCGATGGGCGCATTTTCTTCATCCGTACATACAATAGTTAAATGACAAAGAGATGAAATGATGAATTATATTAGAGAAATGATCCAGTGCTTTCGGAGCACTGAAAGTTATAATGCTCTCAGGTGCGTCTGAACACTTGGGCTATCCAATCGATCAATCCGGGCTGTACATTAGGTCTGCCACACATGTAATTGGTTACAGCACAAAATTCTAACTGGTTGAATGGCTTTATTAATCTGATGAATAACCTAAGATGGATGGTCATGATTATTTATATAAATATAGGTCCGATCAGAGATCTGATCCCTCTACTTGTTGGGGACCATCATGAATCACTTAATTTGATGATATCAGAAAATCTTAACCATCCCATTGAGAATGACAAACTTATGATCAGCATCCACGGATTCTCAATTCTGATAAGTGGGACACATGGTTCTGTAATCTAGACCGCTCCTCTATTGGGTCCCACCGCGATGGTCCATGTTCTTAAAATATCCCAGCTCGCAAGGTCCCATCCACCAATCTTGGAATTATATATATATATATATATATTCCTTTGAATGAAGATGGCTAATGCATTTATCTTCTCTACGGTCTATTTGATGGCCTTAAATTGAAAGGTTGAGATTGTCCGTAGGAGATTTTGGCTGCTTAATCCTTCGACCACGAGTACCCATAGACCAATGGTCCAGATTACCGTATCATGGGCTCCACTTAACAGCATTGATAGCGTGCATGCTCTGCGTGTATGTCATATAGGAAAATTGAAGATTACGCGCGCGAGCGTCTCAAGTTGTAGAGCGTGTTTCGAGTCATCTCCAGCGTAGAAGCCTCCTCTGCCCCACAAACCAACGGTGGCTACATTCATATCTAACGTTTTTCCCTGGAGCGGATTAGGTGAGACCCTGGATTCACCGAGGTGGGTGGGGCCCCTCACTGTGGGGCTCACAGTGATGTATGTGCCTTAAATCCACACCGTCCAACCGTTTTGAAAGCTCATTGTAGGGCATGGTCTCAAAAATGAAGCAGATCCAAATCTTCTGTGGACCATACCCACAGGAAACAGTAGTGATTGAATCCCCACCATTAGAAACTTCATGGGAGCCACCGGAATGGTTATTTTCCATCCAACCTGTTGACAAGGTCACAAAGGTCTGGATGAAGAGACCACACCAATATCAGCTTGATCTAAAACTTTTGTGGTCCACGAAAACCTTTTAATGGTCGATTACCTCTGTTTCCTGTATTATGATCCACTTGAGATTTGGATCTGCTTCATTTTTTTGAACCATGCACTAAAATGAGCTTTTGATAGCGATGGACGGTGTGGATGTATTCACATACATCACAGTGGGCCCCTCAGTCAGGGGTCCCACCCACGTTGGTGGATCCGGGGTCCCATTAGGGAAACGGATTGGCTACTCCCCCTGACAGCAGCCCCGTGGCTGGTGGTCGGTGCTCTGTGGGCCCCACCATGATGTATGTGTTTCATCCATTCCGTTCATCCATTTTTACAGATAATTTTAGGGCTTGATACTAACAATGAGAGGGATATAAGTCTCAGGTAGACCACACCACATGAAAACAATAGCGATTGGATATCCACCATTAAAATCCTCTGAAGGCCTACTGTACTGTTTATTTAACATCCAATCTGTTGATTAGGTCATACAGGCTCAGATGAAGGGAAAAAACAAAGATCAGCTTGATCCAAAACTTTTATGGCCCCCAAAATGTTTTTAATGGTCGACGCTCATTCAACACTGTTTCCTGCAATGTGGTCCATTTGAGATTGGGATATACCTCATTTTTGGCATCATACTGTATAATGATCTGTACAAATAGATGGACGGCATGGATGAAACGCATACATCATGGTGGGGCCCACATAGCACCGACCACCAGCCATTGGCTGGTGTCGGGGGATAGCCAATCCGTTTCCTCTCATGAGGTCCTATGGACTACGATTTACTATAGTACCACATCTACTTCTAGTGCGAAATTCTCTTGAGAGGTCTCACATGTGCCTGTTAAGAGTGTCAGACCTTAACTTAGGTTCAAGGAGTCCATAAATGTCAACCTGTGGTTTTTAAATGGCATCTAATCCGTGGGGCCCACCATGAAGATCACAACTCATTAGATGGATTACATCTATACTTGGGAGAAAATACACGGATGTCAATGGTTTTCTGTAGTGTGGCCTACATGAATAGCTAATCAGCCCCATTTTTTGCATTAGGTATTCTTTACATGGATCCAAAGTCTCAGATGGATTAGATGTTGTACACACCTGACACGTGGACTATTGTGTGCTTGCTGGACCGTAGATCATTGTCCAAATAGTTGCTCATGAGACCTCCTTATTCAGAAACAGTAGTTAGAAAAATGCAACCAGGAGACCTGTGGTTCAGCTAACCCATAACTTCAGTGACCCACTTAAATGAGCCAGACTCCCTAGCTGGACCCAGACCCACTACCCATTTGTCTTGGCCCAAACCCACCTCAGAAACAGGTCGGGCTAGTTGACTCAGGGGCCCATCTGACCCACTGCCAACCCAACGGTCTGACATTGCCGACCGGTTCTTAAATGGGCTGGGCAGGCCCAAAATAAGAGCATTTCTATCTTGGTAGGATTTTGGTATGAATTGTACAGGCCATTACCGGACCACTACGCACTTCAGTCGGTTTGCGTCGTAAGTTATGAGTTATATAAACACATTCCTCTTTTTTTTTTTTTTTGTGCTGAAAACACATTCCTTTATGAGTTATATAAACCCATAATACAAATTGCCTATCCTGGTCATGGGTCAACCTCAAGTTGAGTTCCAATTAATCTTCATGGCTGTTTTAATAAATGGGTTGGGTCCAGGCACCATCGCCACCATACCCATAAAATGTTGACATTGGCGTCGTACTACATGGGTTTAATGAGGCCGGTCTTTTGAGTGGTCTACTTTTAGAGACCGGATCCTCTGTTACCAGGTCAACAGAAAATTCCTAATACCCTGAAAATCATTGGTCCACGTCAACACTCACTGAAAAAGTAAAAATAAATAAAAAATAGCTTGGGAGGCCAAACCACTGGAGTAACAGGAAAATCCTGTTCACCCGATAACAGAGGATCCCGACTCTTTTAATTTACCCTAGAAACAGTGTAGGGCCCACCCATTTAATAATTGGGCGTTCTCATAAACAATCCTTTTTCCCATGTTCTTGTTGGAAAAGCGGCATGTGAATGATGGCACATTGGCACATGTGGAGTATTTTTCACATATGAGGCGTAGGATATGACGAATGGTGGTACAATGCAGCACATTATCTCGTGTGGGATGCTTAACATATGTGGGGCCCAAGAGAAGATGGATAGCGACATGTAGCATAGTGGCATGTGTGGGGCATAATTGAAGTAGACAATGGCTCATTTAGCATAGTGACACATGTGACACATGTGAGGCAATTGAATATGTATGGTGATACATTTGGGCTTAACTTTTGATAAATTTGTTTTCTTCTTCTGTCACGCCCCAGACTCGGTAACCGGACTCATAAGGAATCCGGTGACCGATTTTCGGCTCGTGAGGCAGGTTCCGATCCTGGGATCCTATAACGAGGATTTCCATAATAGTATAATCATTTCCAATACGAGCATACCCAAGATCACAGTAAATATATTTGATAATAACAAATGGCACACATCTCAAAATCTACTAAGAATTTGAATATTTACAAGTTTACCATCTGTTCAAAAGGACATACAGAAGATCATAGAAAATGAGGAAAATTCAGCAACACTGGGTCCTTAAGCTTAGCTCAAATCTACGCTCTGCCGCTCTACGACACTTACCTATGATCACCTGCACGCATCAATCGTGCATAAGCTTATAGAAGCTTAGAGGGTAGTGTAAGTGTGTGACCATAGTGCGCAGAAGAATGATAAGATATACGGGAAGAAAAACATGCTCAATGACAATATCACCAGCCTTACCAAGGCTTATCATGAATACGATGCAATGAGTACTGGGCGCCTTACAAAGACAATGCATGAAGGGGCTCATAGAGCCGATTGTAAATGCGAGGCAAGTAATGTCAGTGCTCATATCCAATCTACATAGTAAGTACATTTCCAATCATAAAGAAATCACTAGGGTCTGTTACACTACAGGATGACTGCCGCTCTCCAGACTGCACAATCAAACGAGCGTAAGAGACCTCACTACCCGCCTATGGACAGTCAATCACCAACAAGGCTCGAGAGCAGCAGATCCATTTCACGAGCTGGTCAGACTCAGTCTAACAATGTCTCCTCACACTAGGCAGATAAAGTCACACCCCTACCCAACCGACTACACGACAGTGGGAGTCGCGACCTAATAGTATAAGGCCCTCATGCGCTCATAGTTTCCACTCGGTCACGACGTTGGGGCAGATTCTTGGTACCATGAAAGTTTTGTGAATTTCACCCATGAGCATCCTATGTATCCGGTATGCTTAAGTAATATTTTCGGTGTCCACACATACGACCATCCACGAACATCCCTGTGGAGGTAGGACCCTAATGAAGCAAGGGCGGTATCATCATGAAATGTGATGTCAATGCATGAGTCACACATACAGATCATGCACAAGCTTCAGGCACTCAACATGCACAAGGGGAGAAACTCCTTCCCTCTATGACCACCATACAATACAATCAATTCACACAAATGATGCGTATGGGTCATAACGATGTAAGTGTGCTACCTGTAAAATGTATGTATTCCTCCTTCCCAAGGAAATGTAATTAATTCACACAAATGATGCGTATGGGTCACAACGACGTAAGTGTGCTACCTGTAAAATGTATGTATTCCTCCTTCCCAATGAGGGACAATGACAATATATATATATATATATATATATATATATATATTATATATATATATATATATATATATATATATATATATATAGAGAGAGAGAGAGAGAGAGAGAGAGAGAAGAGAGAGAGAGTATACTTTTAGGAAAAATGAAGTTCTCTTAGTGGGGGCCCAACAGTTTGGAAAGACCCACAGCTAGGGAGTCCTAAGGCCTCAAAAAGGAAACGGGCCTAACAAGGTCCAAGGTGGGCCTTCAACCACTTATAAGGGCCTTATGGGCTTACCTTAGGGCTACCAAGGAGGACATCTAACCTTAACTGAGTCCCAAAAGGTAGCCTGCTACGTATGTAAAGTAAAGTCTAAAGCCCAAGCAATGTGTGGCTTAATGGGCTATACATAAAGCCCAACTCATAGGCAATATGGTGGGCCCTCAAGTAAGGTTTGGGCCCAACCATAAGGGTCATAAATCCATATATCGTGGTAGGCTTCATGGGCAGCCCAGTAGCTCATCCTCATGGACAAATTTCATATTTTACACAAATGAGTTGGGCCCCACTTTTTAGCCCAAGTACAGGGTCAACTTAATGGGCAGCCAAGGGCTTAACTACTTGCATATTATAGACCTTTAATCCATCACAATAAATAGGAGAGTATAGGCCCAAGATCAATGGGCCTATCTAAAAAGGATTTAGTCCACAAGGCCTAAGGAACTAGTCTTTCAATCGCATACAACATTCCATTAAAACTCAACTTGGGTGGGCCTCATATGGGCCCTAATTACATTCAATAATACTATAGAAAAATGGTAAGATAACTAATTTAAATCCTCCTCAAATCTAGTGGGCCATACTGCCCCAAAACAAACATTTATAGGCAACAATTATTGGGCTCATTGCTAAATTCCAACCCACCCATTTTCTGGTTGGTTGGAATCTAACAACAAAAATTATTTTATAGTATATGAATTTCTGATGGCCCACATACATAACAGTGGGTCCCACCAGATGAGAGGGGGACATAGAACTCATATATCAAGTCGTTTGTGCCGTTGGAGTGCAGGCCCAGCAGCCGCCCAAGGCAGGGATGCCTCATGTGTAGGCAGCCCTATGGGCCCGAGTATTTAGCTCAAATCTCATCCAAATGGGCCCCAATTAGAAACCACTGAAGGGGAAGATGATCAAGTCCCCTAAGGACTCCACATGGATGGATGATGGGATATATAACACATCTAGGTGGGCCCACAAAGCAGGCTGGACGCCCCAGCCTGGGCGTCCCTGCCTGGTGGGCCACTCTAGGCCGCATCGCGAGGAGTATAAGGGCCCGATGGTTTTGAAATTTTGCAGGGTGATACTTCCATGGGTGGGCCACACCACCACAAAATTTTATGATTTTTGGATACTCAGAAGTATTTTAATTTATTTACGGAAAACAGTTTACTAAAAAATTCTGATCATCCTAGACGTCCCAACGTGGTGGGTCAGTCTGGCCCTTGTCACGGTGTGCACAGGGTCCATTGGGCCCAAACCTTTGTAACTATATCCCACCATGGGTGGGTCACCTTCCTGTAAAATTTTATAATTTTTGGATACTCAAAAGTATTTTAATAAATTTCGGAATTACAATCTGTCAAGGGTGAAATGTTGCTAGAAATATAATTGTCCTGAATTTGGGCCATCCAAATGGGTGGGTTTTGGGCGTCCAAAATTCCTGAAATTTGGACTCAAGGTCCCTCATCAAGCCTACAAAAAGGTCGGACCTATAAATATGGCCCACCTTCTGAGAAAATATTTTTAAAAATTTATTTTTATGGGACTATGTTGTTGGATTGCACAACAAAAGTTTATGGCAGTCCACTATGTTGGCCCATGCTTTTGGATGCCCAAATGGGGTCCATTTACCCTAAAATTTTGCAGGTAGGTCCTACCATGGGTGGGACACCTCTCTGCAAAATTTTAGAATTTTTGGGATAGTTAAAGTATTTTATTTAACTCATACAATTTATGGACAACAAGGTATATTGCTGCCTAGGGCAGCCCATAAATAGAAGTCCAACAAGAAAAATCCTCATATACATCAAGGTGGGGCCACCTAGATGGGCCACACACATCCAGAACATGCTCCCAACCGATCCGAACCTTGCATGTACAAGTGGACAGCAAGATGGGTCTCCATATGTCCAACAAATGGGACATAG